>JAGFBZ010000405.1:130000-292265 GCA_018398805.1 Hirundichthys speculiger | reverse complement strand
CCAGGTAGTGATCCAAATACCAACCAGGGAAGGTATATAAATCCCAATCCCAACCAGGGAAGGTAGTGATCCATATACCAAACCAGGAAGGTAGTGATCCATAAACCAACCAGGGAAGGTAGTGATCCATATAACCCAACCAGGGAAGGTAGTGATCCAAATACCAACCAGGGAAGGTAGTGATCCATAATACCAACCACCAGGGAAGGTAGTGATCCAAAACCAACCAGGGAAGGTAATGATCCATATTCAACCAGGCAAGGTAGTGATCCCAAATACCAACCAGGGAAGGTAGTTATCCATATACCAGGGAATTTATGATATACCAACCAGGGAAGGTAGTGATCCATATACCAACCAGGGAAGGTAATCCATATAACGGGAAGGTAGCGATCTAAATACCAACCAGGGAAGGTAGTGATCCAAACCAACCAGGGAAGGTAGTGATCCATATACCAAACAGGGAAGGTAGTGATCCAAAAACCAACCAGGAAGGTAATGATCCAATATCAACCAGGCAACCAGGGGTAAGGGAAAAGTGGATTATGATCCATATACCAACCAGGGAAGGTAGTGATCCAATAACCAACCAGGAAGGTAGGTAGTGATCCAAATACCAACCAGGGAAGGTAGTTATCCATATACCAACCAGGAAGTAGTGATCCATATACCAACCAGGAAGGTAGTGATCCATATACCAACCAGGGAAGGTAGTGATCCAAAATACCAACCAGGAAGGTAGTGATCCAATTACCAACCAGGGAAGGTAGTGATCCATATACCAACCAGGGAAGGTAGTGATCCAAATACCAACCCAGGAAGGTAGTGATCCAAATACCAACCAGGAAGGTAGTGATCCATTACCAACCAGGGAAGGTAGTGATCCATATACCAACCAGGTCCAACCAGGGAAGGGTAGTGATCCATAATACCAACCAGGGAAGGTAGTGATCCAATACCAACCAGGAAGGTAGTGATCCAAAACCAACCAGGGAAGGTAATGATCCATATATCAACCAGGCAAGGTAGTGATCCAAATACCAACCAGGGAAGGTAGCAAACGAAATACCAACCAGGGAAGGTAGCGATCCAAATATTAACCAGGGAAGGTAGTGATCCATAAACAACCAGGGAAGGTAGTGATCCAAATACCAACCAGAGAAGGTAGTGATCCAATTACCAACCAGGGAAGGTAGTGATCCATAAACCAACCAGGCAAAGTCGTGATCCAAATACCAATTAAGGAAGGTAGTGATCCAAATACCAACCAGGGAAGACAGTGATCCAAATACCAACCAGGGAAGGTAGTGATCCATATACCAACCAGGAGAGGTAGTGATCCAAATACCAACCAGGGAAGGTAGCAAACCAAACCAACCAGGGAAGGTAGCGATCCAAATACCAAAGGTCCATCCAGGGAAGGTAGTGGGAAGGTAGTGATCCATATACCAACCAGGGAAGGTAGTGATCCATAAACCAACCAGGGAAGGTAGTGATCCAATACCAATACCAGGAAGGTAGTGATCCATAACCACAACCAGGGAAGGTAGTGATCCATATACCAACCAGGGAAGGTAGTGATCCAAATACCAACCAGGGAAGGTAGTGATCCATAATACCAACCAGGAAGGTAGTGATCCAAATACCAACCAGGGAAGGTAGCAAATCCACCAATAACCAAAGGGAGTATCCATCCAACAACAGGGAAGGTAGTGATCCAAATACCAACCAGGGAAGGTAGTGATCCATAATACCAACCAGGAAGGTAGTGATCCATAATACCAACCAGGGAAGGTAGTGATCCATAAACCAACCAGGGAAGGTAGTGATCCATAAACCAACCAGGGAAGGTAGTGATCCAAATACCAACCAGGGAAGGTAGTGATCCATATACCAACCAAAACCAGGGAGGTAGTGATCCAAATACCAAACCAGGGAAGGTAGTGAAATCCAAATACCAACCAGGGAAGGTAGTGATCCATATACCAACCAGGGGGGGTAGCGATCCAAATACCAACCAGGGAAGGTAGCGATCCAAATACCAACCAGGGAAGTAGTGATCCATAAACCAACCAGGGAGGTAGTGATCCAAATACCAAAACCAGGGAAGGTAGTGATCCATATACCAACCAGGGAAGGTAGTGATCCCATCCAACCAGGGAAGTATGATCCATATACCAGGGAAGGTAGTGATCTAAATACCAACCTGGGAAGGTAGTGATCCAAATACCAACCAGGGAAGGTAGCGATCCAAATACCAACCAGGAAAGATAGTGATCCATAAACAACCAGGGAAGGTAGTGATCCATATACCAGCCAGTAAAGGTAGTGATCCATATACCAACCAGGGAAGGTATTGATCCATAAACCAACCAGGGAAGGTAGTGATCCATATACCAACCAGGGAAGGTAGTGATCCATAAACAACCAGGGAAGGTAGTGATCCATACACCAACCAGTGAAGGTAGTGATCCATATACCAACCAGGGAAGGTAGTGATCCATAAACCAACCAGGGAAGGTCGTGATCCATATACCAACCAGGGAAGGTAGCAATCCAAATAACAAACAGGGAAGGTAGTGATCCATATACCAACCCAGGGAAGGTAGTGATCCAAATACCAACCAGGGAAGGTAGTTATCCATACACCCTCCAGGGAAGGCAGTGATCTATATACCAACCAGGGGGGGGTAGCGATCCAATACCAACCAGGGAAGGTAGCGATCTAAATACCAACCAGGGAAGGTAGTGATCCATAAACCAACCAGGGAAGGTAGTGATCCAAATACAAACCAGGGAAGGTAGTTATCCATACACCAACCAGGGAAGGTAGTGATCCATATACCAACCGGGGGGGGGGGTAGCGATCCAAATACCAACCAGGGAAGGTAGCGATCTAAATACCAACCAGGGAAGGTAGTGATCCATAAACCAACCAGGGAAGGTAGTGATCCATAAACCAACCAGGGAAGGTAGTGATCCAAATACAAACCAGGGAAGGTAGTTATCCATACACCAACCAGGGAAGGTAGTGATCCATATACCAACCAGGGGGGGTAGCGATCCAAATACCAACCTGGGAAGGTAGCGATTTAAATACCAACCAGGGAAGGTAGTGATCCATAAACCAACCAGGGAAGGTGGTGATCCAAATACCAACCAGGGAAGGTAGTGATCCATATACCAACCAGGGAAGGTATTGATCCATATACCAACCAGGGAAGGTAGTGATCGATATATCAACCAGGGAAGGTAGTGATCCAAATACCAACCTGGGAAGGTAGTGATCCAAATACCAACCAGGGAAGGTAGTGATCTATATACCAACCAGGGAAGATAGTCATCCAAATACCCAGGGAAGGTAGCGATCTAAATAACAACCAGGGAAGGTAGTGATCCATATACCAACCAGGGAAGGTAGTGATCCATAAACCAACCAGGGAAGGTAATGATCCAATTACCAACCAGGGAAGGTAGAGATCCATATACCAACCAGGGAAGGTAGTGATCCAAATACCAACCAGGGAAGGTAGTAATCCAAATACCAACCAGGGAAGGTAGTGATCCAAATACTAACCAGGGAAGGTCGTGATCCAAATACCAACCAGGGAAGGTAGTGATCCAAATACCAACCAGGGAAGGTAGTGATCCATATACCAACCAGGGAAGGTAGTGATCCAAATACAAACCAGGGAAGGTAGTTATCCATACACCAACCAGGGAAGGTAGTGATCCATATACCAACCAGGGGGGGTAGCGATCCAAATACCAACCAGGGAAGGTAGCGATTTAAATACCAACCAGGGAAGGTAGTGATCGATATATCAACCAGGGAAGGTAGTGATCCATATACCAACCAGGGAAGGTAGTGATCGATATATCAACCAGGGAAGGTAGTGATCCATATATCAACCAGGGCGTGGTGGTCTCAGACGGAGAGCAAGACTTAACTGAGCAGCAGAGTTGGAAGAAAAAAACAAAGAAATAAATCTGTTTTACATACCCTCAGCAGAGGAACCATTACCTCCTTGACTGCAATGACAACAAACGACTCACGTTACTGCTGAAACCTGATGTTTGGACACCTTTAATGCATCTGAACCAGAGCTGGTTCCAAAGCTGCCACAGAATCAGATGGACCAACCAAGACCACTGGGACTTTAGGGTCAGGCTTTGATGGATGAAACCCTTCATGGAGCTGAGTCATTTATAACTGGAGCTGTCCAAGGATGTACTAGAACCGGAAGTCAAAGCAGGTTTATTTGATTAATATATGCCTTGATCCCAAATCTGTAATGAGCTGAGGAGATGAACTAGAGATCACGGACTGAATAACATAGATCTGCAGGAACATATTCAGGACTCCAGCAGCTCTGCAGAAAGACAGAGGGCCCAAATCTTCCGCCAAACCTCCTAAACCCACAATTTGCGGGTAGCAGCTAGCGGCTAGCGGCTAGTGGGAGGTGTATGACCGAGGCCAGAGACTGCAGACAGAGTGGTAGGACTAAAGGAGGGACTGCAGTGCTCGTTAACCCCATCCTGAACAGGTTACTGTGAAGGAATGCCTCTGCACCGGGACGGTAAAGAGGTAGAGTTCACCTGCGTTACCTGCAGACACTGAACGAGATCATCAGTTCTGTTGTTCAGTTCCTGACCTCAGGAGATTTTCTCCACAGATCACCGCCCACAATGCTTCCAGGTGTTCCACCGTCTCAAACTGATTTGTGGTCCAAAGTCGGTCATTAATTTTTCTCAATGATTATGCTCCAGTGATGGAATGCTCCTCTTCATCAGAGTCATTAACAACAGCGGCAGGTTATGCTAACTGAACCCAGCAGCAGCAGCATCCAGGACGCAGATAGCTGTGAAATTACAGTTGTTGAACGTGCTTTATCAGTGCACATCACCAGGTCCCAGGTGGCTACACGAGCAAGACCACGTGAGGAGAAATAAATTAACAACATGACTCACCGTCAGATGAAACGCAGCCAGCGACTGTGGCTAATTAGCATCCCGAGGACGGTGTCTTCCCCAGAAAACTGCTGGCTGCAGTTGGAGAGGAGTTTGATGTCAGAGAGTTCGACCGGGACGGTGTTTTTATGAATGTTAATGAACCTTAAACTCTGCTCGTACTTCTGCATAAAGACAGAGCGTCTCCGTGGGCGTTGTCACATTCAGGTTGTCTGGTCCAGAGCAGGGAGCTGGAGGTTTATAGCGAGGACCTGCAGCCCTGCCAGGACGAGACAAAGTGCAGCTTCGCCTGAAACTGCCTCTGAAAAGAAACTATGTGTGCAGTCATGCGAACGAGAGAGCATGCTTTCAGCTGCTTCTAAGGTTTTACACATCAGCACAAATCTGATGTTCACTGGGTCCTTAAACTGGGTAAATACGACACCTTTATATTTACAGCGAAAGTAATGGCAACGTAGTAATAATTATTCAAAGTATATACAAAATGTAAACCAAGTTATGTACAGTCTATAGAGTGTTAGCTGATAATCAACAATAAAGCAAAAAAAAAAAAGCAGCAGAAGCACTTAAAGTTTGCTAGTCTAGAGGATTTGTGTGTGTAATGCCAAGAGGGAAAGACATCAGCAACGGTCTCAGCACTATGACAGTGGGAAAACGAACATGTGCACATCAAGACAGCACTTTAAACCTGCAGGCACAGAGCTGGGCCTTCATCACGTCAGCTGAGGAACCTCGAAAAGACAGAATCAGAGACGAAAAGGAAAAGAGCAGCAGAAATAATGTCATTCCAAACGTGGAGGGATCTTCAACTCGAGCTAACCCTCAGACAAAGACTGGTTCATCACGGCACAACTCAGGAGAGCAGCAGCTCCAGGTCCAGCTGTCCATCTGCATCTCCAGGGACCAGGGACGCTCCTCTGAGGGACAACAAGGACAGCAAGGGCTCAGATTTCACGTATCAGTCCAGCCTCAAAGCTCCGACCCAGGCGGTTTCACGGCCATTCGCACCTCCATCCATGTGATCTAAACCAGGTAAACCACTGACAGACGACAGGAGAGACAAAAAATTACCAGGCAGCTTATTTGGAAAGATTTCCAGCAGCCTTTTTAAGAAATGCAGTAAAAAAAAAAAACTGAGCCAACTGAGTGGACCAGAAACCATCTGTGTACCAGAATATTCCAGAGGCAAACGTGAAACCATCTGTCCCACAGCTGGACCCGGCTCAGACCGGGTCAAGACACTGACAACAAACGTTAAAACCACAGCAGAACTGAGAAGAACCAAGGTGCTGCAGCTCCACCTGGACTCAGACCAGAGGGAGACCTTCAGAGAGCCGTGGACCAGCTAACGTCTGCAAACATCTGGACTCAGACCAGAGGGAGACCTTCAGAGAGCCTTGGACCAGCTAACGTCTGCACACATCTGGACTCAGACCAGAGGGAGACCTTCAGAGAGCCTTGGACCAGCTAACGTCTGCAAACATCTGGACTCAGACCAGAGGGAGACCTTCAGAGAGCCGTGGACCAACTAACGTCTGCAAACATCTGGACTCAGACCAGAGGGAGACCTTCAGAGAGCCGTGGACCAGCTAATGTCTGCAAACATCTGGACTCAGACCTGAGGGAGACCTTCAGAGAGCCATGGACCAGCTAATGTCTGCAAACATCTGGACTCAGACCTGAGGGAGACCTTCAGAGAGCCGTGGACCAACTAACGTCTGCAAACATCTGGACTCAGACCAGAGGGAGACCTTCAGAGAGCCTTGGACCAGCTAATGTCTGCAAACATCTGGACTCAGACCAGAGGGAGACCTTCAGAGAGCCGTGGACCAGCTAACGTCTGCAAACATCTAGACTCAGACCTGAGGGAGACCTTCAGAGAGCCGTGGACCAGCTAACGTCTGCAAACATCTGGACTCAGACCTGAGGGAGACCTTCAGAGAGCCGTGGACCAGCTAATGTCTGCAAACATCTGGACTCAGACCAGAGGGAGACCTTCAGAGAGCCGTGGACCAGCTAACGTCTGCAAACATCTAGACTCAGACCAGAGGGAGACCTTCAGAGAGCCGTGGACCAACTAACGTCTGCAAACATCTGGACTCAGACCAGAGGGAGACCTTCAGAGAGCCGTGGACCAACTAACGTCTGCAAACATCTGGACTCAGACCAGAGGGAGCCCTTCAGAGAGCCGTGGACCAACTAAGGTCTGCAAACATCTGGACTCAGACCAGAGGGAGACCTTCAGAGAGCCGTGGACCAGCTAACGTCTGCAAACATCTGGACTCAGACCAGAGGGAGACCTTCAGAGAGCCGTGGACCAGCTAACGTCTGCAAACATCTGGACTCAGACCTGAGGGAGACCTTCAGAGAGCCATGGACCAGCTAATGTCTGCAAACATCTGGACTCAGACCTGAGGGAGACCTTCAGAGAGCCGTGGACCAACTAACGTCTGCAAACATCTGGACTCAGACCAGAGGGAGACCTTCAGAGAGCCTTGGACCAGCTAATGTCTGCAAACATCTGGACTCAGACCAGAGGGAGACCTTCAGAGAGCCATGGACCAGCTAATGTCTGCAAACATCTGGACTCAGACCTGAGGGAGACCTTCAGAGAGCCGTGGACCACCTAACGTCTGCAAACATCTGGACTCAGACCAGAGGGAGACCTTCAGAGAGCCGTGGACCAGCTAATGTCTGCAAACATCTGGACTCAGACCTGAGGGAGACCTTCAGAGAGCCATGGACCAGCTAATGTCTGCAAACATCTGGACTCAGACCTGAGGGAGACCTTCAGAGAGCCGTGGACCAACTAATGTCTGCAAACATCTGGACTCAGACCAGAGGGAGACCTTCAGAGAGCCGTGGACCAGCTAATGTCTGCAAACATCTGGACTCAGACCTGAGGGAGACCTTCAGAGAGCCGTGGACCAGCTAATGTCTGCAAACATCTGGACTCAGACCTGAGGGAGACCTTCAGTGAGCCTTGGACCAGCTAAAGTCTGCAAACATCTGGACTCAGACCAGAGGGAGACCTTCAGAGAGCCGGGGAACAGCTAACGTCTGCAAACATCTAGACTCAGACCAGAGGGAGACCTTCAGAGAGCCGTGGACCAACTAACGTCTGCAAACATCTGGACTCAGACCTGAGGGAGACCTTCAGAGAGCCGTGGACCAACTAACGTCTGCAAACATCTGGACTCAGACCAGAGGGAGACCTTCAGAGAGCCGTGGACCAACTAAGGTCTGCAAACATCTGGACTCAGACCAGAGGGAGACCTTCAGAGAGCCGTGGGACCAGCTAACGTCTGCAAACATCTGGACTCAGACCTGAGGGAGACCTTCAGAGAGCCGTGGACCAGCTAATGTCTGCAAACATCTGGACTCAGACCTGAGGGAGACCTTCAGAGAGCCATGGACCAGCTAATGTCTGCAAACATCTGGACTCAGACCTGAGGGAGACCTTCAGGAGAGCCGTGGACCAACTAACGTCTGCAAACATCTGGACTCAGACCAGAGGGAGACCTTCAGAGAGCCTGGACCAGCTAACGTCTGCAAACATCTGGACTCAGACCAGAGGGAGACCTTCAGAGAGCCATGGACCAGCTAATGTCTGCAAACATCTGGACTCAGACCTGAGGGAGACCTTCAGAGAGCCGTGGACCAACTAACGTCTGCAAACATCTGGACTCAGACCAGAGGGAGACCTTCAGAGAGCCATGGACAAGCTAATGTCTGCAAACATCTGGACTCAGACCTGAGGGAGACCTTCAGAGAGCCTTGGACCAGCTAACGTCTGCAAACATCTGGACTCAGACCTGAGGGAGACCTTCAGAGAGCCGTGGACCAGCTAATGTCTGCAAACATCTGGACTCAGACCAGAGGGAGACCTTCAGAGAGCCGTGGACCAGCTAACGTCTGCAAACATCTGGACTCAGACCAGAGGGAGACCTTCAGAGAGCCGTGGACCAGCTAATGTCTGCAAACATCTGGACTCAGACCAGAGGGAGACCTTCAGAGAGCCGTGGACCAGCTAACGTCTGCAAACATCTGGACTCAGACCTGAGGGAGACCTTCAGAGAGCCGTGGACCAGCTAATGTCTGCAAACATCTGGACTCAGACCAGAGGGAGACCTTCAGAGAGCCGTGGACCAGCTAACGTCTGCAAACATCTGGACTCAGACCAGAGGGAGACCTTCAGAGAGCCGTGGACCAGCTAACGTCTGCAAACATCTGGACTCAGACCAGAGGGAGACCTTCAGAGAGCCGTGGACCAGCTAACGTCTGCAAACATCTGGACTCAGACCAGAGGGAGACCTTCAGAGAGCCGTGGACCAGCTAAAGTCTGCAAACATCTGGACTCAGACCAGAGGGAGACCTTCAGAGAGCCATGGACCAACTAAGGTCTGCAAACATCTGGACTCAGACCAGAGGGAGACCTTCAGAGAGCCGTGGACCAGCTAACGTCTGCAAACATCTGGACTCAGACCAGAGGGAGACCTTCAGAGAGCCGTGGACCAGCTAACGTCTGCAAACATCTGGACTCAGACCAGAGGGAGACCTTCAGAGAGCCGTGGACCAACTAACGTCTGCAAACATCTGGACTCAGACCAGAGGGAGACCTTCAGAGAGCCGTGGACCAGCTAACGTCTGCAAACATCTGGACTCAGACCTGAGGGAGACCTTCAGAGAGCCGTGGACCAGCTAATGTCTGCAAACATCTGGACTCAGACCAGAGGGAGACCTTCAGAGAGCCTTGGACCAGCTAACGTCTGCAAACATCTGGACTCAGACCAGAGGGAGACCTTCAGAGAGCCTTGGACCAACTAATGTCTGCAAACATCTGGACTCAGACCAGAGGGAGACCTTCAGAGAGCCGTGGACCAGCTAACGTCTGCAAACATCTGGACTCAGACCAGAGGGAGACCTTCAGAGAGCCGTGGACCAGCTAACGTCTGCAAACATCTGGACTCAGACCTGAGGGAGACCTTCAGAGAGCCGTGGACCAACTAACGTCTGCAAACATCTGGACTCAGACCAGAGGGAGACCTTCAGAGAGCCATGGACCAACTAAGGTCTGCAAACATCTGGACTCAGACCAGAGGGAGACCTTCAGAGAGCCGTGGACCAGCTAATGTCTGCAAACATCTGGACTCAGACCAGAGGGAGACCTTCAGAGAGCAGTGGACCAACTAACGTCTGCAAACATCTGGACTCAGACCAGAGGGAGACCTTCAGAGAGCCGTGGACCAACTAACGTCTGCAAACATCTGGACTCAGACCAGAGGGAGACCTTCAGAGAGCCGTGGACCAGCTAACGTCTGCAAACATCTAGACTCAGACCAGAGGGAGACCTTCAGAGAGCCGTGGACCAGCTAACGTCTGCAAACATCTAGACTCAGACCTGAGGGAGACCTTCAGAGAGCCGTGGACCAGCTAATGTCTGCAAACATCTGGACTCAGACCAGAGGGAGACCTTCAGAGAGCCTTGGACCAGCTAACGTCTGCAAACATCTAGACTCAGACCTGAGGGAGACCTTCAGAGAGCCGTGGACCAGCTAATGTCTGCAAACATCTGGACTCAGACCAGAGGGAGACCTTCAGAGAGCCGTGGACCAGCTAACGTCTGCAAACATCTGGACTCAGACCTGAGGGAGACCTTCAGAGAGCCGTGGACCAGCTAATGTCTGCAAACATCTGGACTCAGACCAGAGGGAGACCTTCAGAGAGCCATGGACCAGCTAACGTCTGCAAACATCTGGACTCAGACCAGAGGGAGCCCTTCAGAGAGCCGTGGACCAACTAATGTCTGCAAACATCTGGACTCAGACCAGAGGGAGACCTTCAGAGAGCAGTGGACCAGCTAACGTCTACAAACATCTGGACTCAGACCTGAGGGAGACCTTCAGAGAGCCGTGGACCAACTAACGTCTGCAAACATCTGGACTCAGACCAGAGGGAGACCTTCAGAGAGCCATGGACCAACTAAGGTCTGCAAACATCTGGACTCAGACCAGAGGGAGACCTTCAGAGAGCCGTGGACCAACTAACGTCTGCAAACATCTGGACTCAGACCAGAGGGAGACCTTCAGTGAGCCGTGGACCAGCTAATGTCTGCAAACATCTGGACTCAGACCAGAGGGAGACCTTCAGAGAGCCGTGGACCAGCTAATGTCTGCAAACATCTGGACTCAGACCAGAGGGAGACCTTCAGAGAGCCTTGGACCAGCTAACGTCTGCAAACATCTGGACTCAGACCTGAGGGAGACCTTCAGAGGGCCGTGGACCAGCTAATGTCTGCAAACATCTGGACTTAGAACAGAGAGAGACCTTCAGAGAGCCGTGGACCAGCTAATGTCTGCAAACATCTGGACTCAGACCAGAGGGAGACCTTCAGAGAGCCATGGACCAGCTAACGTCTGCAAACATCTGGACTCAGACCAGAGGGATACCTTCAGAGAGCCGTGGAACAGCTAAAGTCTGCAAACATCTAGACTCAGACCAGAGGGATACCTTCAGAGAGCCGTGGACCAGCTAACGTCTGCAAACATCTGGACTCAGACCTGAGGGAGACCTTCAGAGAGCCGTGGACCAACTAAGGTCTGCAAACATCTGGACTCAGACCAGAGGGAGACCTTCAGAGAGCCGTGGACCAACTAAGGTCTGCAAACATCTGGACTCAGACCAGAGGGAGACCTTCAGAGAGCCGTGGACCAACTAAGGTCTGCAAACATCTGGACTCAGACCAGAGGGAGACCTTCAGAGAGCCGTGGACCAACTAACGTCTGCAAACATCTGGACTCAGACCTGAGGGAGACCTTCAGAGAGCCGTGGACCAGCTAATGTCTGCAAACATCTGGACTCAGACCAGAGGGAGACCTTCAGAGAGCCGTGGACCAACTAACGTCTGCAAACATCTGGACTCAGACCAGAGGGAGACCTTCAGAGAGCCGTGGACCAACTAACGGTCTGCAAACATCTGGACTCAGACCAGAGGGGAGACCTTCAGAGAGCCGTGGACCAGCTAACGTCTGCAAACATCTGGACTCAGACCAGAGGGAGACCTTCAGAGAGCCGTGGACCAGCTAACGTCTGCAAACATCTGGACTCAGACCAGAGGGAGACCTTCAGAGAGCCGTGGACCAACTAACGTCTGCAAACATCTGGACTCAGACCAGAGGGAGACCTTCAGAGAGCCGTGGACCAGCTAATGTCTGCAAACATCTGGACTCAGACCAGAGCGAGACCTTCAGAGAGCCTTGGACCAGCTAACGTCTGCAAACATCTGGACTCAGACCAGAGGGAGACCTTCAGAGAGCCGTGGGACCAACTAAGGTCTGCAAACATCTGGACTCAGACCAGAGGGAGACCTTCAGAGAGCCGTGGACCAGCTAACGTCTGCAAACATCTGGACTCAGACCAGAGGGAGACCTTCAGAGAGCCGTGGACCAGCTAATGGTCTGCAAACATCTGGACTCAGACCTGAGGGAGACCTTCAGAGAGCCTGGACCAGCTAACGTCTGCAAACATCTGGACTCAGACCAGAGGGAGACCTTCAGAGAGCCGTGGACCAGCTAACGTCTGCAAACATCTGGACTCAGACCAGAGGGAGACCTTCAGAGAGCCGTGGACCAGCTAACGTCTGCAAACATCTGGACTCAGACCTGAGGGAGA
The DNA here is from genome assembly GCA_018398805.1 of Hirundichthys speculiger. Lineage (NCBI taxonomy): Eukaryota > Metazoa > Chordata > Actinopteri > Beloniformes > Exocoetidae > Hirundichthys > Hirundichthys speculiger. The sequence continues at coordinate 279,623 of JAGFBZ010000405.1, read as the reverse complement.
CCTTCAGAGAGCCGTGGACCAGCTAACGTCTGCAAACATCTGGACTCAGACCAGAGGGAGACCTTCAGAGAGCCGTGGACCAGCTAACGTCTGCAAACATCTGGACTCAGACCAGAGGGAGACCTTCAGAGAGCCGTGGACCAGCTAACGTCTGCAAACATCTGGACTCAGACCAGAGGGAGACCTTCAGAGAGCCGTGGACCAGCTAACGTCTGCAAACATCTGGACTCAGACCAGAGGGAGACCTTCAGAGAGCCGTGGACCAACTAACGTCTGCAAACATCTGGACTCAGACCAGAGGGAGACCTTCAGAGAGCCGTGGACCAACTAACGTCTGCAAACATCTGGACTCAGACCAGAGGGAGACCTTCAGAGAGCCGTGGACCAACTAACGTCTGCAAACATCTGGACTCAGACCAGAGGGAGACCTTCAGAGAGCCGTGGACCAACTAACGTCTGCAAACATCTGGACTCAGACCAGAGGGAGACCTTCAGAGAGCCGTGGACCAACTAACGTCTGCAAACATCTGGACTCAGACCTGAGGGAGACCTTCAGAGAGCCGTGGACCAACTAACGTCTGCAAACATCTGGACTCAGACCTGAGGGAGACCTTCAGAGAGCCGTGGACCAGCTAACGTCTGCAAACATCTGGACTCAGACCAGAGGGAGACCTTCAGAGAGCCGTGGACCAGCTAACGTCTGCAAACATCTGGACTCAGACCAGAGGGAGACCTTCAGAGAGCCGTGGACCAGCTAACGTCTGCAAACATCTGGACTCAGACCAGAGGGAGACCTTCAGAGAGCCGTGGACCAACTAACGTCTGCAAACATCTGGACTCAGACCAGAGGGAGACCTTCAGAGAGCCGTGGACCAGCTAATGTCTGCAAACATCTGGACTCAGACCAGAGGGAGACCTTCAGAGAGCCGTGGACCAACTAACGTCTGCAAACATCTGGACTCAGACCAGAGGGAGACCTTCAGAGAGCCGTGGACCAACTAACGTCTGCAAACATCTGGACTCAGACCAGAGGGAGACCTTCAGTGAGCCGTGGACCAACTAACATCTGCAAACATCTGGACTCAGACCTGAGGGAGACCTTCAGAGAGCCGTGGACCAGCTAACGTCTGCAAACATCTGGACTCAGACCAGAGGGAGACCTTCAGAGAGCCGTGGACCAGCTAATGTCTGCAAACATCTGGACTCAGACCAGAGGGAGACCTTCAGAGAGCCGTGGACCAACTAACGTCTGCAAACATCTGGACTCAGACCAGAGGGAGACCTTCAGAGAGCCGTGGACCAGCTAATGTCTGCAAACATCTGGACTCAGACCAGAGGGAGACCTTCAGAGAGCCGTGGACCAGCTAATGTCTGCAAACATCTGGACTCAGACCAGAGGGAGACCTTCAGAGAGCCGTGGACCAACTAAGGTCTGCAAACATCTGGACTCAGACCTGAGGGAGACCTTCAGAGAGCCGTGGACCAACTAAGGTCTGCAAACATCTGGACTCAGACCAGAGGGAGACCTTCAGAGAGCCGTGGACTAACTAAGGTCTGCAAACATCTGGACTCAGACCAGAGGGAGACCTTCAGAGAGCCGTGGACTAACTAAGGTCTGCAAACATCTGGACTCAGACCAGAGGGAGACCTTCAGAGAGCCGTGGACTAACTAAGGTCTTCAAACATCTGGACTCAGACCTGAGGGAGACCTTCAGAGAGCCGTGGACCAACTAAGGTCTGCAAACATCTGGACTCAGACCAGAGGGAGACCTTCAGAGAGCCGTGGACCAACTAAGGTCTGCAAACATCTGGACTCAGACCAGAGGGAGACCTTCAGAGAGCCGTGGACCAACTAAGGTCTTCAAACATCTGGACTCAGACCAGAGGGAGCCCTTCAGAGAGCCGTGGACCAACTAACGTCTGCAAACATCTGGACTCAGACCAGAGGGAGACCTTCAGAGAGCCGTGGACCAACTAACGTCTGCAAACATCTGGACTCAGACCAGAGGGAGACCTTCAGAGAGCCGTGGACCAACTAACGTCTGCAAACATCTGGACTCAGACCAGAGGGAGACCTTCAGAGAGCCGTGGACCAACTAAGGTCTGCAAACATCTGGACTCAGACCAGAGGGAGACCTTCAGAGAGCCGTGGACCAGCTAATGTCTGCAAACATCTGGAGTCAGACCAGAGGGCAGACCAGAGGGAGACCTTCAGAGAGCCGTGGACCAACTAACGTCTGAAAACATCAGTGAACTGAAGTGCTGTTATACGGAAGACTGACCTTGATCTCCAGCATTAAACCATAACTTCAACTCAAGCTCGTCCTGATGAATCAGAAGGATACTCAGCTTTTCACGCTCCACCAGTTTGGTTTCGTTTCTGCTCGTCAGATAATGACAGTATGTGAGCAGCTATAGGAACCAGGTCTTTCTCTACTGAGTCCTGATACATAAACCTTGTTTTTTCACAGCTGTAAGTGCATTACATATTGGTTATGTTAACATAAGAGGATGTGCTGCCAGGGATGCTTTATTCCACCCAGAAATGATTTATTCGGAGGAGATGGGGGGATTTTTAATTTTACTTGGTCTGGTCTGTGATTTTTCACCGCCTCCTCACTAATAACTACAGCTGAGATTACCTCCTATTTTTCAGCAAACCCCCTGCATCTCTTGTGATTTAAAGCCTGTACAGGGCCTCCTCCTTTTACTTTTCTTTTTTTTTCTGAACTTGACGTCATATATTTAGCTGTTTGCAGCGACGACCAACATCAACATAACACATCAGTGTCATCTTGTCTAGAGCCTCCAGGTGAAAATCTGTCCACGTGGGACCAGATCACTCAGGATGGATTTTAAAACCAGATGCAGACAGGGACAAAGTGAGATTTCAGGTTTGCTAGATTCTGTGACACCACAACCTCAGATCAGAGGAGAATTATCCAACTTCCCTTCCTCATCTGCAGTGAAGTCCCCATTTATCAAGATCATATCTGACGGGGGGATGATATGATTCAGAACGTCATGGCTGTTACAGTACTTCAGCATTCCTACCAGCGGTGGACAAGTTTATGATTCACTCAGCTGGTCTCCAGCAGGAAGGTCCCCCCTGATGATCCAGGGCCTGATCAAGGTTTCTTCCTCTTGAAGGGGAGTTTTTTCTTGCCACTTTTTGGCTTAAAGGTTTGTGTCCCACTAGTGGAATTTTTTTTTTGCCACTGTTTGGCTTAAAGATTTGTGTACCACTAGGGCAGTTTTTCTTGCCACTGTTTGGCTTAAAGATTTGTGTAACACTAGGGGAGTTTTTTCTTGCCACTGTTTGGTTAAAGGTTTGTGTACCACTAGGGCAGTTTTTCTTGCCACTGTTTGGTTAAAGGTTTGGGTACCACTAGGGGAGTTTTTTCTTGCCACTGTTTGGCTTAAAGATTTGTGTACCACTAGGGGAGTTTTTTCTTGCCACTGTTTGGCTTAAAGATGTGTTTACCACTAGGGAAGTTTTTCTTGCCACTGTTTGGTTGAAGGTTTGGGTACCACTAGGGGAGTTTTTTCTTGCCACTGTTTGGCTTAAAGATTTGTGTACCACTAGTGGAATTTTTTTTGCCACTGTTTGGCTTAAAGATTTGTGTACCACTAGGGAAGTTTTTTCTTGCCACTGTTTGGTTAAAGGTTTGTGTAACACTAGGGCAGTTTTTCTTGCCACTGTTTGGTTAAAGGTTTGGGTACCACTAGGGGAGTTTTTTCTTGCCACTGTTTGGCTTAAAGATTTGTGTACCACTAGGGGAGTTTTTCTTGCAACTGTTTGGCTTAAAGATTTGTTTACCACTAGGGAAGTTTTTCTTGCCACTGTTTGGTTAAAGGTTTGGGTACCACTAGGGGAGTTTTTTCTTGCCACTGTTTGGCTTAAAGATTTGTGTACCACTAGTGGAATTTTTTTTGCCACTGTTTGGCTTAAAGATTTGTGTACCACTAGGGAAGTTTTTTCTTGCCACTGTTTGGTTAAAGGTTTGTGTAACACTAGGGCAGTTTTTCTTGCCACTGTTTGGTTAAAGGTTTGTGTACCACTAGGGGAGTTTTTTCTTGCCATTTTTTGGCTTAAAGGTTTGTGTCCCACTAGTGGAATTTTTTTTTGCCACTGTTTGGCTTAAAGATTTGTGTACCACTAGGGGAGTTTTTTCTTGCCACTATTTGGTTAAAGGTTTGTGTAACACTAGGGCAGTTTTTCTTGCCACTGTTTGGCTTAAAGGTTTGTGTACCACTAGGGAGTTTTTTCTTGCCACTGTTTGGATAAAGGTTTGTGTAACACTAGGGCAGTTTTTCTTGCCACTGTTTGGTTAAAGGTTTGGGTACCACTAGGGGAGTTTTTCTTGCCACTGTTTGGCTTAAAGATTTGTGTACCACTGGGGAAGTTTTTCTTGCCACTGTTTGGTTAAAGGTTTGGGTACCACTAGGGGAGTTTTTTCTTGCCACTGTTTAGATAAAGGTTTGTGTAACACTAGGGCAGTTTTTCTTGCCACTGTTTGGTTAAAGGTTTGGGTACCACTAGGGAAGTTTTTTCTTGCCACTGTTTGGCTTAAAGATTTGTGTACCACTAGGGAAGTTTTTCTTGCCACTGTTTGGTTAAAGGTTTGGGTACCACTAGGGGAGTTTTTTCTTGCCACTGTTTGGCTTAAAGATTTGTGTACCACTAGTGGAATTTTTTTTGCCACTGTTTGGCTTAAAGATTTGTGTACCACTAGGGAAGTTTTTTCTTGCCACTGTTTGGTTAAAGGTTTGTGTAACACTAAGGAAGTTTTTTTCTTGCAACTGTTTGGCTTAAAGATTTGTGTACCACTAGTGGAATTTTTTTGCCACTGTTTGGCTTAAAGATTTGTGTACCACTAGGGCAGTTTTTCTTGCCACTGTTTGGCTTAAAGATTTGTGTAACACTAGGGGAGTTTTTTCTTGCCACTGTTTGGTTGAAGGTTTGTGTAACACTAGGGCAGTTTTTCTTGCCACTGTTTGGTTAAAGGTTTGGGTACCAGTAGGGGAGTTTTTTCTTGCCACTGTTTGGCTTAAAGGTATGTGCACCACTAGGGGAGTTTTGTCGTGCCACTGTTTTGTTAAAGGTTTTGTACCACTAGGGGAGTTTTTTCTTGCCACTGTTTGGCTTAAAGGTTTGTGTACCACTAGGGGAGTTTTGTTGTGCCACTGTTTTGTTAAAGGTTTTGTACCACTAGGGGAGTTTTTTTTCTTGCCACTGTTTGGCTTAAAGGTTTTGTACCACTAGGGGAGTTTTTTCTTGCCACTGTTTGACTTAAAGGTGGGGTAGTTGTTCTTTTTTGCAGCACTTTTTACAATATTGCCTGAAAACCTTTTCACATTCCCATTTCACCCACTGAAATAAAATGTTTGCAAAAAAATGAAACGTTTTGGTCTGGTCTAGAGGGTATAATCAGAGAAAAACTCTGACCAATCAAAATAGTGATCATCATTACTTTCATTGGCTGCCAAATACGTCCATCAAATATCAATGCACTCCCACCCACCCCTCCCTCCCTCCCTGCGGTTCCTGTAGTCGGGAAACGTGTGAAGGCGTGGTTTCGAGGGGTGGGCTGAAGAGGAGGAGGCGGAGCCTGTGGGAGGAGGGAGGGAGTGTATATTTTCAAAATCTCACTTGAGTTGGATTGCTGGAACCGTTTTTTCAAAGAACACCTACCCCACCTTTAAAGGTTTGTGTACCACTAGGGGAGTTTTTTCTTGCCACTGTTTGGTTAAAGGTTTGTGTACCACTAGGGGAGTTTTTTCTTGCCACTGTTTGGTTTAAAGGTTTGTGTACCACTAGGGGAGTTTTTTCTTGCTATTGTTTCTCTAATCAAGTTTTAATGATATTTGCATGGGGGTAATGATCTGGGTCTCTGAAAAGCACCTAGAGATGACTTGTATTGTAACAGACACGATGCAGATAAAGTTGAACTGAATTGATCAGTTGTAAGTATCTGCGGGAAACTTGCAGGTGAGGAAAACGTAAGTGTTTAAGTGCAGTGTTTTCTCCGTTTGTTGCAGGTCTTTTTCTGCAGCGCTGTAGCTTTCACTGCTGAGCTTCTTTTTGTTTACTTCCTTCACGCAGCTCGAACGAAGCCACGCAGCAAATAAAATAAATCTTATGTAAGCTGGAACTGATAAATGTTGAGCAGCAGTGACTTTTACCGACTGAAGCAATCCTGTCTTGGAAACAAGCATTAAGAGGTAGCAGTTGGAAATCTGTTGGAGACTAAGCAGCCAAGTTACATTTGTTTCGGTCTGCATCGACCCGACACACAGTTACATTTCTGTGGTGCTGCGAGATTCCCGGCTACGGTGAACAGAAGCCTCTGATTGGACACCGAAGCATAAACCAACCTTGCTTGATTTGAGTCCAAATGTGCATTTGCATGGCAGCACAAAGCTGGCATACACATCTGCTGCTTCTTACAGTCCTACAGTCTCCACTGCTGCTGTGCCTCTTTCTAGACACTTCCTTGTGTATTCAGTCTCTCTGTGCTCATATACCGTTAGCTTAGCATACAATATCTGCACTCTGGTGAGTCCACGTCAGCATGGAAGCAGGAGGCCAGACCTCCAAACAACGACTGAGGCCACGGCTGAACTGGGGTTGGGACTGAACGTTAGAAAAACCCAAACAAACAGAATTAAAATCATTTCCATTCATATCCAGCTGCTTTTCAAAATGAACTCTTGTGTTTTATTATCTTAGAATAAGTCTTTAGTGTCTAAAGACACAGCGGTTTCTTATCCAGGGGAGTACGGGCATATTACTACAATAAAAGAGGCGCAGAAGAAGAGTTATGTTTAAGCGGGAAGAAGACAAAAGTGGAGAAATATATAATATTTTTATTTAATATTTTTAAGGACACGCCTGAGAAATGGAGGATGATACTCATAAAATAAGAATCAGCTGACATAAAACAAGAAAAACATGAAGAGGTGAAGTGAATTCAGGATAGCTAAAAGGAGAAAAAAATCATGATTCATGATTTGAGGTTTTTGCTACAGATTCTGGTCATGACGTTTATGGACTGAACGTTCAGGAGTGAGAAGGTCCAGTCTGGTGGGCTCAGGGTTCCATCTGGTCCTTTCAGGTGACGCAATCCTGTTGGCGTCATGGAACAGCCTCTCTCTGGAAACGAGAATCACGGCCTTAAAACTGTGCTGATCAATCAAAAAGAACCGTGGTCTTATGACTTCCACGTCTGGACTGAGAGATTCGGAGTGGAGTCGCTTCTCCTCGACATGAAGAGGAGCTGGAGGAGGTGGTCCAGGCATCCTGCGGAGACTTTCCAGCCATGTCCTGCTAAAAGGAGGTCTGAGACAGACCATGGACAGACTAGTGAGGTCTCAGCTCCATGGGAACACCTCCGTGTCCTCCTTGAGAAGGTGGAGGAGGTGGTTGTGGAGAGGGAGGTCTCCAGGACTCAGTTAATGGATGGATGAAAGGGGGAAAAGATGCCACAGCGGTTTTTATCTGAGCCAAACCAAATGTCCACTGAGGCAGGAATGTCCTGTTGGTGCAACCCCAGCCTGAAGGATGAGATTAACAATCAGCTGTCACACTATCCACCGCTGACATCTTCATCTACTGTAAACACACAAGGTCACCAGAGGAAAAATCAATATTTGTCCAGATCGTTGTGTTGTGTCATGTGTTGTGGGGCATCAGAGGCTACAGGGCTTGACCCTGAATTCATCACACTGGTGACCAGTGTTGGGACTAACGCTTTATTAAGTAACGCGTTACAGTAACTACGTTACTTTTTGCGGTAACAAGTACTGTAACTAATTGCTTTGTCAAAATCAGTAACGCGTTTATCATTACTGCGATTTAAACAGGCTCGTTACTCGTTACTTCACGTGCATAACTCAGAACTACAGTTTCCGTGGTGGACCTGAAGCGCACGTGACGCAGCGACCTGAGAGTGAAGGAATGAAAACAACAATGGCGGCGGCAGTTGACGACAGTCCAGGCGTGGGATTTCTTTCGTGGAAATATGGACATTATTTTTCCCTTGTGACGGTAAAAGACAATAAGAATTTTGTGGTAACCTGCAAACTATGTGGAGGTTCGAAAACTTTATCCACATCAAAGACTAGCAATTCTAATCTGATGAAACATCTTCAGAAACAACACGCGTCTACCAAGCTAGTTGAAAAAGACCCTGAAGGCAACACAGGTGATGCTTCTGTTAACGTTAGCTCCGCTGACGCTAAAGGAGGAGCCACTCCAGCCAAACAACGCAAGCTTGTTTTTACAAAGCCTGTTGCACAGTGGATTACCCAGACACAGCTAAACAGACTGATTGCCAGGTATGTGGTGGAAGACATGCAACCTATCTCAACCGTTGAGTCCCGTGCTTTCAGAGAACTGGTTAGTAAAATACCTGTGCGAGGGAGAGACGGTGCTGCGCCAGCACCATGCAGAAAGACGTTTTCGCGTTACCTGGACCAAGAATATGCTAACATGGAGTCAGAGCTCAAAAAGACATTTGATGATTTAGAACATGTCTCCACAACAGCAGACATTTGGACTGTGCATACTAAAAGTTTTCTTGGTGTAACCGCACATTGGATAAATCCAAACAACATGAAACGTGAGAAAGCAGCGCTGGCATGCAGGAGATTTACAGGTCGACATACGTATGACAGTGTTGCAAGTGAGCTGGACAACATAAACTCATCCCATGGCCTATCCTTCAAAATCACAGCAACTGTAACAGACAATGGTTCCAATTTTGTCAAGGCCTTTCAAGTGTACCAGCCACCACCTGAGTCGGACGACTATGAAGATGGGGAGGATGACGTGACTTTTGTTTCCATTGGGGATGTGCTGCAGAACGGTGCTGATGATGTTAATGACGTAATTTCTTTACCTCCGCATCAGAGATGTGCGTCGCACACATTGAACCTCATCTCTTGCACTGATGTGGATAAGTGGCTGTTGTCAAAACCTGAAACGAAAGCCATTTACAGAAGTGCCACCACAAAATGTGCAGGGCTGTGGAACAAGGCCAGTCGTTCCACAGTGGCCGCTGAGATTGTGGACGACGTTATTGCAAAGAAGCTACTAGTACCTTGCACAACCAGGTGGAACTCGTTCTATGATGCTCTGGAGCGAATTTCTAAGATACCTTTGGTGGAGCTGAACACCCTCTCTTCCAGACTACAGATGAAATGTTTCAATGAAAGGGAACATCAGTGTATCAGAGAGTACTGTGCTGTCATGCAACCACTGACTATGGCACTGGACATTCTTCAGGGAGAAAACTATTGTTTTTACGGAACACTCCTACCCACACTGGAATCATTGATGACCAAGACTCTGGAAATGAAAAATGATCTGCAAATCCTTGTTGGGCTACCAGATGCAGTTATCCAGGTAAGAGATTTTATTTTCTTTTGTGTTTATTTTTAATTAAATTAATAATTCAATTGCATTTGTGTTCATATTGTGCTGTTAATTTTATGGGTGTATATAGACTGTATCCCATTGATCTGTAGCATACAAGTGTATACTGATACAGTTTGAGATACTTTTATCCTGATAAATACAACATATAGGCTAGGCCTACACATTATTCACAAATTAAAATACATTCTATATAAAACTACAGCATGCTGTTAATGTTTAATGCATTTGTTTTTGAAACAATGATTACTGTCTCATGCAATAATGTTTTTTGCACTCTTGTTATGTCATTACAGGCAGTCAAAACAAGGTTTGCGCGTGTCCTTGGAAGTGAAGATGCTGTCCTCGCTGCTGTGACACTACCAAATTCAAGCTTCGTTGGTTGCATGACCAGGAGCGGAAGGACCTGGCAAAGGCAAGTTTGCTGGCAGAGTGCCGGAAACTTCTTCCCGAGCAAGAGCAGCATCAACCAGGTACCAGCTCCACCGACACAACACAGCGCCCGGCGGCTTCCAGCAAAGAGGATGAGTTTTTTTTCCTTTCCAGAGAATGAGGAGGACACCTATGCCACTGCTGAAGCTGAAGTAGCCAAGTACCTCAAATCAGGAGCAACAGGGATAGACTCTCTGAATCAATTTTCCAATGATAAAGAAACTCTCTCTTAAACTTAATGCAGCCACTCCCTCCAGTGCCCCAGTAGAAGACTTTTTAGCCTTGGAAACCTGATTCTCTCCCAAAGAGGAACAGACTGTCAGATCACAAGTTTGAGAACTTCTCCTCTTGAGGTACAATCATTGGTTTGAGGGCTAGCAATGTTGATGAGTGCTGATATGATGATGGCATGTGTTTCACCCAAGGGTGCTCCACAAGGTCAAGCAGGTTAATATTTCAAAGTAAAATTTCCAAGTGTGTAACTAAAGCACTTTATCCACCATTATTGATTTCATCAGTTGTTTAATTTATCTAAACGGCCAGACTGAAGGAAATATTATTTTTGTTAAACATAAACTAGGCTAGTTTGTGTGGCTGAATGAAAATACTTTTAAGTTTGCCCATCAGAAGATGGGGTCTCCAGTTGGAGGAGTTTAGATGTTTTTAGTTAAGATTACAAAGAATGGATAAAACCTCACTGTGTTTATGTTGAAAACATCTGTTGAATCAGTTTTGCACTAATATTGATTCCTACAGCTGCTAAATGGTCTAAGACATAATTTAATTTTTGCACTGCCAAAAGTATACTTTCTGCAATGTTTCAATGGCTACAATAAATATGCCTATCATAAGTTTCAACATACTGTTTGCTGTGTTTTGTTGATCCACTGCTTCATTGTAGTGACACTGGGTACAATGATCAAATTTTACAATTATTTTATTGTGTACTATGCCACATCAACCCTAAAATAATGTGTGTGCATTTGTAGAGGATTGGAAACAATAGAAATAAATTAAAAACAGTAGGATAAGATAAATGAGAGGAAAACAGACATTATAATTTTTTATTTATTTTCATTCATTTCATCATTCACTTGCACTCACACTACTACACTGCTATTGCATTTTTAGTTCGCTAGGTGGCTCATTGTGCTTGTGGTAGGATGGGACTTACATGTAAACAAGCCAGAGGACTGGCAGCCTCTTTGGCTATCTAGTGGGGAGGCAACACATTAATAAGAGAATTTAGAGTAAAAAGTTACTTTCCCTAGTAACTAGTTACCTTGAAAGTAACGAGTAACTTAAAGTAACTGAGTTACTTTTGAAAGAAGTAACTAGTAACTGTAACTAAGTTACTAATTTAAAGTAACTTGCCCAACACTGCTGGTGACACACAGCAGATGGACCGAATCAATGTGGACATCACAGCGGGGGTTCAGAGCAGGGCTGCAGCTGAGCTCCATCCCCCAGAATTCTGCCCGTTATAGTCTTATTACGAAAAAGTATCACATGTGATTGACAAATGTAAGACTTCAGTCCAGAATCCAGACAATTTATAGTTTCCTAGATCACATGTTCTCAGGATTCAAGAACTTCGGTCCGTCCATCTCTTATATGAGCCACTCAGTCAGATAAGACTCACACATGTGCTGTACTGAGCTGTTCACTCCCCCTTTATGTTTCTGCTTGCACGTGGCCAAAAGTGTAACGAATCACAGACAACAGGGAGGACTCCGATATTCAGCAGGTCGTAACAGGGAGAACAAGAGTGATTCTGAGATTGGTCAGGGTCTAATTGAGGTCTGAATGAGGTCTGGATTAGGTTTGGATGAGGTCTGGTTGAGGTCTGGATGACATCTGGTTGTGGTCTGGTTGAGGTTTGGATGAGGTCTGGTTGAGGTCTGGTTGTGGTTTGGAAGGGGTCTGGTTGATGTCTGGATGAGGTCTGGTTGAGGTTTGTATGATGTCTGGTTGAGGTCTGGATGATGTCTGGTTGAGGGCTGGTTGAGATTTGGATTAGGTCTGGTTGAGGTCTGGATGACGTCTGGTTGAGGTCTGGTTGAGGTCTGGATGACATCTGGTTGTGGTCTGGTTGAGATTTGGATGAGGTCTGGTTGAGGTCTGGATGACGTCTGGTTGAGGTCTGGTTGAGGTTTGGATGACATCTGGTTGTGGTCTGGTTGAGGTTTGGAAGAGGTCTGGTTGAGGTTTGGAAGAGGTCTGGTTGAGGTTTGGATGAGGTCTGGTTGAGGTCTGGTTGAGGTCTGGTTGAGGTCTGGTTGAGGTTTGGATGACATCTGGTTGTGGTCTGGTTGAGGTTTGGATGAGGTCTGGTTGAGGTCTGGATGACGTCTGGTTGAGGTCTGGTTGAGGTCTGGATGACATCTGGTTGTGGTCTGGTTGAGGTTTGGATGAGGTCTGGTTGAGGTCTGGATGACGTCTGGTTGAGGTCTGGTTAAGGTTTGGATGAGGTCTGGTTGAGGTCTGGTTGTGGTTTGGAAGAGGTCTGGTTGAGGTCTGGATGAGGTCTGGTTGAGGTTTGTATGATGTCTGGTTGATGTCTGGTTGAGGTTTGGATGATGTCTGGTTGAGGGCTGGTTGAGGTTTGGATTAGGTTTGGATGATATCTGGTTGAGGTCTGGATGATGTCTGGTTGAGGTTTGGATGATGTCTGGTTGAGGGCTGGTTAAGGTTTGGATTAGGTTTGGATGATATCTGGTTGAGGTTTGGATGATGTCTGGTTGAGGTTTGGATGCTGTCTGGTTGAGGGCTGGTTGAGGTTTGGATTAGGTCTGGTTGAGGTCTGGTTGAGGTTTGGATGAGGTTTGGTTGAGGTCTGGTTGTGCTTTGGATGAGGTCTGGTTGAGGTTTGGATGATGTCTGGTTGAGGTTTGGATTAGGTCTGGTTCAGGTCTGGATTAGGTCTGGATAAGGGTTTGGATGAGGTCTGATTGAGGTCTGAATGATGTCTGGTTGAGGTTTGGATAAGGTATGGTTGAGGTCTGGTTGAGGTTTGGATGAGGTATGGTTGTGGTTTGGATGAGGTCTGGTTGAGGTTTGGATGAGGTCTGGTCGAGGTTTGGATTAGGTCTGGTTGAGGTCTGGTTGAGATCAGCATTCCCCATGAAGGCAGCACTAATGGATGCAGCTCTGACTTTTTCCCTTGAAGACCAGAAGGATGTCCTTGACGACTGATGGCTGGTGAAGAACTACAGACAAATACTTGCAAAGACAAATGCTTCCAGAGTTTGGATGATGTCTGGTTGAGGTTTGGATGATGTCTGGTTGAGGTCTGGTTGAGGTTTGGATTAGGTCTGGTTGAGGTCTGGTTGAGGTTTGGATGATGTCTGGTTGAGGTCTGGTTGAGGTTTGGATTAGGTCTGGTTGAGGTCTGGTTGAGGTCTGGTTGAGGTTTGGATGAGGTCTGGTTGAGGTCTGGTTGTGGTTTGGATGAGGTCTGGTTGAGGTCTGGTTGAGGTTTGGATGATGTCTGGTTGAGGTTTGGATTAGGTATGGTTGAGGTCTGGTTGAGGTTTGGATGAGGTCTGGTTGAGGTCTGGATTAGGTCTGGTTGAGGTCTGGTTGAGGTTTGGATGATGTCTGGTTGAGGTCTGGTTGAGGTTTGGATTAGATCTGGTTGAGGTCTGGATGAGTTCTGGTTGAGGTTTGGATGATGTCTGGTTGAGGTTTGGATGATGTCTGGTTGAGGTCTGGTTGAGGTTTGGATTAGGTCTGGTTGAGGTCTGGTTGAGGTTTGGATGATGTCTGGTTGAGGTCTGGTTGAGGTTTGGATTAGGTCTGGTTGAGGTCTGGTTGAGGTTTGGATGATGTCTGGTTGAGGTCTGGTTGAGGTTTGGATGAGGTCTGGTTGAGGTCTGGTTGAGGTTTGGATGAGGTCTGGTTGAGGTCTGGTTGTGGTTTGGATGATGTCTGGTTGAGGTTTGGTTTAGGTCTGGATTAGGTCTGGATGAGGTTTGGATGAGGTCTGGTTGAGGTCTGGATTATGTCTGGTTGAGGTTTGGATTAGGTATGGTTGAGGTCTGGTTGAGGTCTGGATGAGGTCTGGTTGAGGTCAGCGTTCCCCATGAAGGTGGCACTGGTGGACGCAGCTCTGACTTTTTCCCTTGAAGACCAGAAGGGCGTCCTTGACGGCTGACAGCTGGTGAAGAACTACAGACACATACTTGCAAAGACAAATGCTTCCAGAGTTCTGACCGCCGCCTGGTTTTTACCGTGACTAAGGTGATCCACCTGCAGCTGTATTCAGCCAGAGTGATGCTTATATGGCTGCTCAGACGAGGTGAAGGTGTAGTTGTGGAATAACTTTCCATGCCAGTGCAAACTTTAACTCCTCCAGTCACGAGTAGAGGTGAATCCCCAAGTTATTTATCGGTTTTTATCTTTGTCACCAGTTTGTGCTTGCTCTCTTTTGAACAGGAGCTCGGTTGGTTAGTCGGCTGCAGAGATCTCCGTAGACAGGTGCACATGACGTGATTTACATCACAATGGTCCTCTTCAAAGTTGATGGCCTTAAACAGGGACTGGTGTCCTGCTAAAACTGGCAGAGACTCGGTAAAAGTCTCAGATCTATATGTCTATAATCAATGAATACAGATACGATCCTGCGTGTTGTCACTTCTGTCTGCATTGGAAATAAAAACGTGTCCCAGGACACAAGTTGATAAATTACTTTTCCGGAGCGCCTGAGCGTCCGTGGGACCGTGCAGATAATTTCCCTCGAGAACGCTCGGCGACAGCGCTCATGAATTCCCGACAAAGTCAAAAACATCATTGCGTAGTCCTCTCGTGTCGTTCTGACAAGCAAAGGCCAGTAATGCCTCCTTTCTCCCCCCGAAAAAATGAGCCAACAACGTTGTTGGTGATGTTCAGCTTTGTGTCGTGGCCTTGTCACGCTGCCCGGCCGGGTCCGACCGGCTCTGGCGGTCACGTCGTGGGTTTCTGGGTGGGTTTTCTGTGGGACCAGCACGTGTTAACGACCATGAGAACCCGCTGGATGTGTGACGTGTCGGCAGGGAGCAGATTAGCACTTTCTTGTCCCGGTCACAAGTCAAAAGGACCGAGGACAAAAGCGCTGCATGTATTAGAAAACACACACAATGCCGCCGCCGCACCTCCCCCCACCTCCAAATAACATCATCCCCCGCTCTGACAACCTGTTGCCACGAGTTACCATCACATCCCGTCAATCACGGCGGCCGAGACAATGCAGCGATTGGTGGGATGATGGACAGGGTCGCCATGACGATGCGGAGACCCGCTGATGACTCAATGCGGGCCGAGACAGAGCGTAGGAGCGAAGTCTGGTTCCCTGCGGGCCGAGCCCCTCGACGCCTTTATGTGTCTGCTCAGTTTTGAAGAGGATCATCGGCTCTTTTCAGCAACTGCTAATGAGACTAATTGGACCAGATGGGAGCGTTTAAGACACCCAAGGATGTGGGCGACCAGAGAGACAGATATATTTATCTATTTACAGATTGATTTATAGATCACATGTGAAAGTCTCCTCTGTTAGGTACTTTAGATACAGATGGGACCACAAGGATGTTTGTGGAAAAAGACTGGTGGGGGGGGAATGGGTGACAGCTAAAGAAGAAAGGGGAAACAATCGGTCCTTCATGGAATCAATACTCTGAATGGGAGATAAAAGTCTTTGTGTCAGCATCTCTGAGAATATTCCAGTATCTGGAGTCGGTGATTCCTTACCTGGTGCATCAATATCAGTGTGTTTCAACTCAACCAGCAGTGTCAGAGGTGACGATAGGAGCAGTGGAGGATTCTGGGTAAATTGAGACCACCAGGCGACTGATTCCTGGACTATATAAGTGTGGCGTTTGATTACTGAATAGATTCCTTTACGAGTGAGATCAAGTGAGATCGACCTGCTGAATAAACGAGGCTTTGAGACTGTGGACTAATGCTCCTCTAAGAACTGTGGCTGGATGAAAACTCCAGGTAACATCTGGACACCTGTGTGAAACTGCATGGAACATCCAGAGTGGCATCAGAAGATGCACCAACGAGCTGGACACCATTAATTATCGAGTCACGGGTCTTGTCAGTCTGGTCTCTCTGCTGTCTGGCTGCTTTACCAGTTGGATTCATGATTTCATGTGTAGGTTTGCTTTTAAATGTTTTTATTTAATTCAGGGAGCTGGGTTTTGGAGGCTGATGGGCTGAAGTGGCATCAAGGATTGAGGACTTTGTTTCTTACAGTAGCTGATCGTTTCCAGGCCGAGCTGCTGGTCTACGGTGCTGTTCAATGGGACAAAGAACACTGAGGTCGAAGGTCATTTACTTCTGGTCAAAAGCTGGATACCGTCTGAAGTAGCAGCAGATCAGGCCGACGATGAGCCACCATTCATTCAAACTGTGCAATAACTCGTGTCAATGCATTTTAGGCCCAATTTACCGGTCGTCAAGCTCCTAGAGTGATTCAATTCAACTCAATTCAACTTTATTTTATTTTATTTGTATAGCATTAAATTCAAATTCAATTCAAATTCAAAAATACTTTATTAATCCCCCAAGGGGGAAATTCAAGTTTCAGTACACCAGGAAAAAATCTGGTGTACTAGAGGAGCTGCTAGTGTCCAGCGCTCCTTTTGATGCCCGGTCCCGTGGTCCGAGTGCTAACTCCAGATAACCGCCGTTAAAACAGTTAACAGCCGTTAGAACCAGTATATCTCCATAATGATGACCAGTGAGATATCTCCAGGTCAGAGGAGGAAACACTGATGAACCAGACCGTCTCCTCTGGGAAGAACAAGCTCCATTCAGTCCGGCGAGCGACGGAGCCGACCGTCCCAGAGCCCGGTTTATCATGCGGACCGGACCAGGCCGTTGTCGTCTCCCCCGGTGGTGCTGGGCCCCACCAGGTCACCAGACGTCCCCTGCCAGGTCAGTTGACCCCTCCGGCGTGTAGACTGCTGGACGGGGGCAGCATGCCGCCGCTGCTACGTCAGGGGGCTCCGTCCCGGCTCCGGGACGCTGCAGCCCGGATCCAGTGGCGGTGGTTGCCGCGGGTAGCAGTTCAGGGCTACTTAGCTTAGCTTTCCCGAACCGGCATCCAGCGACACCGTCCATGTCCGTGGCGGCAGGTCTCCACCAGCCGCAAGAGGACCGATCCGCCCCCCGCAGACAGTATGTAGACATCCGACCGCAGATCACCACAAACCGGGCACAAACTGGAGCGTCCAGCGTCCAGCGTCCAGCATCCAGCATCCAGCGTCGCAGGGATAAGTCCCCGGAGCAGCAGCGAGTAGTGTCCATGCCAGGCATCGTCCGGGCAATGACATTAATTCAATTCAATTCAAACCCCGGGATGGACAGAGGATGGAACTGCAAGTCAGCATGAAACCCAGGAAACTCTGGCCTGCAAATACACAGAAAGAAAAGGGGGCAGAAACAGCACAACAAACACAGGAAAGTAAAGAATATGGAGCACAGTTTCAGTAACAAGGTGCTCCCAAATAATTATAAATGAGCTGGAGGAGGAGGAAGGGAGGAAGGGAGGAAGAAAGGGAAGAAAAAGGAGAAGAGCAGTGGAGACACCACTCAGCAGATCATGTTGGTGTCCCCCTGCAGCGTAGGCCTATAGCAGCATAACTATGACGAAGCTGTGATTAAGACGAGCTACTCAAGTCTTACTACTACAACTATAGTTATAACTATTAGCCCCTACACACTATAGATTAGACTAACTGTAGGCTTTACTGAACAGAAATGTTTTCAGTTTAGTTTTAAAAATGGAGATGGTTCCATAAAAAAGGTGTCTGGTAGCAGAAGGCCCGTCCTCCAAACCTACTTTTAGATATTCTAGGAACGACGAGTAATCCTGCACTCTGAGAGCGGAGAGCTCTATTAGGAGCATAACGTGCTATCAAGTCTTGTAAAATAGCGCGGAGCTAGGCCATTAAGGGCCTTATATGCGAGAAGCAGAATTTTAAACTCAATTCTAAATTTCACGGGAAGCCAATGGAGGGAGGCTAACACGGGAGAGACGTGATCTCGCTTGCGGATTCCTGTCAGCACCCTCGCTGCTGCGTTCTGGATCAATTGGAGGCTATTCAGCGAGCTTTTCGGACATCCTGCTAACAACGCATTACAGTAATCCAGTCTAGAGCTAACAAACGCGTGGATTAATTTTTCGGCATCACCCTGGGAGAGGATGCTCCTAATCTTGGCAATATTTCGGAGATGAAAAAAGGCAGTCTTGCAAACCTGATTAATATGCTGCTTAAATGACATATCCTGATCAAAAATGACTCCAAGGTTTTTCACAGCTGTGCTGGAAGCCAGCGTAAATCCAGTCAATCCATTCCTCAGGTGTTTGGGACCAAAGACAATAACCTCTGTTTTAGCCGAGTTTAGAAGCAAAAAGTTAGAGGACATCCAGGACTTAATGTCATTAAGACACCCTTGAAGTTTAGCCAAAGGTTTTGTTTCCTCTGGTTTCATAGATAAGTACAGCTGCGTATCATCAGCGTAGCAATGAAAGTTTATGCCATGGCTCTGGATAATTTTTCCCAAGGGCAACATATATAAAGTGAAAAGGATTGGTCCCAGAACTGAACCCTGTGGGACGCCATAGCAGACCCTAGTCCGTGTAGAAGAAACGTCATTAACATGGACGAACTGGAACCTGTCAGATAGGTATGACTTAAACCAGCCTAATGCTGTCCCTTTAATTCCAACAGTGTGCTCCAATCTATGCAGCAAAAGGCCGTGATCAACAGTATCAAAAGCAGTACTGAGGTCCAGCAGAACCAGGACAGAAACTAATCCATTGTCTGAGGCCATGAGGAGGTCGTTGGAGACTCTAATCAGCTCCGTTTCTGTGCTATGATGAGTTCTAAACCCTGACTGAAAGACCTCAAATAGATAATTTCTATGCAGGTGTTCTCCTAACTGGCTAGCAACTATTTTTCCAGAATGTTAGAGATAAATGGAAGGTTAGATATTGGTCTATAGTTTGCCAAGATGTCCGGATCAAGAGATGGTTTCTTGAGCAAAGGTTTAATGACTGCAACTTTAAAAACCTGTGGTACATATCCTAATTGTAGAGATAGGTTAATCTGATCCAAAATTGATATACCAATAGAGGGACATAACATCTTTGAGCAGCCGAGTTGGGATGGGATCCAACAGACATGTAGATGGTTTAGCTTTACTGATAGTTGAGGTCAACTCAGAGAGGCCCACAGGAGAAAACAGTCCAGAGTCAAATCAGAACCAGAGGGGGTCAACGAAGCTGCAGGGACGTCCACAGCCGCCGACAGCTGGGCCTGGCCGATCTCATCTCTAATTTTAATTATTTTCCCGCTAAAAAAGCTCATAAAGTTTTTACTACTGAGAGTAGCAGGAATGCATGGACCAACAGAGTTGTGACTCTTTGTCAGCCTGGCTACAGTGCTGAACAGAACTTTTAACTCTTTTTCTGTCGTCAGGAAACATGGTTCTCATGTTTCACTGCCCTTTAGACATAAAAATTACAATGACATTAACAACATTACTGTTACAATATAAGTTGTCTCTGGGCGCTGAAAAGCAAGTATTGTTAACTATAAGTAATATTATTGAATCTTAATCAAAGAAACAATGGCAAGAAAAAAACTCCTCTTGTGAGAGAAAAACCTTTAAGCTAAAGAGTGGCAAGGAAAACTCCCCTTTAAGAGGAAGAAACCTTGACCATCCTGCTGAAGACCAGCTGGGTAAAGAAAGAAAAGAGGAGGGAGACAGGACAGAGAGAGGATGGAAGATAGAGAGAGGAGCAACACAGATGTCTTGGTAATATCATATAGGACTGAATATATTAAAAATAATTATTCATTAGCTGGAGAACTAATAATTCCATGTTCTTCTATTCTGACTGGTTCATTGTTAGTACATGAAAATACAGAGATGTCGATATAAACAGATGTAGGCAGCAACACTGAGGTGGTCAGAGGATCAGACTGCAGGCAGCTGATCAGGTAATTTGCTCGTTAGCTGATCTCGTTCAGTTGTTCCATCAGTCATTCATAAACGAGGCGTAGCGCCTGATGCCATCCTCTGTTTGGAGACTCTATGACATCTCGCCAGGTCAACCCTGTTTCTGTATTTAGAGCGAGGGAGGGGAAATTAGGGCTGTAGCGATACACTAATCTTGCGATACAATACGATACATAATAATCGGCTCAGGATACGATATATATCGATATTCAATTTACAATACATTTACATACATTTACATGCTGTACTTTTACAAAGTTAAAGTACAGCAAGTGGCCTTCTTTGACAGCTTTTTTGGCTTGATACTGAACATATGAGGTAGCTACTAGCCATTCTAGCCACCAGGTTCAGTAAAAACAAACCACAGGCAGCCAATAATTTAAGTCCATTGGAGCAACATTTAAGCCACCTTAAAACTGCACCCATCTCAGCAGAGTAGCTGGAGGACTTAATGGCAACCCTGCAGGACATGGGGGTTTTGAAAGGAGCTTAGAATATCGATACCCGCGGCTGAAAAATCGATAGTCTGTGGGGAAATAAAATATCGATATATATCGCAGAATCAATAAAATCACTCAGCTCTAAAGGAAATATGTGCAGATAAATGTGGCTCCTTGTTTTTTCTTTTGCATCCCTGCTATGGAGTCACACATGTAAAGTCATGACCAGAAAGTTACAGGAACTTCTCTGACTCAGCTACAGGCTAGAGGTCTTCGGAACAACCCCACAACCCGAAAACCCGAGGTCTCGACCCGACCCAAATCGGGTCTCGGGTCCATTCAGAAGACGTGACTCTGGGTTCGGGTCTAAATCGGTGCAGTTAGTCTCGGATCCGGTCGGTGCTTTCTGACAGGCTGGGTCCACGTTTACTCGTGAGAGGTAAAGATATTGGCGGTGGCAGCTAATATCAGGACTCGGGGCAGTTTAATTAATTATTCATTAACGTGGCGTGTTTGTCATGAAACAATCGTGTTGTCGTAGTGTGTTATTAGCGTGTTATTAGCGGTTTGTCCGGCAGCTGTAAAGCACAACGGATCACCAACATGACAACGTTGGATGAGAGAACATATTTACGACACGTCCTGACCGGTGTAGGCTATTAGCATTAGCAGTTGCTACCAATAGCATCTGTATCCACAAAGAAAATAACGACGTGGATTTATTGTTGTTTACATCACGTAGCCTATGTGGCAACTGAACCGGTAGAAGAAGACAACTTTAGGTAAGAAAATCAAGTTTTATTCAACGCTAGACAACTTTAACATGAGCAACTATGGGCTGGATTGTCTCGGTTCTATTCGGGTAACTCGGTTCGGTTCGTGGTTGGACACTAAAGACTCGGGTCGGGTTGGTTCCGGGTCCAAATATTGCGGGTTCGGACTCCCGAACTTATGATAATAGCTCGGGTCGGGTCGGTTTCGGGTCGAATTTTCATGGGTCCATTCAGGTTCGGGTCAATGAAAATGGACCTGTGAAGAACTCTTAACTACAGCAATTGCGCATTTTTTAATATTAAAACATATTTAATTTTGATATTTTGATATCTATTATTATTATTTAATAATTAAAATAATAATATATAATATTATATATAATGATGAATAATTATAATAATATGTATTATTATTATTGTTATTATTATTATTATTATTATTATTATTATTATATGATTTTTATATTTCAATAATTAAAATATAAAAATCGCAATACTTGGTAAAATCGAAATCCAGTACTTGTTTAATCAGAATCGCAATATATCGCAATAATCGAATCGGGACCCAAAAATCGTAGGAGAATGGAATCGGCACAAAAGCGTATCGGCCCAGCCCTACAGAACTTATGTCAAAGGTTGGGAAAACTCAGAAGAACCACAGCCACACAGAGAACCTCAGATCGGGGGGTTCAGGGACACACGGCTCATCTGAAACTCAATTACAGACACAAGTTCAGGAAATCCAATTAACCGAAGTGACTCAGCGCCTCCCGACAGACAGTCAGGAGCGACGATACGACTCAGACAGGAAGCAGCACTCCTGCTGTGACCTTTTTGAATGATCAATAAGTTTTGAAGCCGTCGGATTCAGTTGTTTCTCCGAAGAGTTCTGACAAGGACGGATCCAGTAAACGAGCGACGACAGGGAGGAAGTTCAGCCGAGATCTGTTTGTTCAGAATAATCAATGAGTCTCTGGACCTCTGCGGTCCACACAAACACTTGTTCTGTCTGAATGGTGATGCAGGACTACAGTCTGTCCGGGGCCCCCCGTCTCTGATCCAGTTAGGACGTAAAGACTTCCATTTATGAAAGGAGACAGAAACATGGAGGCCACCGTGGAGAGACTTAGTCCTGTCCCAATTAGTCACAGAGACACGCATGGACGTGATCATCTCAGTTCACCACCAACCATAAGCTTCTGTTCTTTAATGAATGGAGACGACTCTTCTTCAGCTGCAGCAGAAGGAAATCAGAACCTTAATCCACTGAAGGATGTAAAGCTCTTCCCTCTCCTACTCCGTCTGGGTTGTCAGCGCCGTCTGAGATAATTGGCTTCTCTTTTGTTCCTCGCCGCTTCACTGTTAAAAATCAATTTTTTTTCTTTTTTGCAAACAGCAGAGATGTTAATACTTTACATATTTAGCATAGTTACGGAGCGCTGGAGCCAAATGAGATAATTGCAGGTTGGGTGGAAGAGTTTTTCACTGCTTCAGCAGTCAGAGCAGCTTCTCTGCAGGAAGTGTCCTAAAGTTCTGCCGGCTCTCTGATGGTCTGAATCTGTTGGCTTCGTTACAGTCAGGATCTTTTGCTTCGTCTATGAAGGGGGACCTTCGAAGACCAGACTTTGTTCAGTTCAGTGCACTGATAAAAACAAACATACATAGCGCCTTTTATATGGAACTTCGTTAAAGTTTCAGAGGAAGATAGTTCGCTGGTTATTTGTGACAAATGCTCCAAGTGAAGGAGGGAAAAATAGCACAAGCTTTAATACGTCAAACCCAACCAGCCACCTGAAACATAACCGTCGCTTCCATGGAGTTTTGAAATCACGCTAACATGAGCTAACATGAGCTAATGTGAGCTAACGTGAGCTAACGTGAGCTAACGGCAGCAAGCCAGCAGCAAGTCAACCCCTCCCCTCTCCTCTCCCTTATCTCTCTCATCTAAAGCTTCCATGACATTAAAAAAAACAAAAAACTACTGAACCTCATCTACTTTAATTAAAAGCCATTTATTTGAATAGAATCCTTTAAACGTAATTTTTTGTTACTATGGAGTGCACTTTTTCAGTTTATTTTCACAGACAAGTCAAACTTGTGTCAGTACATTATGACCTGTGCATTATTTTTTATTTTCATTGAGGAATGCATTTTTTCAGTTAGTAATTCTGATGCATGTATTTCCATCAGTTCAAGGAGCCTTTATTTTTTTTATATCAGTCAGTAATGAACCTTATTTAAGTTAATGTGAGATATCAAATAGGTTTGTTTGATAGCTTTATGAAAATGTTTGAGAGGCTTGACAATAGTTTTTCATTGGAAAAAATAAATATCTGTTCATTTAAACAGTCAAAACTATTTTTGGTTTTGTACATAGTATTGATGTAATGATCTTAGGTATATGTGTGTGTGTTATCAGTTATCGGTATCTGCCTTTAGGAGCTGAAAGTTATCGGTTATCGGTTTTAAAAAACAGTTATCGTGCATCCCTAGTTTAAACAGTAAGCGATCAGCTACGCGCAGGAACATGGAAATCGAGCAGCTGCAAGAGAATTTAAGGTAAACGAATCCATGGTTCGCAAGTGCAGGAAGCAGGAAAATGAGCTTCACCAAGTCAAGAAGACGAAGCTTGAGTTACCGCGGACAAAAGGCGAGGTGGCCTGAGGTGGAAGACCGACTGGAGCAGTGGATTAATGATCAGAGAACAGGTGATCAGAGTACAGGTGATCAGAGAACAGGTGGCTGGACGAGGAGAAAATGAAAGAGTGGCTGAGTGAGGTGAACGTAAAGAGACCAGATGGTTTTTTTCCACGCGTCACCGTCCCCGTTAACCTGTGACTCCATGCGCGCCCATCTAACTGCCGCTGTGAAAAACTGTGCGTCAAATGAACTCTGAGCTTGCCATTATTCTGGGAGGCTTAACGAAAGAACTCCAACCGCTGGACATCGGTGTCAACAGGGCGTTCAACGCGAAACTGCAGACGGCTCGGGAGCAATGGACGACAGATGGCGAGCTCAGTTTTACCCAGACTGGAAGGCAGCGCCGGGCCAGTTACGCAACAATTAGTGAGTTGATTGTGGATGTTTGGGCTAACATGTCTGCTTGGGCTAACGGGTCTGCTTCCACTGTTGTTGGAGCTTTCGCCAAGCTGGAATCATTAATGAGAAGCTGCACGATAACGAGACTGACTCTGAGAGACGAGGGGGAACATGTTCGATGGAGAACTAGCCCAGCTGTTCACTTCAGATACAGAAGATGAGGACTTTGATGGATTTGTGGATGAGGACTAATCAAAAAGAATGTGATTATATTGTTAATTACTTAAAGTACAACCAAACTGAGTTTTGGTCCTGCTGCTAACACTTTAGCATGCGTGCTTTAAGCCAACATACTGGCATGTTTCACCATGGCCACGCTTTTTAATCCGGTGCACCTAATGGTCGTGAAAATACGGTACCCAATTAATTCCAGTCAAATCAAGGTCAACACTTCTAAATGTATGTGTTCATTTATGAGCAAAGCCAACAGACTGCATCAGATCTTCACCTTGGTTCAGTCCAACAAGCACGGAGAACACCTGGTCAATGGGGCCAAAAGCACCTGCATGATGATCATTCTACCCGTGACCTCGTAGAGGAGTCAGAGGAACCACAGGAAACCCAAACGTGTCACGCTCAGCCTGACGCGATGACTGTCGTGAGCTCCTGCGGGTCCGACCACGCAGACGGGTCGCAGGGAGGTCATCAGACGAGCCTGAGATGTTCTGACTGCAGAGACACTGAGGTGATGAAGGTTCAAAGCAGATTGGTTCTCAACTTCCAAAGCTGATGCGCTCATTAGCTTCTATGCTAACACACACACACCATTGTCTGTGATAATCACACGCTGCACAACAGGAGGCCTGGGACTCCCAGTGTGTGTGTGTGCGTGTGCGTGTGTGTGTGTGTGTGTGTGAGAGTCTGAGGTTTGATTAAAAAGCTCTTTTGTGGTTTTGAGATGCTAATCTTTGTATTATCATCTGGATAAAAGGGAGTTTAGCTGCTTAAAGACAAACAAATGACTTCTGGCAAACATGGAGCCATACATGGCTAATGAGCGCTTTGTGCGGTGACAGAGGAACGTCTAAATCGCTCTCAACTCCCACAAACGGCCCCTGAAGAAGAGATCCCATCATGGAAGCATTCATGACATCACTCCTCATGTCAGCTTACACCCAGAGGCCAACTATGATGTCACCGTGAGCCGGGGAGCCGGTCTTTCTCCAGGTCTGGGGTCCAACCCCCCCCCCCGGGAATAAATCCTCCCGCCATTTAAAGTCCATCCTCGATGGTTTACCAGCTCGTTTAGGGCGAAAATCACTGGAGGCCATTTTTAACAATCGGATGGAAGTTGATGAAAGGACAGCACGGACGTCCCCGGAGAAGATGAGGTCTCAAAGGCGCTTTAAAACCTTTGTGCATCAGCGCTGACATCACAGAAGAGGAGGAGCTTCTCCAAGCCCAGACCATCACATGGTCCTTTCACGCTGGTCTTCCAGAGAAATGTCTTCAAGGAGCTCTGACTTTGAAAATTTCAGTGGCTTTCTCACACATTCGTTGATAAAACAGAGATCCTCCGTCCATCTTTGTTCCTCAAACTGATCCTCACAATAATAGCATTCCTTCTCAGTTTTTAACCTTCCTCTGATTAGCAGCAGTAACAGCCTCTGTATCAGTGTCAGAGGTCTGGAAGAGAAAGATTAACATCCAGGAATCTCTGGAATCTTTGATGTGTCGGTCGTCCATCCTGACTTTATTTGTTTTTGGGTTCCTTTAATGTAGTGTTTCACTTCCTCCTGCTTCTGAAGCTGCTTTGATATGATTCAACGCGCTCACGTCACAGCTGAAAAACATCAGTAATCCAGCCTGGACATGAACCTGGGTGTCACAGTTACGGTACAGCCTTCCCAGCGTGACGAATCCACGCCACATTTCTGGATCAGACCCAGCAGACTGCTCGTACAGACGCGTCTGAGTTCCCGTCAAAATAAAACCTATGGCCTTTTCTGGGGGTGAGTTCAATGACCCATCACTGTGAACGCCATCCCTAACCCTAACCCTAACACCATCCCTAACCCTAACACCATCCCTAACCCTAACCCTAACACCATCCCTAACCCTAACCCTAACCCACCCATCCCTAACCCTAACCCTAACACCATCCCTAACCCTAACACCATCCCTAACCCTAACCCTAACACCATCCCTAACCCTAACACCATCCCTAACCCTAACCCTAACACCATCCCTAACCCTAACACCATCCCTAACCCTGACGCTAACACCATCCCTAACCCTAACACCATCCCTAACCCTAAAACCATCCCTAACCCTAACCCTAACACCATCCCTAACCCTAACACCATCCCTAACCCTGACCCTAACACCATCCCTAACCCTAACCCTAACAACATCCCTAACCCTGACCCTAACAACATCCCTAACCCTGACCCTAACACCATCCCTAACCCTAACCCTAACACCATCCCTAAACCTGACGCTAACAACATCCCTAACCCTGACCCTAACACCATCCCTAACCCTAACCCTAACAACATCCCTAACCCTGACCCTAACACCATCCCTAACCCTGACCCTAACACCATCCCTAACCCTAACCCTAAAACCATCCCTAACCCTAACACCATCCCTAACCCTGACACTAACACCATCCCTAACCCTAAGACCATCCCTAACCCTAACATCATCCCTAACCCTGACCCTAACATCATCCCTAACCCTAACCTTAACCCCAAACCTAACCCTGACCCTAACAACATCCCTAACCCTAACATCATCCCTAACCCTAAACTTAACCCCAACCCTAACCCTGACCCTAACACCATCTCTAACCCTAAGACCATCCCTAACCCTAACATCATCCCTAACCCTGACCCTAACATCATCCCTAACCCTAACCTTAACCCCAACCCTAACCCTGACCCTTAACAACATCCCTAACCCTAATATCATCCCTAACCCTGACCCTAACACCATCCCTAACCCTGACCCTAACAACATCCCTAACCCTAACATCATCCCTAACCCTAAACTTAACCCCAACCCTAACCCTGACCCTAACACCATCTCTAACCCTAAGACCATCCCTAACCCTAACACCATCCCTAACCCTGACCCTAACAACATCCCTAACCCTAATATCATCCCTAACACCTGACCCTAACACCATCCCTAACTCTAACCTTAACCCCAACTCTGACCCTAACCTTAACCCCAACCCTAACCCTAACACCATCCCTAACCCTGACCATGACCCTCAGCATGACTCAGGTCCTCAACACATGGCTGCACCCTGACTGGAGCTCTCTGAGGCCCCGCCCAGGCCCTCCTGTGGCCCCGCCCAGGCCCTCCTGTGGCCCTGCCCAGGCCCTCCTGGCCCTGGGCAGGCCCTCCTAAAACCAAACTAAAACTATGACATCACACGCGCCGCACAAAGACACCTGCAAGTTCAGTGAGTGCGGAAGAAGCTATCTGCAGAAAAAAAGAAAAGTTACATTTGCTTTGTTAAACATCTCAGAATGAAACTGCCAACATTTTCTTCAGGCAGGAAACTCCAGGCTGCAGTTCCAGAGGAGGAGCTGTCATCTTTTAATCAGAGAGCCCTCTGATATCCAGAGGCCCTCTGATCCTGGTCTGCTCTCCAGTTTTCCTAGTTTGGACCCCAGTTTCCCCAGTATAAAGTGTCGTTGGGGAACACACTGAACTAAACAGTGGCCCCAAATGTGTCACTCATTTGTATGTTACTTTGGTAGAGAAAAAGTAAAGAATATCTACATTTCAGGTTATTGTGACAGTCATCAGAAACAACAGCAATCAACCAGACAGTTCTGTCTATTATGTTTAAAATGTCTCTAAATTAATTTTGTGAGACCAGCTCATTAAAGAATAAGAAGAATGTTCAGATATTCAGAAAAATGTCCCTCAATGTAATGGTCGAAGTCTTTGAAGATCCACTACCTACAGTCCATGACATCATCAACAGATCCAGAGAATCAGGAGGAGTCTCTGTGGTCAAGGGACAAAGATGAAGGTCTAAACTGGATGATGGAGATCTTCAGGTCTTCAGGCAGCACTGCATTAAAAATAGACATGATTGTCTCCTGGACATCACTGATGGACTTCCAGAAACTACCATATGTCAACACAGTTCACCGACAATCCACTGATGCAGGTTGACGCTCAAGCATCTAACCCTCCATGTCCACACCATCCCCAAAACGCCACCGCCTTCTCTGGACCAAAGATCATCTAAAAAGGTCTGAGGATAAAGGAAAACTGTTCTGAGGTCAGATGAATCAACCATGGACGCCACATCCTGCAGACTGAAGAGGAGAGGAACCATCCAGCTGTTATCAGACAGTTCAACCTTCCATAATTCAGCAAGACAATGCTGAATGATTAATGAGAAGAGTCCAGGTGTTGAACTGGTCTACCTGTAGTCCAGACCTTTCACCACTAGAAAACATCTGGAGCATCAGAAAACAGAAAATCCAGCAATGAAGGTCCAGGACCGTTGAACAGCTGGAAGGGGACAACATTCCTCAACTAAAACTCCAGCAGCTGGTCTCCTCATGTCCCAGATGTTTACAGACAGATGTTAGGGTTAGGGTTAGCATCACCCTGTCCCAACTTGACTGGTTCCATCAAGTCATAAAACTGCTTTGGTTCGTGCCTCAGTGGTGTCTCTCAGAGGAACCTTTTCTAACCGCTGGCAGGACTTCTCAATATCAACCACTCCTACTATCCGCCGATGCTACATGCTATACAGGCGTTTCGTCTTCCATGGTGGCTTCTCCATCTTCTCCGCTTCTTCATTGGTGTCTCCTACTTGTGGGCACCGTCCATCCATCCTTCAATCCATCCATCCATCCATCCATTCATCCATCCATCCATCAGTCCATCCATCATTAAACAGCCATCCTTCCATCCATCAGTCCATCCATGCATCCATCCATCCATCAATCCATCCATGCATTCATCCATCCATCCATCCATCCATCATTAAACAGCCATCCATCCATCCATCCATCCATCCATCCATCCATCCATCAACTTCCTCTTACCCAGTTTTGGGTCATGGATAGACGGAAGGAGCAGAGTAAGAGGCTCGAGAAAGGTCCTGATGGGCCATATTCTCTCAGGGAGGACTAGATAGATGGATGGATGGCTGTTCAATGATGGATGGATAGATGGATGGATGGATGGATGCATGGATTGTTGGATGGATGGATGGATGGCTGTATGGATGGATGGATGAATGGATGGATGGATGATGGATGGATGGATGGATGGATGGATGGATGGATAGTTGGATGGAAGGATGGATGGCTGTGTGGATGGATGTTCAACATGGATGGATGGATGGATGGATGGATGGATGGATGGATGGATGGATGGATGGATAGATGGATGGATGGATAGTTGGAAGGATGGATGGCTGTTCAACGATGATTGATTGTTGGATGGATGGATGGATGGATGGATGTTCAATGATGGATGGATTGATGGTTGTTCAAAAATGGCTGGATGGATGTTCAATGATGGATGGATGGATGGATGGATGGATGGATGGATGGATGGATGGATGGATGGATGGATGGATGTTCAACAATGCATGGATTGTTGGATGGATGGATGTTCAATGATGGATGGGTGGATAGTTGGATGGATGCATGGCTGTTCAACTATGCATGGATTGTTGGATGGATAGATGGATGGATGTTCAATGATGGATGGATGTATGTATGGATGGATGGATGGATGGATGGATGGATGGATGGATGGATGGATGGATGGATGGATAGTTGGAAGGATGGATGGCTGTGTGGATGGATGTTCAACGATGGATGGATGGATGGATGGATGGAGGGATGTTCAATGATGGATGGATTGATGGCTGTTCAACAATGGCTGGATGGATGTTCAATGATGGATGGATGGATGGATGGATGGATGGATGGATGGCTGTTCAACAATGCATGGATTGTTGGATGGATGGATGTTCAATGATGGATGGGTGGATAGTTGGATGGATGCATGGCTGTTCAACTATGCATGGATTGTTGGATGGATAGATGGATGGATGTTCAATGATGGATGGATGTATGGATGGATGGATGGATGCATGGATGGATGGATGCATGGATGGATGAATGGATGGATGGCTGTTTAATGATGGATGTATGGATGGATGACTGTTCAATGATGGATGGATTGATGGATGGATGGACAGATGGATGGCTGTCCAACAATGGACGGATGGATGCATGGATGGATGCATGGATGGATGGCTGTTCAATTATGGATGGATGGATGGATGGATGCATGGATAGATGGATGGCTGTTCATTGATGGATGGATGGATGCATGGATGGATGGATGGATGGATGGATTAATGCATGGATGGATGGATTTATGCATGGATGGATGGATGGATGGATGGATTTATGCGTGGAGCCAAGAGAACTTGTAATTAGATGTGGACTACTGAATGTGAGATCTCTTGGCTCTAAGTCTCTGTTAATCAATGATCTTATTACTGAGACTCGTTGCGATGTCTTCTGCTTATCAGAAACATGGCTACAAGAGGGAGAGTATGTGAGCTTAAATGAGGCTACGCCACCAGGTTATAATAATTATCATATTCCCCGGAGTACGGGTCGAGGTGGAGGAGTAGCAGCTGTCTACAACTCCAGCCTGCAAGTAAAAACAAAACCCAAATGTAATTATAATACATTCAAAAGCCTCACGCTTAGTCTAACTTTTCCAAATTGGAGGTCAGATAAGTCAGTCTTGTTGGTAGTGGTGTACCGGCCACCTGCTGGTGCTTATCTGGAGTTTCTGTCTGAGTTCTCAGATTTTTTAGCTGGTTTAGTGCTCAGCTCAGACAAAGTCATCATAGTGGGTGACTTTAACATCCACATGGATGTTGACAATGACAGCTTTAAATTAGCTTTTACATCTCTCTTAGATTCATTTGGCGTCTCACAAAAAAAGTGAAAGAACCGACTCACTGCTTTTATCATATCCTGGATCTGGTTCTCACCTATGGTATAGATACTCATCACTTGTTAGTGTCGCCGCTGAATTCTCTTCTCTCGGACCACTTTTTAGTTACATTCGAGTTCAGCATTTGTGGCATTAAAACAGGAAATGAAACGTGTCATTACAGCAGATGTCTTTCTGAAGATGCTGTGAATACTTTTAAGGAGGTCATTCTCTCTCATCTCCCTATGGTGGAATATGATAGAATAGCTGAGGGCAACGACCTGAATCTTACTCCGGCAGACATTGATCACCTTGTTAACAATACTGCCGATATGTTACATTCCGCCTTGGATGCGGTCGCTCCTCTGAGGAAGAGGGTTTCTTATCTTAGGAGCTCAGCTCCCTGGTATAATTCACATATTCACATGCTGAAGCAGAATGCACGTAAAATGGAAAGGAGGTGGTACTCCTGTAAATCTGCGGACTCCCATCATGCCTGGAGAGATAGTTTAATAGTCTACAAAAGAGCCCTACGCAGAGCTAGAACATCTTATTATTCTTCGCTAATAGAAGAGAACAAACATAACCCACGTTTTTCTGTTCAGCACTGTAGCCAGGCTGACAAAGAGTCACAACTCTGTTGGTCCATGCATTCCTGCTACTCTCAGTAGTGAAGACTTTATGAGCTTTTTTAGTGGGAAAATAATCAAAATTAGAGATGAGATCGGCCAGACCCAGCTGTCGGCGGCTGTGGACATCCCTGCAGCTTCGTTGATTTCTTCCGTTTCTGATTTGACTCTGGACTGTTTTTCTCCTGTGGGCCTCTCTGAGTTGACCTCAACTATCAGTAAAGCTAAACCATCTACATGTCTGTTGGATCCCATCCCAACTCGACTGTTCAAGGATGTTATATCCTCTATTGGTATATCAATTTTGGATCAGATTAACCTATCTCTACAATTAGGATATGTGCCACAGGTTTTTAAAGTTGCAGTCATTAAACCTTTGCTCAAGAAACCATCCCTTGACCCGGACATCTTGGCAAACTATAGACCAATATCCAACCTTCCATTTATCTCTAAAATTCTGGAAAAAATAGTTGCTAGCCAGTTAGGAGAACACCTGCATAGAAATGATCTATTTGAGGTCTTTCAGTCAGGGTTTAGAACTCATCATAGCACAGAAACTGCGCTGATTAGAGTCTCCAACGACCTCCTCATGGCCTCAGACAATGGATTAGTTTCTGTCCTTGTTCTGCTGGACCTCAGTGCTGCTTTTGATACTGTTGATCACGGCCTTTTGCTGCATAGATTGGAGCACACTGTTGGAATTAAAGGGACAGCATTAGGCTGGTTTAAGTCATACCTATCTGACAGGTTCCAGTTCGTCCATGTTAATGACGTTTCTTCTACACGGACTAGGGTCTGCTATGGCGTCCCACGGGGTTCAGTTCTGGGACCAATCCTTTTCACTTTATACATGTTGCCCTTGGGAAAAATTATCCAGAGCCATGGCATAAACTTTCATTGCTACGCTGATGATACGCAGCTGTATTTATCTATGAAACCAGAGGAAACAAAACCTTTGGCTAAACTTCAAGGGTGTCTTAATGACATTAAGTCCTGGATGTCCTCTAACTTTTTGCTTCTAAACTCGGATAAAACAGAGGTTATTGTCTTTGGTCCCAAACACCTGAGGAATGGATTGACTGGATTTACGCTGGCTTCCAGCACAGTTGCGAAAAACCTTGGAGTTATTTTTGATCAGGATATGTCATTTAAGCAGCATATTAATCAGGTTTGCAAGTCTGCCTTTTTTCATCTCCGAAATATTGCCAAGATTAGGAGCATCCTCTCCCAGGGTGATGCCGAAAAATTAATCCACGCGTTTGTTAGCTCTAGACTGGATTACTGTAATGCGCTGTTAGCAGGATGTCCGAAAAGCTCGCTGAAATAGCCTCCAATGATCCAGAACGCAGCAGCGAGGGTGCTGACAGGAATCCGTAAGCGAGATCACATCTCTCCCGTGTTAGCCTCCCTCCATTGGCTTCCCGTGAAATTTAGAATTGAGTTTAAAATTCTGCTTCTCGCATATAAGGCCCTTAATGGCCTAGCTCCGCGCTATTTACAAGACTTGATAGCATGTTATGCTCCTAGCTCTCCGCTCTCAGAGTGCAGGATTACTCGTCGTTCCTAGAATATCTAAAAGTAGGTTTGGAGGACGGGCCTTCTGCTACCAGGCACCTTTTTTATGGAACCAGCTACCAGTTTGGGTTAAGGAGGCTGATACTATCTCCATTTTTAAAACTAAATTGAAAACATTTCTGTTCAGTAAAGCCTACAGTTAGTCTAATCTATAGTGTGTAGGGGCTAATAGTTATAGCCATAGTTGTAGTAGCTAAGACTAGAGTAAACTCGTCTTAATCACAGCTTCGTCATAGCTATGCTGCTATAGGCCTACGCTACAGGGGGACACCAACATGATCTGCTGAGTGGTGTCTCCACTGCTCTTCTCCTTTTTCTTCCCTTTCTTCCTCCCTTCCTCCTCCTCCAGCTCATTTATAATTATTTGGGAGCACCCTGTTACTGAAACTGTGCTCCATATTATTTGCTTTCCTGTGTTTGTTGTGCTGTTTTCTTTCTGTGTATTTGCAGGCCAGAGTTTCCTGGGTTTCATGCTGACTTGCAGTTCCATCCACTGTCCATCCCGGGGTTCTCCTCCACTTGTGTTTGGGTACCGACTGGCGTGGTGATCGGCGACCTGGTCCTCTGGCCATCTCATCCCAGTGCTGCTGCCTCCATCTGTTCATGTTTATATGGTCATTGTATTTAGTCATTTGTGTCTCTCCTCTCTCTGTCCTACATCCTCTTTCTGTCCTCCCTCTTCTCTCTGTCCTCCATCCTCTCTCTGTCCTGTCTCCCCTCTTTTCTTTCTCTACCCGGCTGGCCTTCGGCAGGAAGGTCCCCCCATATGAGCCAGGTCCTGCTCAAGGTTTCTTCCTCTTAAAGTGGAGTTTTTCCTTGCCACTGTTCGGTATAAAGGTTTTTTTTCTCCCTACGTGGGAGTTTTTTACCTGCCATTATCATTGATTGGATTTAATTATATAATCTTAGTTGATGATATTTGCTCGGGGGTCATGCTCTGGGTCTCTGTAAAGCGCCTAGAGACAATTGTCATTGTAACAGACGCTATATAAATAAAATTGAATTGAATTGAATTGAATTTATGCATGGATGGATGGATGGATGATGGATGGATAGTTGGAAGGATGGATGTCTGTTCAACGATGATTGATTGTTGGACGGATGGATGGATGGATGCATGGATGGATGCATGGATGGATGGCTGTTCAATTATTGATGGATGGATGGATGGATGGATGGATGCATGGATGGATGGATGGATAGATGGATGGCTGTTCATTGATAGATGGATGGATGCATGGATGGATGGATGGATGGATGGATGGATGGATTTATGCATGAATGGATGGATGGATGGATTTATGCATGGATGGATGGATGGATGGATGGATGGATGGATGGATGGATTTATGCATGGATGGATGGATGGATGGATGATGGATGGATAGTTGGAAGGATGGATGTCTGTTCAACGATGATTGATTGTTGGCTGGATGGATGGATGGATGGATGGATGGATGGATGGATGGATGCATGGCTGTTCAACGATGCATGGATTGTTGGATGGATAGATGGATGGATGTTCAATGATGGATGGATGTATGAATGGATGGATGGATGCATGGATGG
This sequence comes from Hirundichthys speculiger, assembly GCA_018398805.1. Taxonomy (NCBI): domain Eukaryota; kingdom Metazoa; phylum Chordata; class Actinopteri; order Beloniformes; family Exocoetidae; genus Hirundichthys; species Hirundichthys speculiger. The sequence goes on along the minus strand of JAGFBZ010000405.1, from coordinate 244,708 downwards.
ATTGATGGATGGATAGAAGGATGGATGGCTGTTTAATGATGGATGTATGGATGGATGACTGTTCAATGATGGATGGATTGATGGATGGATGGACAGTTGGATGGCTGTCCAAAAATGGACGGATGGATGCATGGATGGATGCATAGATGGATGGCTGTTCAATTTTGGATGGATGGATGGATGGATGGATGCATGGATGGATGGATGGATGGATGGCTGTTCAATGATGGATGGATGGATGGATGGATGGATGGATGGATGGATGGATGGATGGATGGATGGATGGATGGATGGATGAATGGATGGATGGATGGATGGATGGATGGATAGTTGGAAGGATGGATGGCTTTATGGATGGATGTTCAACAATGGATGGATGGATGGATGGATGGATGGATGGATAGATGGATGGATGGATAGTTGGAAGGATGGATGGCTGTTCAACGATGATTGATTGTTGGATGGATGGATGGATGGATGATGGATGGTGGATGGCTGTTCAACGATGGATGGATGGATGTTCAATGATGGATGGATGGATGGATGGATGGATGGATGGATGGATGGATGGATGGATGGCTGTTCATGGCTGGATGGATGGATGGATGGATGGATGGATGGATGGCTGTTCAATGATGGATGGATGGATGCATGGATGCATGGATGGGTGGATGGATAGATGGATAGATGGATGGATGGATGGATGGATGGATGGATGGATGGATGGATGGATGGATGGATGGATGGATGGATGGATGGATTTATGCATGGTTGGATTTATGCATGGATGGATGGATGGATGGATGGATGGATGGATGGATGGATGATGGATGGATGGATGGATGGATGGATGGATGGATGGATGGATGGATGGATGGATGGATGGATGGATGGATGGATGGATGGATGGATGGATGGATGGATGGATGGATGGATGGATGATGGATGGATGGATGGATTTATGCATGGATGGATGGATGGATAGATGGATCCCACCAGCCTGAAAACAGAACCAGGTACCTACTGAAAGTCTCTCTCCGTCTTCTTTTATCTGGTGCCTAATGACAAGACTAGAAACAAAGGTCAATCAAAGAGTTTAATTCAATCGTGAATACAAAGAATTATTATACCATGCAGAATATTTTAATCGGCTGATGGTACACTTGTCCACAACATCACCAAGATGCTGCCATGGACGAAATGCACGCTCCAAGTTAGATTGTGCCTGTCTTTAAAGATCCAAAGGAAGGCGGACCCTGGTCTCCTCTGAGTTTATGACTCTTTGTCCCCGGAAATCCAGATGTCCAATCACAAAGTCCTGGTTAATAAACAAACTGTTGTTCCAGGGGTTGCATACTGTTGATCAGAGGTCTGGAGGATGTTACAGTAATTAAGTCGGAAACCCAAGCTGAGGAACTCACAGTCATAAAAGGAGACATTCTCTCATGTCAAGTTTTAGCTTTAACAATTAAACACTATGGGCCTGATTTACTAAAGGTTTGCGTGCGTAAAAACGTGTGCAAACTTGACATCACCCGCAAACCAATGTGCAAGCTGATCTACTAACAGCGTGAAAGAGGACTGCGCCTCTCAAATGAGCAAAATAGCACACGCTGTTTATTTAGTACTTTTGCCCTGATGAATAATCAATATGGGGCGTACCCGCCAGAAAGCGCTAAATACTGGGAGGGGAAAATGCAAATAGGTTCATTTACCACACGCAATGAGATTTACCAACCCTGAAAGTAATTGCGGGGATTGTGATTGCGTCTGTATTTAATACGTTCGAAAGGAAGGTGCTAATCTGCCCAGCATTACGCACCGATGGCTGCTGTTATTGTGGCAAGGAGGCGACATCGCCAAAATCAAAGAATACGCAGAGAGAGAGTCTTTCGGACTCGTGTAAATTTGTTTGGAATGTATGAAAACCAGATAGTTGAAACTTAAGGGCTGATTTGGAGCCGGTCACAAGCACATGCAAAAGGAGAAATATTTTATTTGAATGTTAAATCGAGTTTTATTCAGCAAAAGGTTGCCACAGGAGGCACATTCATTTTTTTATTTGTGATAATAAATAAATCACGTGTTTTCATGGAGAAAAAAGTGTTTCTTATTGTGCGCCTACCTTGTTCTGCAGTTGGCTCTAGCGTGTCAGACCCCAGTATCCCAGTTATCTGCTCCTCCAGAAGGTGAGCTGCACCTGCTGCTCAATGCTGGTAAGAGGCATCTCTTCCGCAGGCCCTCCACCTGTCTTGTTTGCCGAAGTTTTATTAAAGGCCACTTTTTCTTTAGTCCTTCGCCTTATATCTTGCCACCTTCTTTTAACCTCATCTGCCGTTCTTTTTGTTTTACCAACTGCATTTATTCTATCGCAGATTTTCTCCCATATTGCGTTTCTTTTGGTAATGTTTAAATTTCTTTGCTGTAGTTCATGAATGTGTTTATTTGCCTCTTCCACTAATATCTCTAACTCCAACTCGTCAAATTTCATTTTGCGCTTGCGTCTATCCTGCTTTCCATCCAGACTCTCCATGGCGCAAACCGTAAGACACGCAACACCTCATTTAAATACTGCGGTTTGCAACCGTTATCATTTGCGCGAGCATTCTTAGTTGATCACCCGCAAAACACACAACAACAGCACGCGCAAACTTTTTCAGTGCACACGCAATTTAGTACTCTTTATTTAGGATCTTAGTAAATCAGGCCCTATGAAGACTAAAGGAGGTACTTCCTGACTGATGGATGGGTCACATGTTGAGGTCATCAGAGCGGGTTGTCGTGGGTGGGGCCTATTCTTGGGTGGTGGAGATGATAGTTTATCCTCTCCAGTCTATTGTCCTGGCATCAGTCTCTAGTTTCTGTTTGAAGACATGGTCACAGAGTCACCAGATGTCTTTAGAGGAGCTTAGATGTTGGGTTTGAAACGTCCACAGGCCTTACATCCTCCCTGTGGTTCCTTGTGAAGCAGTTGCCATTTTTCTTTCATCATCCTGTCATTTTGTTGCTGTGTGGCGCATGCGCCATCTGCTGGACCCTTGCAAACCCGAGCAGGGAAACCCCACCAGTGTTTCCAGTCTGCTGCACGCCGTCCCCTTAGACTGGCGTGATCAAAAGCAAATGACCTGGAGTCAAAGAAGGGAGAGAAGTGTCCACCTGAGTTCTTCCACGATGCCAGAGAGCGCGTGCAGTAGCGTCCTAGCGATGGGGTCCGTCTCTCATCATTGTGTCGAACATCAGGAGATATATCTGCTTTCAAGCGAAATCCCCAGAGTCTGTGTTGCAGGCTTGGCAGCACTCCTGAACATTTTCATTTTGCAAACTGGCCCGTTTCTTGTGAGTCATTAAATTACAGAGAATGAAAGCGATCTAGCTGCGGTTTTAAAAAAAACAAATGTTTGAATCAATCACTGTCCAGCACCGACAGTTTGATGTGAGCTGTTTTTAATGTGAACCCAAAGAACAGATCATCGATTTCTCATTGTAACTTTCCTCCTGAACATCTAGATGTTTGGTTCGATCAGAGTCCACCTACGGTTCTGCACCAGCTCTACTGACATTAAACATTTGGTTAGTTTACGCCCCCAATCAGTCTTCCAGGGAAAGACTGACTGAAATCCAATGAAATGGCATAAAAGGTTTTTGGTTGAGTCAGATCCAGACGAACAGAGGACGGATCACGGTTCTGGATGCAGGTTCCTCCTGGGCCTTTGGTCCAGGTGGAGGAGCAGCTGCAGGAGCTTCCCACTCGTTTGTAGCGTGGAGGCGAGCGTTATCAGGTTCAGCTCCCACCGCGGCAGCAGGGCGAGTTTAAGTGCTGACCAGTGTGAACACGTTTACATAATCCAGCTTGAATAAACATGAGATGATTTATGAATAAACATGCGAACACTGCTGGGAACCGCCTGAATATTCATGCTCCAGGCCTGTCACTCCTTCTCACACTCATTCCTTCTGTTCTCCACTCAGGATGGAGGGATGGACGCTCCTCTTTCACTCCTTCCCTCACCCACCTCACATTCTTTCTCCTCCTTGCCTCCTTGCCTCCCTCCTCAGCTGCTTCCTTTACTCGTCATCTCTCTTCATTTTCAGGGATCAGAGATTCAGAAGTTTGAACTCAGTCATCCTCAGACATTTATTTGACCTTGATGGAGAACCTCGTTCCATCGATGCTCAGATGAAGCTGATCTAAAACTACGGTTCACTTCATGGTTCTTCAGGTTCATCAGAGTCCACCTCCAGAATCTGGGAGAGGAGAGGATGGAGGTTCTGACTGATCACTGGTGGGATCAACAAGGACTGATGTTGGAGACCAGAGTGACCAACACCACCACGCTGGCTGGTTGAAGACTGGGACCACATCCCACAGCAGTGACCAGTACGAGGAAGAAGAGCCAAACTGGTGACCAGTATGAGGAGGAGGAGCCAGGCTGGTGACCAGTATGAGGAGGAGGAGCCAGGCTGGTGACCAGTATGAGGAGGAGGAGCCAGACTGGTGTCCAGTATGAGGAGGAGGAGCCAGACTGGTGACCAGTATGAGGAGAGAGGAGCCAGTACTGGTGACCAGTATGAGGAGGAGGAGCCAACTGGTGACCAGCCAGAGTGGTAACCAGCAGGAGGAGGAGGAGCCAGACTGGTGACCAGTACGAGGAGGAGGAGCCAGGCTGGTGACCAGAAGGAGGAGGAGGAGCCAGGCGTGACTGAGGAGGAGGATGGTGACCAGAAGGAGGAGGAGCCAGACTGGTGTCCAGTATGAGGAGGAGGAGCCAACTAGTGACCAGAAGGAGGAGGAGGAGCCAGACTGGTGACCAGCAGGAGGAGAGAGCCAGACTGGTGACCCGTACGAGGAGGAGGAGCCAGACTGGTGACCAGCAGGAGGAGGAGGAGCCAGACTGGTGACCAGCAGGAGGAGGAGGGGGAGCCAGACTGGTGACCAGCAGGGAGGAGGAGCCAGACTGGTGACCAGTACAGGGAGGAGGAGCCAGACTGGTGACCAGCACCAGGAGGGAGGAGGAGCCAGACTGGTGACCAGCAGGAGGAGGAGGAGCCAGACTGGTGACCAGCAAGGAGGAGGAGGAGCCAGACTGGTGACCAGTAAGGAGGAGGAGGAGCCAGACTGGTGACCAGCAGGAGGAGGAGGAGCCAGACTGGTGACCAGCAGGAGGAGGAGCCAGACTGGTGACCAGTAGGAGGAGGAGCCAGACTGGTGACCAGTATGAGGAGGAGGAGCCAGGCTGGTGACCAGAAGGAGGAGGAGGAGCCAGACTGGTGACCAGCAGGAGGAGGAGGAGCCAGACTGGTGACCAGTACGAGGAGGAGGAGCCAGACTGGTGACCAGTATGAGGAGGAGGAGCCAGCCTGGTGACCAGAAGGAGGAGGAGGAGCCAGACCATGGTACCATGAGGAAGGAGCCAACTAGTAACCAGAAGGAGGAGGAGGAGCCAGACTGGTGACCAGCAGGAGGAGGAGGAGCCAGACTGGTGACCAGCCGATGAGGAGGAGGAGCCAGGCTGGTGACCAGAAGGAGGAGGAGGAGCCAGGCTGGTGACCAGTATGAGGAGGAGGAGCCAGGCTGGTGACCAGAAGGAGGAGGAGGAGCCAGACTGGTGTCCAGTATGAGGAGGAGGAGCCAGACTGGTGTCCAGTATGAGGAGGAGGAGCCAGACTGGTGACCAGCAGGAGGAGGAGGAGCCAGACTGGTGACCCGTACGAGGAGGAGGAGCCAGACTGGTGACCAGTATGAGGAGGAGGAGCCAGGCTGGTGACCAGAAGGAGGAGGAGGAGCCAGACTGGTGACCAGCAGGAGGAGGAGGAGCCAGACTGGTGACCCGTACGAGGAGGAGGAGCCAGACTGGTGACCAGTATGAGGAGGAGGAGCCAGGCTGGTGACCAGAAGGAGGAGGAGGAGCCAGACCAGTATGAGGAAGAGGAGCCAAACTAGTAACCAGAAGGAGGAGGAGGAGCCAGACTGGTGACCAGCAGGAGGAGGAGCCAGAGTGGTGACCAGCATGAGAAGAAGGAGGAGGAGACAGACTGGTGACCAGTACGAGGAGGAGGGGCCAGACTGGTGACCAGTATAAGGAGGAGGAGCCAGACTGGTGACCAGCAGGAGGAGGAGCCAGAGTGGTGACCAGCAGGAGGAGGAGGAGCCAGACTGGTGACCAGTACGAGGAGGAGGGGCCAGACTGGTGACCAGTATAAGGAGGAGGAGCCAGACTGGTGACCAGCAGGAGGAGGAGCCAGAGTGGTGACCAGCAGGAGGAGGAGGAGCCAGACTGGTGACCAGTACAAGGAGGAGGAGCCAGACTGGTGACCAGCAGGAGGAGGAGCCAGACTGGTGACCAGTATGAGGAGGAGGAGCCAGACTGGTGTCCAGTATGAGGAGGAGGAGCCAGACTGGTAACCAGTATGAGGAAGAGGAGCCAAACTAGTGACCAGAAGGAAGAGGAGGAGCCAGAGTGGTGACCAGCAGGAGGAGGAGGAGCCAGACTGGTGACCCGTACGAGGAGGAGGAGCCAGGCTGGTGACCAGAAGGAGGAGGAGGAGCCAGGCTGGTGACCAGTATGAGGAGGAGAGCCAGGCTGGTGACCAGAAGGAGGAGGAGGAGCCAGACTGGTGTCCAGTATGAGGAAGAGGAGCCAAACTAGTGACCAGAAGGAGGAGGAGGAGCCAGACTGGTGACCAGCAGGAGGAGGAGGAGCCAGACTGGTGACCCGTACGAGGAGGAGGAGCCAGACTGGTGACCAGTATGAGGAGGAGGAGCCAGGCTGGTGACCAGAAGGAGGAGGAGGAGCCAGACCAGTATGAGGAAGAGGAGCCAAACTAGTGACCAGAAGGAGGAGGAGGAGCCAGACTGGTGACCAGCAGGAGGAGGAGCCAGAGTGGTGACCAGCATGAAAAGAAGGAGGAGGAGGAGACAGACTGGTGACCAGCAGGAGGAGGAGCCAGAGTGGTGACCAGCAGGAGGAAGAGGAGCCAGACTGGTGACCAGCAGGAGGAGGAGCCAGACTGGTGACCAGTATAAGGAGGAGGAGCCAGACTGGTGACCAGCAGGAGGAGGAGCCAGAGTGGTGACCAGCAGGAGGAGGAGAAGCCAGACTGGTGACCAGTAGGAGGAGGAGGAGCCAGACTGGTGACCAGGAGGAGGAGGAGCCAGACTGGTGACCAGTATAAGGAGGAGGAGCCAGACTGGTGACCAGTATGAGGAGGAGGAGCCAGGCTGGTGACCAGTTTGAGGAGGAGGAGCCAGGCTGGTGACCAGAAGGAGGAGGAGGAGCCAGACTGGTGTCCAGTATGAGGAAGAGGAGCCAAACTAGTGACCAGAAGGAGGAGGAGGAGCCAGACTGGTGACCAGCAGGAGGAGGAGGAGCCAGACTGGTGACCAGAGGAGGAGGAGGAGGAGGAGCCAGACTGGTGACCAGTATGAGGAGGAGAGCCAGGCTGGTGACCAGAAGGAGGAGGAGGAGCCAGACTGGTGACCAGCAGGAGGAGGAGGAGCCAGACTGGTGACCCGTACGAGGAGGAGGAGCCAGACTGGTGACCAGTATGAGGAGGAGGAGCCAGGCTGGTGACCAGAAGGAGGAGGAGGAGCCAGACCAGTATGAGGAAGAGGAGCCAAACTAGTGACCAGAAGGAGGAGGAGGAGCCAGACTGGTGACCAGCAGGAGGAGGAGGAGGAGCCAGACTGGTGACCCCTACGAGGAGGAGGAGCCAGGCTGGTGACCAGAAGGAGGAGGAGGCCAGACTGGTGACCAGCCTACCAGCAGGAGGAGGAGCCAGGCTGGTGACCAGAGGAGGAGGAGGAGCCATGCTGGTGACCAGCAGTAGGAGGAGGAGCCAGGTGGTGACCAGGAGGAGGAGCCAGACTGGTGACCAGGGAGGAGGAGGAGGAGCCAGACTGGTGTCCAGTATGAGGAGGAGGAGCCAGACTGGTGACCAGCAGGAGGAGGAGGAGCCAGACTGGTGACCAGTACGAGGAGGAGGAGCCAGACTGGTGACCAGCTGGTGAGGAGGAGGAGGAGCCAGAGTGGTGACCAGCATGAGAAGGAGGAGGAGGAGGAGCCAGACTGGTGACCAGTACGAGGAGGAGGGGCCAGACCGGTGACCAGTATAAGGAGGAGGAGCCAGACTGGTGACCAGTATAAGGAGGAGGAGCCAGACTGGTGACCAGTACAAGGAGGAGGAGCCAGACTGGTCATCAGCAGGAGGAGGAGCCAGACTGGTGACCTGTATAAGGAGGAGGAGCCAGACTGGTGACCAGCAGGAGGAGGAGCCAGAGTGGTGACCAGCAGGAGGAGGAGGAGCCAGACAGTGACCAGCAGGAGGAGGAGGAGCCAGACAGGTGACCAGCAGGAGGAGGAGCCAGACTGGTGACCAGAAGGAGGAGGAGGAGCCAGACTGGTGACCAGCAGAGGAGGAGGAGCCAGACTGGTGACCAGCAGGAGGAGGAGCCAGAGTGGTGACCAGCAGGAGGAGGAGCCAGACTGGTGACCAGCAGGAGGAGGAGCCAGACTGGTGACCAGCAGGAGGAGGAGCTAGACGCTCATTCAGGACAAAACAGGAGAGAAAACTCTCAACAAGGTATGTTGTCATCCAGAAATCACTTAGCCTACCTTTAAAGTTTTAGTTTTTGATCTCTTTCTCTTTCTTTTGATACATTTTCACAGACTAATGCGATGACTGTTCACTTCTCCCTCCAACACAAGACCTCCAGAAGGATCCACCGTCTCTGTGAAACAGCCAAACCAACACATTACTGAAGCTGCATCACATGACTGAGCCTCAACTGTTCTTAAAGTAAATGAATGATGCACAAAGGTAATTAGGATTGTAAATGTCAGTTTAAAGGCAGCTTTCTGTGGAGGAATGAAGCATTTGAAACGGAGGTCTGGCAGCCCTCAGACCTTTCCAGAGCGTTTGATCCCCATCTGAGACCTTCTCTGACCTTTGCTCATCTGACAGACGCTTCAAAGCCGCTACGCCGTTTGTGTCTCTAATTTGCTGTGAACCCCCGAGACCTGGAGCAGCTCGTAAAGGTCTGGCTCTCCTCTGCTGCTTCATTCTGGTTTCAGAGAGGGAACACTTCAGTCTTAACTGCAGAAAAAGCAATTACAGCTGCAGATTAACGATCTGCCAAAATAAAATGACGCAGCAGCCATAGGAACATTTCACCGCTTCACATTAAACCCAATTAGCTTTCATCAGCTGTCTACTTTTTCTTCAGCATCACTTCAGTTCCACACTTTTGTTCCTGGGTTGACTCCATCTGCTGGAGGACGTCGCCCTCATGTGGCCACATTAACACACTACAGCTGCAGCAGATGTAGTGTGGTTCCCCAGCAGAGATGTCAAAGCTTGTCTTTAGCTTCAGATGAGGTAAAGCTTTAAATATTCCTTCTCAAAAAGGCCTCAAAGGCCTCCCACTTAATTCCTGCTGTTGTCTGAGTTTTATTATCTTTAAAATAGCTATTCATTTCTTTTCCAATGTACTCAACAAATGTACAACTGTATCACCTAAAAGCCGTTTTTGATTTCAACTCCATCCAGGTGGGTCAAGAGTCTCATCTGTATAAATAAAGCCATGTGGTCCATGATGAGACAACAGCCTGTTGTCATTAGAAACAGCTGCCTGGATGTCAGTAGATCAAAAAAGAGTCAAGTCACAAAAATGTTCTGTGTAATAGAATAGCGAGAACACATCAGATGTCAGGTCCCCACCAGTGGATCGGTCCTTAACTGGGTCTGACATACCTTTCCAGTCACCTGTAATCATAAAACCCCCAGGAAGAGAAAAAATGCTAAGGAAGACTTCTGTGGAAACATAAACATTTACTCAACTCAAACTGGCTACCAGTAATAAGCCCTGGATAATTAAATACCTCCCAGGTTTATCCTGAATTACATTAAAGACTTTAAAATGAACTGAAGTGTGAACGAGGCTCATGACTCCTCCTGGCGGTCAGTTAAATCATGCTGCATGGACAGAACCTTCCTCCTACGGATTTCTACATGATCTTCTTCAACATCCTACAAAAGGATAATCTGTACCCAAATCTTTGGGCCTCCTCATAACTTCCTTCAGCTTTTTCATGTTCTACAAAACTCTGCATAAATTTAAGCTTAGTGACAGGCAAAGGAAGCTAATTCTGCTACGAAAAGTGACTCATCTGAGAAAGTCAACCACTGAACTACAGAACAAAACACAGAAAAGGAGAGAAAAAAGAAAAGAAAGAAAATCTGAGTGCTAAATCAGCGACAGACCTTGGATCAAGGCTTCTGATACATCTGAAAATGTTTGTAGGAAAACAAAAACCAACAGCTTGTTGTCTGTGATTCGTTTCAGCCTCATCAAAGAAACACCTGCTGTTTCTAGACCAGGCTCTACTCTGACCACCAGTAACACCAGATAACTCTCAAACCAACGGGGCATTTATGTAAACTAAACACTAGTATCTATTAAAACTCAGACTGACTGGGTAGTATTCAACCATTCAGCTCTAAGCAGCAGTAGTCAGAAGCTGCTGCCAGTCATCAGGTTTATCTGTGAACTCCTTATCAAAGGTCCATGGTTCTGCAGCTTCATCATTAGGGTTCTTGTTGGTTCTCCTGTGCTCCTCCTCGGCCCGATGCAACGCTCTCTTCATTACTGTCCTCAGTGAAACCATGTCCAACGTGTCCAGCAGCCAACCTCCAGAGACGAGCAAGGATCCAGGCTCTCAGATTCACCAGCCGCATGTTTTTCAGCTGAGATCTTGTTTCCAAGTCCACAACCCTGTTCTGCAGAGTACCAGGGTCTCCAGAGTACCAGGGTCTACAGAGTACCAGGGTCTACAGAGCACCAGGGTCTCCAGAGTACCAGGGTATACAGAGTACCAGGGTCTAAAGAGTACCGGGTCTGCAGAGTACCAGGGTCTAAAGAGTACCAGGGTCTACAGAGCACCAGGGTCTCCAGAGTACCAGGGTATACAGAGTACTAGGGTCTAAAGAGTACCGGGGTCTGCAGAGTACCAGGGTCTACAGAGTACCAGGGTCTGCGGAGTACTAGGGTCTGCAGAGTACCATGGTCTCCAGAGTACCAGGGTCTACAGAGTACCGGGGTCTCTAGAGTACCAGGGTCTGCAGAGTACCATGGTCTCCAGAGTACCAGGATCTGCAGAGTACCAGGGTCTGCAGAGTACCAGGGTCTCCAGAGTACCAGTGTCTGCAGAGTACTAGGATCTCCAGAGTACCAGGGTCTGCAGAGTACCAGGGTCTCCAGAGTACCAGGGTCTACAGAGTACCAGGGTCTCCAGAGTACCAGGGTCTGCAGAGTACCAGGGTCTCCAGAGTACCAGGGTCTCCAGAGTACCAGGGTCTCCAGAGTACCAGGGTACACAGAGTACCAGGGTCTACAGAGTACCAGGGTCTACTGAGTACCTGGGTCTACAGAGTACCAGGGTCTACAGAGTACCTGGGTCTCCAGAGTACCAGGGTCTGCAGAGTACCAGGGTCTCCAGAGTACCAGGGTCTGTAGAGTATCAAGGTCTGCAGAGTACCAGGGTCTGCAGAGTACCAGGATCTCCAGAGTACCAGGGTCTGCAGAGTACCAGGGTCTCCAGAGTACCAGGGTCTACAGAGTACCAGGGTCTCCAGAGTACCAGGGTCTGCAGAGTACCAGGGTCTCCAGAGTACCAGGGTCTACAGAGTACCAGGGTCTACAGAGTACCTGGGTCTCCAGAGTACCAGGGTCTGCAGAGTACCAGGGTCTCCAGAGTACCAGGGTCTACAGAGTACCAGGGTCTACAGAGTACCTGGGTCTCCAGAGTACCAGGGTCTGCAGAGTACCAGGGTCTCCAGAGTACCAGGGTCTGCAGAGTATCAAGGTCTGCAGAGTACCAGGGTCTACAGAGTATCAGGGTCTGCAGAGTACCAGGGTCTCCAGAGTACCAGGGTCTACAGAGTACCAGGGTCTGCAGAGTACCAGGGTCTACAGAGTACCAGGGGTCTGAGTACCAGAGTACCAGGGTCTCCAGAGTACCAGGGTCTACAGAGTACCAGGGTCTCCAGAGTACCAGGGTCTACAGAGTACCAGGGGTCTCAGAGTACCAGGGTCTCCAGAGTACCAGGGTCTGCCAGAGTACCAGGTCTGCAGGTACAGGTCTACAGAGTATCAGGGTCTGCAGAGTACCAGGGTCTACAGAGTATCAGGGTCTACAGAGTACCAGGGTCTCCAGGTACCAGGTCTGCAGAGTATCAGGTCTGCAGAGTACCAGGGTCTCCAGAGTACAGGGTCTGCAGAGTATCAAGTCTGCAGAGTACCAGGGTCTGCAGAGTACAGCAGAGTACCAGGTCAGAGTACCAGGGTCTGCAGAGAGTACCAGGGCCTCAGAGTACCAGGATCTCCAGAGTACCAGGTTCTGCAGAGTACCAGGGTCTGCAGAGTACCAGGGCCTCCAGAGTACCAGGGTCTCCAGAGTACCAGGTCTGCAGAGTACCAGGGTCTGCAGAGTACCAGGATCTCCAGAGTACCAGGGTCTGCAGAGTACCAGGGTCTCCAGAGTACCAGGGTCTACAGAGTACCAGGGTCTCCAGAGTACCAGGGTCTGCAGAGTACCAGGGTCTCCAGAGTACCAGGGTCTGCAGAGTACCAGGGTCTTCAGAGTACCAGGGTCTACAGAGTACCAGTGTCTACAGAGTACCAGGGTCTACCGAGTACCTGGGTCTACAGAGTACCAGGGTCTACAGAGTACCTGGGTCTCCAGAGTACCAGGGTCTGCAGAGTACCAGGGTCTCCAGAGTACTAGGGTCTGTAGAGTATCAAGGTCTGCAGAGTACCAGGGTCTGCAGAGTACCAGGATCTCCAGAGTACCAGGCTCTGCAGAGTACCAGGGTCTGCAGAGTACCAGGCTCTGCAGAGTACCAGGGTCTGCAGAGTACCAGGGTCTGCAGAGTATCAGGGTCTACAGAGTATCATGGTCTACAGAGTACCAGGGTCTGCAGCAGTGTTGTTCTAGTCTGCGATTTTTAAATTTAGTCTCAGTCTTAGTCTAGTTTCAATCACCGGTGTTACTTTTTATCCTATTTAGTCTAACTCATCCTTTTTTTTATTTAGTCTAGTTTTAGTCGACTAAAAGTCAAGCATTTTAGTTTTTATTTTAGTCCACGAAACCATGAATTTATTTGTTTAGTTTTAGTCAACAAAAACGATTGTCATTTTAGTCTAGTTTTAGTCTGACAATTATTTTAGCCATTCACTAAAGATAGTTTATAGCATTTTGTATCATCCTTTTGATAAAAATGACAATTTTACCAAATACATCTAGAAAGGGAACATAAATTAACTTGAATTTGAATATTTATTTGGAATCAGAACAAATCACACATTGATGCTTTTATTAAAATAAATAAAATACATCTGAGGTGATAATATAAAATGAAATAAAGTTCCTAATGGCCTTAACCACTTCTACCCCAGTATCCATATTCTGAGGGGTAAATAAAAGCTAAAATGCCTGAGTTGGAGGCTGGAGCCAGTCTGCCAGAGCTCTATTCATGTCTCGAAGACTCGACACCAAAGTACTAGCCCTAGCACAGACTTTAGAGCCATGTTTACTAGAGTTTAAAGTGACTCTTCTATCCATCCTCTCCATCATTATGGCAAAATCCTCATCATCCACTGTACGTGAAGGAAGGCCTGTACGGGCTATCCACAGTGTTATGCCTTCCTCTCTAAACTGTTGCTCCTGAGACTCTGCTTTGTATTTGGTGTGGGCCACTAAAGACCCTTGTATGGCTGGCCTGCTGTCATCCTTTCTAGGTGGTTGGTTGGTGGTTGTAGCAGGTGGATCTTGAATCTAGGACAGGAATAAATACAATGTCAGGACAAATACACAGGTTGTGCATAATAAAATAGCAAACCATAGGATATAGGGTAAGTAAAGAAATTACTGTTGTTATTATTATAATTTTTTTTTTTTTTTTTTAGGCTCTAGTAGTGATTTCAAGACCCACCAGATTGACCTAAATTATGACATTTATCTCTCCAGGACCCTACATTTGTATGATGTAAACTTCTTCACTTAATTCAACCTTGAGATTGTACAGATGGAACCAAATGGGCCCTATTTGGTTCTATTTCTTCACCATCAGCGCTACAGACGCATGAGGGTCCAATTGGTTCCAATCTATTCATTTAACTGGGGACCTCCTGGAACTCCCTCAAGGACCCCTGGAGAGGACCCACCCCACTTTGGGAACACGGCTGTATTGCTACTAGATTACGTTATACTATACGTCTATCTGCTTTAAATAGACTAAAGCTGAATTCCAAATGAAACCATAGTTTCCCCACCAGTATAATGTGTCTTTCATTCAACTTAACAACTTCCAGCACGAGACATTTATCTCAAGTTCTAAACACTAAGATGCTAAGATGCTAACGTAAGTTGTGGCTAGGTTTGACGTTGATTTAACGTTACAATCTACTTGTAAACAACCAGCAGCATATTTTTCTAACTTATCTTGATTTCCTTGTGGTATATCCCGAGGTGTCTCTTCAGGTTTGTTGTGTTCTTTCCTAATATCTTCTGGCCACATTGCTGTTTTTCGGTTGTTGTAACCAAGCATTCGGTTTTATTCTCCACATCAATGTAACAAAAATATTTCCACAAATCTTCTCTCCTCTTTCTCCCAATCCCTGTGCAAAGCATATTTTATTTAAGGTTTCGTCCATAAAATATTAGGATTAATGGAAATCTCCGTTGCTTGTTGTTTAGTAGTAGTGTGCTGCTCGTGCTCGCTCAGCTGCTGCGCCCGCTGCAAAACTCAAAAGGAGGAACTTTTTGGGGGAGGGGGGAGGGGGTGTGTTCGGTTACAAGCACGCTGTCCAGTGACCACAATGAAAAGTGATTGGAGACTGTGCTCCCGGACAGTCGCGGCGTGCACTTCATAGCAAAAGAGATAGGAGGAAGCGATATGATCATTATAATAATATATTTCGTATCGTCTTTGTTCATGAAAATGACAATAGATTTTAGCTTAGTCTTTATTTTGTGAACTACATTTTCGTTCAGTCTTTATTAGCCAACGAAATTGCATTACGATTTAGTCCCAGTTATTGTTTATACACATGGTTTTTATATAGTCTAGTCTCGTTTTCGTCTCGTGAAAAATGGGCGTTGACGAATATATTTCGTTTTCGTGAACGAGAACAACTATGGTCTGCAGAGTACCAGGGTCTCCAGAGTACCAGGGTCTCCAGAGTACCAGGGTCTCCAGAGTACCAGGGTCTGCAGAGTACCAGGGTCTCCAGAGTACCAGGGTCTCCAGAGTACCAGGGTCTCCAGAGTACCAGGGTCTCCAGAGTACCAGGGTCTGCAGAGTACCAGGGTCTCCAGAGTACCAGGGTCTGCAGAGTACCAGGGTCTCCAGAGTACCAGGGTCTCCAGAGTACCAGGGTCTCCAGAGTACCAGGGTCTGCAGAGTACCAGTGTCTCCAGAGTACCAGGGTCTGCAGAGTACCAGGGTCTCCAGAGTACCAGAGTCTGCAGAGTACCAGGGTCTCCAGAGTACCAGGGTCTGCAGAGTACCAGGGTCTCCAGAGTACCAGGGTCTCCAGAGTACCAGGGTCTCCAGAGTACCAGGGTCTGCAGAGTACCAGGGTCTCCAGAGTACCAGGGTCTGCAGAGTACCAGGGTCTAGAGTACCAGGGTCTAGTACCAGGGTCTCCAGCCAGGGTCCAGAGTACCAGGGTCTCCAGAGTACCAGGGTCTCCAGAGTACCAGGGTCTACAGAGTACCAGGGTCTACAGAGTACCAGGGTCTCCAGAGTACCAGGGTCTGCAGAGTACCAGGGTCTCCAGAGTACCAGGGTCTGCAGAGTACCAGGGTCTCCAGAGTACCAGGGTCTGCAGAGTATGAAAGCCAACGAATCCCACTGAAGCTACATGTGTTAGGTGTGTGCAAGAGACACCAGCATGTCAAAGTTGCACGAACACCTCAAAGTAAACCATCCAGCAGCATCCCAGACAATCCAGTTAGCTCAGAAACAGAGCAGCCATGACAACAGTTGGAGCTTTTGTGAAGGCTACAAAGTACAAAAAGGACTGTCTGACATGAGAAGTCCGCATTGATGCGATTATCAAATACTTTGCAGGAGGCGTGGTGTCTTTTCACAAAGAAAAAAAAATCTTTTAATTAGATGGTTAAAACGTGGGATCTTCTAGATCAGGGGTGCCCAATCCTGGTCCTGGAGAGCCCCTATCCAGCAGGTTTTAGATGTTTCCCTGCTTTGGGACACCATAATACAAGTGGCTGTGTCATCAACAGACTTGTGCAGAGTTTGATGACAACCTGATAACAACCATTAATTAGAATCAGGTGTGTTGAAGCTGGGAAACCTCTAAAACACGTTGGATAGGGGCTCTCCAGGACCAGGATTGGGCACCACTAATCTAGATGGTCTTGATGGTGAGAAACTATGGTCAATTACTAGAGATAATGGAGCCAATGTTGTAGCTGCGCTGAGACGGCTGAACTGGTCATGGCTCAGCTGCTTTGGCTCAATCTTGCTGTAATAAATACACTGGCAGACCAGAATAAAAAGACTGAAAGGGTCATTGGAGGATGTCTTTCTTTTGTATCCACCTTCTCACACAGCTAGCAGAAGAAGATGTTTCTTTCTCAGTAGAAACCGGTAGTGAACGGGGCTCACCTCCTGCCAGTGGCTTGTCTTGGCTGTAACACCAGCAGTCATCTCATTAGTCTTTAAATGTTAATAATATATGCTAATTATTGTGTATGAGAAACACGCATGGAGTCTCTCAAACACGTGAATTATAGTTTCTTTGCACCTCTGAAACAATGTTTGACTTGGCACTACCCACGACTGTTAAGATGCTTGTTGCCACAAATCAGCACTTTCTTCCTCAGCGATGCCAGGGTTCGGGTTCAGGGTTAGGGTTCAGGGTTAGGGTTCAGGGTTCGGGTTCAGGGTTAGGGTTCAGGGTTAGGGTTCAGGGTTCGGGTTCAGGGTTAGGGTTCAGTCTTAGGGTTCAGGGTTCAGGGTTCAGGGTTCAGGGTTTGGGGTTAGGGTTGGGGTTGGGGTACAGGGTTCGGGTTCGGGTTCAGGGTTAGGGTTTAGGGTTATGGTTCAGGGTTCAGGGTTCAGGGTTAGGGTTCAGGGTTGGGTTCAGGGTTCAGGGTTAGGGTTCAGGGTTCGGGTTCAGGGTTCGGGTTCAGGGTTAGGGTTTAGGGTTAGGGTTCAGGGTTCAGGGTTCAGGGTTCAGGGTTAGGGTTCAGGGTTCAGGGTTCAGGGTTCAGGGTTAGGGTTCAGGGTTCAGGGTTCAGGGTTCAGGGTTAGGGTTCAGGGTTAGGGTTCAGGGTTCAGGGTTCAGGGTTCAGGGTTCAGGGTTCGGGTTCAGGGTTAGGGGTTAGGGTTAGGGTTCAGGGTTCAGGGTTCAGGGATAGGGTTCAGGGTTCGGGTTCAGGGTTAGGGTTCAGGGTTCGGGTACAGGGTTAGGGTTCAGGGTTCAAGGTTAGGGTTCAGGTTTAGGGTTAGGGTTCAGGGTTAGGGTTCAGGGTTCGGGTTCAGGGTTAGGGTTCAGGGTTCAGGGTTCAGGGTTAGGGTTCAGGGTTAGGGTTTCAGGGTTAGGGTTAGGGTTCAGGGTTCAGGGTTTAGGGTTAAGGTTCAGGGTTAGGGTTTAGGGTTAGGGTTCAGGGTTAGGGTTCAGGGTTCGGGTTCAGGGTTAGGGTTCAGGGTTAGGGTTAGGGTTAGGGTTAGGGTTAGGGTTCAGGGTTAGGGTTCAGGGTTCAGGGTTATGGTTCAGGGTAAGGGTTCAAGGTTAGGGTTCAGGTTTAGAGTTAGGGTTCAGGGTTAGGGTTCAGGGTAAGGGTTCAAGGTTAGGGTTCAAGGTTAGGGTTAAGGTTAGGGTTCAGGGTTAGGGTTCAGGGTAAGGAGTCAAGGTTAGGGTTCAGGGTTAGGGTTCAGGGTAAGGGTTCAGTGTTAGGGTTTAGGGTTAGGGTTCAGGGTTAGGGTTCAGGGTTTGGGTTCAGGGTTAGGGTTTAGGGTTAGGGTTCAGTGTTAGGGTTCAGGGTTTGGGTTCAGAGTTAGGGTTCAGGGTTCGGGTTCAGAGTTAGGGTTCACGGTTAGGGTTCAGGGTTCGGGTTCAGGGTTAGGGTTCAGGTTCAGGTTCAGGTTCAGGTTCAGGGTTCGGGTTCAGGGTTAGGGTTCACGGTTAGGGTTGAGGGTTCAGGGTTCAGGGTTAGGGTTCAGGGTTCAGGTTCAGGGTTCGGGTTCAGGTTCAGGGTTAGGGTTCACGGTTAGGGTTCAAGGTTAGGATTCAGGTTTATGGTTAGGGTTCAGTGTTAGGGTTCAGTGTTAGGGTTCAGGGTTCAGGGTTCAGGGTTAGGGTTCACGGTTAGGGTTCAGGGTTTGGGTTCAGGGTTCGGGTTCAGGGTTAGGGTTCAGGGTTAGGGTTCAGGGTTAGGGTTCAGGGTTAGGGTTCAGGGTTAGGGTTCAGGGTTTCAGGGTTAGGGTTCAGGGTTCAGGGTTAGGGGTTTCAGGGTTCTTTCAGGGTTAGGGTTAGGGTTCAGGGTAGGGTTTAGGGTTCAGGGTTCAGGGGGTTAGGGTTTAGGGTTTAGGGTTTAGGGTTCAGGGTTAGGGTTTTAGGGTTTAGGGTAAGGGTTCAAGGTTTTAGGGTTCAGGTTAGGGTTAGGGGTATTTTAAGGGTTCAGGGTTAGGGTTAGGGTTTAGGTTTCAAGGGGTTCAAGGTTAGGGTTCAGGTTAGGTTCAGGGTTCGGGTTCAGGGTTCAGGGTTAGGGTTAGGGTTCAGGGTAAGGGTTCAGGGTTAGGGTTCACGGTTAGGGTTCAGGGTTCGAGTTCAGGGTTAGGGTTCAGGGTTCAGGTTCAGGGTTTGGGTTCAGGTTCAGGGTTAGGGTTCACGGTTAGGGTTCAGGGTTAGGGTTCAGGGTAAGGGTTCAAGGTTAGGATTCAGGTTTATGGTTAGGGTTCAGTGTTAGGGTTCAGGGTTCGGGTTCAGTGTTAGGGTTCAGGGTTAGGGTTCAGGGTTAGGGTTCACGGTTAGGGTTCAGGGTTCAGGGTTCAAGGTTCGGGTTCAGGGTTAGGGTTCATCGTTAGGGTTCAGGGTTCGGGTTCAGGGTTCGGGTTCAGGGTTAGGGTTCAGGGTTAGGGTTTAGGGTTAGGGTTCAGTGTTAGGGTTCAGGGTTTGGGTTCAGAGTTAGGGTTCAGGGTTCAGGGTTCAGAGTTAGGGTTCACGGTTAGGGTTCAGGGTTCAGGTTCAGGGTAAGGGTTCAGGTTCAGGGTTCGGGTTCACGGTTAGGGTTCACGGTTAGGGTTCAGGGTTCGGGTTCAGGGTTAGGGTTCAGGGTTCAGGTTCAGGGTTCGGGTTCAGGTTCAGGGTTAGGGTTCACAGTTAGGGTTCAGGGTTCAGGTTCAGGGTAAGGGTTCAAGGTTAGGATTCAGGGTTTTATGGTAAGTAGGGTTCAGTGTTAGGGTTAGGGTTCGGGGCATGTTAGGGTTCAGGGTTAGGTTCAGGGTTAGGGTTCACGGTTAGGGTTCAGGGTTAGGGTTAGGGTTTAGGGTAAGGGTTCAAGGTTAGGGTTCAAGGTTAGGGTTTAGGGTTCAGGGTTAGGGTTTAGGGTAAGGGTTCAAGGTTAGGGTTCACGGTTAGGGTTCAGGGTTCGGGTTCAGGGTTAGGGTTCAGGGTCAGGTTCAGGTTCAGGTTCAGGGTTCGGGTTCAGGGTTAGGGTTCACGGTTAGGGTTCAGGGTTCGAGTTCAGGGTTAGGGTTCAGGGTTCAGGTTCAGGGTTTGGGTTCAGGTTCAGGGTTAGGGTTCACGGTTAGGCTTCAAGGTTAGGGTTCAGGGTAAGGGTTCAAGGTTAGGATTCAGGTTTTATGGTTAGGGTTCAGTGTTAGGGTCAGGGTTCGGGTTCAGGTTAGGGGTTCAGGGTTCAGGGTTCAGGGTTAGGGTTCAAGGTTAGGGTTTCAGGGTCAGGGTTCAGGTTTTTTGGGTTCAGGGTTCAGGGTTAGGGTTCATTGTTAGGTTTCAGGGTTCAGGGTTCAGGGTTTCGGGTTCAGGGTTAGGGTTCAGGGTTAGGGTTTAGGGTTAGGGTTCAGTGTAGGGTTCAGGGTTGGGTTCAGAGTTAGGGTTCAGGTGTTCAGGGTTCAGAGTTAGGGTCAAGGTTAGGGTTCAGGGTGGTTAGGTTCAGGGTTCAGGGTTAGGTTCAGGGTTCGGGTTTAGGGTTCACGGTTAGGGTTCAGGGTTCGGGTTCAGGGTTAGGGTTCAGGGTTCAGGTTCAGGGTTCGGGTTCAGGTTCAGGGTTAGGGTTCACAGTTAGGGTTCAGGGTTCAGGGTTCAGGGTAAGGGTTCAAGGTTAGGATTCAGGTTTATGGTTAGGGTTCAGTGTTAGGGTTCAGGGTTCGGGTTCAGTGGTTAGGGTTCAGGGTTAGGGTTCAGGGTTAGGGTTCAGGGTTAGGGTTCAGGGTTCGGGTTCAGGGTTCGGGTTCAGGGTTAGGGTTCAGTGTTAGGGTTCAGGGTTCGGGTTTAGGGTTAGGGTTCAGGGTTCGGGTTCAGGGTTAGGGTTCACGGTTAGGGTTCAGGGTTAGGGTTCAGGCTTAGGGTTCAGGGTTAGGGTTTAGGGTTAGGGTTCAGGGTTAGGGTTTAGGGTAAGGGTTCAAGGTTAGGGTTCAAGGTTAGGGTTAGGGTTCAGGGTTCAGGGTTCAGGGTTAGGGTTAGGGTTCAGGGTTAGGGTTCAGGGTTAGGGTTTAGGGTTAGGGTTCAGGGTTAGGGTTTAGGGTAAGGGTTCAAGGTTAGGGTTCAAGGTTAGGGTTTTATTGTGAAAACCCTTTATTGTGAAAAGTAAGTTGTGCAATCTAATTTGTATTAGTATGATGTCAGTCATATTATTTCTGTTCTGTGATTGGGTTTTAAGAGATTGACAACCAATCTAAGCCATTGGCTTGTGGTTGGGGGTGGGACAAGTGGTGTGTGATAGTTGGAGTCCGTCTAGAGAGGGGTTAGAGTTAGGGTTAGGGTTAGACATCCAGCTGGAAATGAAGATGCATCAGGTTGCAGAGAGCATGACGTTTTATCATCGAGGTCGACTACTCGTGGTCCTGATAATAACTTTTTATGATCTGCAACAAGGTAAAGAAATGTGTCTTTGAGTTTTGTGCTGTAACGAACTGTTGCAGTGATAGAGACATGACATGTAAAGCTATTTAGTGGCCTACTAGCTAGCGCAGCAGACCACGTTAATGTGCCATGATATTTTCATGTTTGTTCTAACAAGCTAGTTCGTAATGAAGTAACATTTGATATTGTGTAGGGGTGTGAATCTTTCACTCACAAGACGATCCGATTCAAATTTCGATTCACAGGCCACGATCCGATTTAGGACGATTCATAAAAAATAGTAAACGATTCAATTCAGTTCAATTCAATATAAATTGACAATTTAACCCCAACTACTTATTTTGCTTTATTACTGAGAAGAAAACGAGAAACACAAATTTAATTTCAAAATAGTATTATTTTGTTTATTTAATGTCCAAGAGACAGTACACCAGGCCTACTGAACATAAATTCAGACATTAACTTAAGCCTTTACAATATACCTGGGGGGATAATTGACATTACATAATGAAATGCAAAACTCTCAGTCTGGTGTGGCTCACTTCACAGGTTTGCTAAACTCTGCTCATACTTAAAATCCCCTCAACAGAAAATAAAAGATAAAAATGGTGTTGTGGAAAAAATTAGATCCGATCTTGATGAGAAAATCAGAATAGAATTTATTACAGAGAAAAGAGACAGACATACAGATACTTGTGGCCACAAGGAGAGCGACCAGCCACCACTCCGCAGAGTCCTGGCTAATCACTCTGCAGATACAAAGATTAGGCTGATCTTTATACACCAAGACAGCAAGGTGTTACAGATTTGCATACAGAGTGTAGACACAGTAGGTGGTGGTCAAAGCAAAAAAGACATTTGTCTCAAGACAGACTGATTGAGTTTAGCAATGTTATACAGAGGCATTTGTTTAGACAGACTGATTTAGTTTAGGAAGTCACAGTTCTTCCTTGATCAAGAAGTTGTAGAGTTGATGCTAATTGAATTTAAGGAAGTCACAGTTCTTCCTTGATCAAGAAGTTATTTAGTTGATGCTAATTGAATTTAGGAAGTCACAGCTGACCCCCGCTGTGTCTCCTTGATCAATGAGCCACAGCCGACCCCCGTGCTTTGCCTTTTGTCAGACATTTGGTCTCGTGTGACACAGACAAATCACTTTTAAACATATTGTTAGATGACAAAATTACAAGATGAAATAAACCAAATAAAAATTTCCACCACAATTTCCCTCTTTTGATTATAAATGAAACATTGAAATGTTTCATATTAATCACACAATAACATCCATTAACTGTAACATTAGGTCACCAAATTCACTGAGATTCAATGATCACCATCATAAACATGATTGAAAACAGAAACAATGTTCGACTTATGAATATGGACAATAATATTCAGTGTTGGAAAACGGACGATCACACAAAGGAGTCGTTGTCAGAGTCATTCTGATGAATCGTCATAATATCCAGGCGATGAGGGAGGTTTAGAAATAGAGTCCATGGGATTTGTTTGGGAACATGGGGTATACAGATCCAAAACTGGATGGGAATCATCTCAGACAGTTCTTGACTAAGGGAATAATGCTGCATGAAAGAACAACAATGATGACTGAGGTCATAATCCGCAGCAGGAGAGACCTTTTAGCTGTTACCAGCTAGCAATGAAAGCCAGCCAGAGGAGGACACATGGTCCGCAAGCAGAGTCCTTTTAGGGAAACCACAGTCCCTGGTGAATTTGTCCAGCTTGTAGTTCACAGTTTACAGGCAGAGCATGAGTTTTTTCATCAAGGGGGAAAAAAGTGTTTGACCAGAGTTTCCTGTCAGGTGGGACATCCGAGCCCCAGATTGAGTCACGTGGGTCAGTTGGTGAGAGTGGCGATGGCGGGGTGTGTCATGAGCTGACACCACATAAAAGTGCTGCTGTGTGAGATCTTTTGTTATGCAGCAATCTTGAATGACCTCCTGACCCCCAGGAAACAGGCCAAATGACGAGTAAATCCGAATCAAGGGCATTTTGAGCCAAATAGTCCACAACCTGTCAGTCCAACAGGTTGCCATTGTCCGTGTCTGAGCCAATGTCACTCACCAAGCAGAAGAAAGCACCCATGTTGGAGCATGTTGCTCGGAGTGCTGCCAGAGGCCTGATCAGCACTCATTCCTTCAGCTGAGATGTCCCCTCTGTTGGTGAGGACATGACTTTCGCCTGGTGATGGGTGGAGTAGAGCGTCTACTCTGATGCTGGGTGATTGACTCGTGAGCAGGGGTGTCTGCTGGTCTCAGGAAGAGCTGCTTTTACCTGCTGAGCAATCTGGTTGTCGGGGGATGAGAACTCTTTCCAGGAAAGGCCTAACGTGGGAGCTGTTTGAAGAGCCTTTTTCAGTTAATTTCTCTGCCTGGGGGGGGGGGGGGGGGGGGGGGGGGGGGATGGCTGCTGTCTGTTCCTCAGACAGGAAGCTGTGAGAAGTGACAGCAGCCATGGAAACCGGTTTCACTGATCTGCATGCATGTACAGTACTGGATAGTTGTTGTCTGTACACTTTAAGGAGGGAGAGAAAACAAGAAAACACAAACTTTGAAATCAGGACTGGCTTTCAGTCCTGACAGTTTTACAAAAAAAAAAAAAAATCTAGGTCGCATCACTGTAAATTGCTTTGGCCAAAAGCAAATGAGTAAAAAAAAAAAAAAGGGGGGGGGTATCAGTGTGGGAAACAACTGTCTCTGTTCTGGGGTTTAGTGAGACAGACAAAGCACAGGACATACATACAACACTTAAGGTACCAAAAAAAAATACATATATATATATATATATATATATATATATATATATATATATATATATATATATACTCACACACACACACACACACACATATATATATATATGTATTGTTGCGCAGGGGTTAGAGATGCAGAATAGCATCAGAATCAACAATAAAGATACATTCACTCCTTAAAAAAAAAAAAAAACAAAGCGCTATGTTTCACATTCTTCCAAATCTTTTACACAAATCTTTCAGTCAATTTCTCATTCAGTCTTTCCAACTCATTCAAACTCGACAAACCCATATTTCTGAGTCCAGACATTCAACACTCTCACGGCCGTTTCTTTCTCTCACCTATTCCACATTGGAACTCTGAGGAACAGAAAAGAGGTTTGGATTTATCAGAACTCATTTCTTTATGAGTCAGTATGCATACTCTTGCTAAGATTGCAAACGTCTTTGCAAAATCTGTTTGCCTGCCCCAAACAGTTAAAGCCTAACCTTCTGAGTACTTACAGAAGGAGCGTTTCAGAACAGATCTCAGAAACTAACCTAGTCGCAGTCACTCCTGCAGACTAAACTTCCCCAAATGCTATGGAGAATGCTGAACCACCTCAGATCTGAACCTTTTCGAGACCAAATGTGTTTTTGAAAATGAATTTCTCACCAGATCAGATTGTAGGACTTAAGTTCGTTGGATCCCAGCGTTGGCAGCCAGGGCGCAGTGAGTCAGCTCCCATCTCAACAGCACTTTTGAGGTTCTCGGTCTCTGGTCACTCCGTCCAGACGGCCAAGCGAGGGACCCTACTTTGCAGCGCCAAATTGTTGTGGAAAAAATTAGATCCGATCTTGATGAGAAAATCAGAATAGAATTTATTACAGAGAAAAGAGACAGACATACAGATACTTGTGGCCACAAGGAGAGCGACCAGCCACCACTCCGCAGAGTCCTGGCTAATCACTCTGCAGATACAAAGATTAGGCTGATCTTTATACACCAAGACAGCAAGGTGTTACAGATTTGCATACAGAGTGTAGACACAGTAGGTGGTGGTCAAAGCAAAAAAGACATTTGTCTCAAGACAGACTGATTGAGTTTAGCAATGTTATACAGAGGCATTTGTTTAGACAGACTGATTTAGTTTAGGAAGTCACAGTTCTTCCTTGATCAAGAAGTTGTAGAGTTGATGCTAATTGAATTTAAGGAAGTCACAGTTCTTCCTTGATCAAGAAGTTATTTAGTTGATGCTAATTGAATTTAGGAAGTCACAGCTGACCCCCGCTGTGTCTCCTTGATCAATGAGCCACAGCCGACCCCCGTGCTTTGCCTTTTGTCAGACATTTGGTCTCGTGTGACACAGACAAATCACTTTTAAACATATTGTTAGATGACAAAATTACAAGAAGAAATAAACCAAATAAAAATTTCCACCACAATGGCACAAAGTTTAATTATTCCTGCTAATGTGAGAATACACTGAGCATAAGGCTGAGGTTAGATATCAACAATAAAAGTAGTAGTTATGAAACAATTAAGTTGCCTATTAAAGGCAAAAATTCAGAATGACTAGTGATTCAGTCACTGGTGAACTTCAACAGTAAAACATCACTGACAAAAAGATACATGGATCCAATACTTTAGTAACAGTTATAGAATATAGCATGTTAAATTCAACATGTCTTTTTGATGCCTGTAACTCTGAACATTAGCTTTTCTTTAAAAAAAAGATTTTTTTTTCTAATCTCAAAAAGCTTTAAACCTGAATAACTAATACTTCAGGCATGAAAATCCCCCACCTTTCGGCAAAATTCATCGTTTTGAAGTCAAAAAGGGTGACCTACGTGAATCGTGTAGATCTGAGGAGTTTACACTCAAGCCTATGAATGAATGAATGAATTAGGAGAATGATAAAATAAATTAAATATAACATTAACACGTAGCCTAATTTACCACTAGCGTTAACGTTACAGTAGCATAATCTTTATGGCTTGTTGACATTAGTTATAGCCAGCGTTGCAGCGTTCCACAGTTTTTAGTGTTTGATTATGGGAATAGATCATGCTATTTCCATAACCAATCATTAAAAACAGTGATAAACTACCTTCATCTGTAACTGGAGGCCACTGCCTAACATCATCAATCCAAGACATGTCTGCGTTATCAGTAACAGATGCTCCACGCTGCTGTGTTTGGGTTAGTTGGTGGAGCGCCGCACACTCCATTTATATCTGGGCCACTAGGGGGCGCATGTCCACAATTTTTAAGTCGAAAAGATGTATATTTCATCTGCGTTGTCTGACATGTTGCTAGCTGCTCTCTCAGCTACAAAGCTGACGGCACGACTCTTACCGGTAAAAGGTCAACACTGGAGTCTCATGAGAGTTCACGCGCCCGTTGGCACAACAATGGCAGGTCTGGGTCGCTGGACCTCAGGAAAACCGATTCGCGGCCTTAAATATGGGACATCGGACCGTTCGTAGTGCATTTTTACCGATCCAGTTCTTCATTGACCGATGCACTCGGAATCTCATAGTCACAGACCGATAACCGATTCACATCGGTTTATCTTTACACCCCTAGTATTGTGGCTTCGTGGACTTAATATGATTAAAGATGGATGGATGCTGCTGGAGATGCTGAGGTGAAGAGGTGGCCCTGCTGTTTCCACACCTTGTGGTTACCTGCACTGGTGCGCGTTACCTGCTCAACTGTGACTACCATTGCCCTGGACTTTGTCCTGTCATTTGTAACTGACCAACTCCGTGGGATTTGTGAGTACAAAGGGAACTCTTATGCACGTGCATTTTATTTCTGCTCAGTTTCGAGTGAAACGACCATAACAGTTTGTGGGCCTCACCGCACCCAAGCGTCGAGACGGGCCTGCAGCGGTAAAAATATTATTATAAGTGTGTGAATTCATGGAGTATTTATTGGACTATTTATTTAGACTGGGTTTATTTGGTTTGAAACCAGAAATTTGAAAAGGTGCTAGTGTTTTTTTTTAATTATTTTTCTTACCAGTGTGTATTTCATTTTATTTACAAGTGGCCATTTTATTTTAAGAAAACATTCTTTTTTTTATGTTAAATAAATGCCCAATTGGAAACCTTTACAGTTACAGGTGTGGTGGTGGTCCTTAATAATTCAAATAGAAAGTGTTCATAGCCCAAATAATTTGCATAAGAACTCAGGCCCTGTCTCATTTAGTTGGTTACATGAGACTAGGGTTACACTCAACAGCTCTGTGATGTTTAAATGTGAGCTCATTCATCATTACGTAATGAAATTAAATATTTTACTCCTCCATCCTGAGTTCAGTCCATCAGTGTTGTCTTCAACCAATGACTGTGGTTTTAGGCTCCACTGTGCTGCAGGTAGGTCCAGTTCTCAGACTGGTCCAGTTCTCAGACTGGTCCAGTTCTCAGACTAGGTCCAGTTCTCAGACTGGTCCAGTTCTCAGACTGGTCCAGACTGGTCCAGTTCTCAGACTGGTCCAGTTCTCAGACTAGTCCAGGTCCAGTTCTCAGACTGGTCCAGTTCTCAGATTGGTCCAGTTCTCAGACTAGTCCAGTTCTCAGACTGGTCCAGTTCTCAGACTGGTCCAGTTCTGATTACAGAGATCACCTACAGAAAATGAGTTACTAATCTAAAAGCAACAACAACAAAACTCAGCAAATGCAGTTCCTGATTTGTCCAGTAGATGGAGACGCTCTCCATGACAGCAGAGTTGGAGTTAGGACTGTCCATGTTGACGTGGATGGAATAAAGCTGCTGAGGATGTTTGTAGCTGTGATGAAAAATTAAAAATGACCACAGCGACACACAACTGGAGTGTGTCATCGTTTTAAAATCTAAGCTAAATAATATTGGTGGTTCCTTTTCTCTATAGGTTTACACTCCGACATCCACAAAAACCATGTACAGATAATGTGATAGATTGACTTTATTAAAAAGCTGTCAAATTGAATAAATTCATGATGCAGTGAAAATAGTCACTTAAAGCGGTTTAAAAACCGTTAATAAAATCAGTCAGTAAAAAAAAGAACGAGACAGAATTAATTTATAAATAGAAAAGCTCTAAATATAAATCACTTTCATGCTTAACAATTTCAAATTCATTTTAATACTGTTACAATGTACACTCAAGGAAAAAAGAAACGCACCACTGCTTTTTTTACTACATTTTCTTTTGGTTACTTATTTTTAATGGAAATATTACATGTGCACATCAACCATATACCTGTCCCTGATATTCAGACCCAATTAATCAATGCTTGTGACGGTTTCAATAGCAATAACATGACCAAACAATAAAGCATCACAGTAAACAAAAACACACTTATTTGATTCGATTGTCAGTAATTAACATGACCACCATTCGCCTCAAGGACACTGATAATTGATGGGTCCCAATGGTTTCAGCAGCAGTTCTTGTTGCTGGTCGAAACCTGTCACGGAGATGTGACAGCCGATTCGCTCGGTCCTGTGCGGCCGTTGTGACACGTGGTCGACCATATCTTGGACGGTCATTGGAGGATCCAGTGGTCTGGAAACGCTCAGCAAGGCGTACAACAGTAGAGTGATGGACTCCAAACACCCTGGCTACAGCCCGTGTGCTCCTTCCAGCTTGAAGCATGCCAATGGCACGATCTCTCTCTGGTTGCTGTAGTCGTGGCATCGTGAACAAATGTGCTTTTTATCCATTTTGGTGTCTTTTTATAGGGAATGGTTGTGCACAATTGAGGACAGGTCCAATTCATCTCTGAGTTTTACTCATGACCCAGACATAGGTGATTACACAAAACTACAATTGTTATTGCTGATCAAAATCAATCAACCGGAACCAGGAAAACAGTGATTTCATTTTGACTCAAAATTGTACTAAACTCATTGTAGTCTGTAATTTTTCACTGTCTATAATATTTTTGGAAAAATTGAGAAAACGAAAATGGTGCGTTTCTTTTTTCCTTCAGTGTATAATTTATGTGAAAAATATTTAAATGGCTAAAAAATATTGTTAAAAACAGAACACTAGCAGAGTTTATCTGTGATCTAACTGTTGAGCCCTGAACAAGTTGATCATGATTGATTAGTCTTGTCTGGAAGTGTCGGTAGGGGGCGCCCTCGGCCGCGATGCTTCACTCTATGACACTGCCAGAGAAGAAGCCTCGTGTCCGAGAGTTTCCATTAATATCTCACCCTTTTCAGGAACGTTATGTGTATCAGTGCTCTTGACCTTTGAAGAATGCTTTATAAACTGTTTTATATGTATTTTATGTACATGTTAGCTGCATTTTGAATGTTTTTGGAGATTCATTTTCATGTGAAATCTCAGTTGATAGACGGCTAGCGGAGTCGCTAGCTTAGCTTCATCCACTCGGTTGGCGGCACTGAGTGTCACGTCACCAAGCATTGTGTTTAAAGTATACAA
Source organism: Hirundichthys speculiger (assembly GCA_018398805.1). NCBI lineage: Eukaryota > Metazoa > Chordata > Actinopteri > Beloniformes > Exocoetidae > Hirundichthys > Hirundichthys speculiger. The sequence continues at coordinate 215,385 of JAGFBZ010000405.1, read as the reverse complement.
TGTGTAGTGTTTATGTAACTTGTTTAGCAGTGATAGAAACTTAAAGCAGGATGTTGCTACTAATTATTACTGCATTTGAGCGTTAATTTTAAAGTAATTGCACAAAACTGACTGTGAGGGGGAATCACTGCTTTAGGGTTGTGGATGTAGGTTCGAGTCTACCAGTTCCTCGTCTGTCTCACCAGGGTTTGATGCTCCACAGCAGTTCATCATTAATAATCATCACAAAGACACTCTCATGAGCTGAAGGAGATCTAACGTCTCTTTATTGTTGGGAACAAAACATCACTGAACAGTGACAGTTTTAATTCTTATTCATAGTATTTTCAATCCATTGTTTAACGCTCTGATCACAGACACTATATCCATATTCTACTTCTTTAGTGATCAATGTTCTGTTTCCTTTATGAACTGCAAACAGAGCGTTGTTGTAAATGTATCCTGCACCAGAATCACCCTAGAAAGAGACAAAGAGGGAAAACAATCTGTAAAATTTTTTACTGAAACAACAGTAACTTTAAAACCATTCTGACAACTGTTCTTCAGGTAATAAATGTGTTGTGATTTAGTGAAATTAAGCTCATTTCAAACTCAGTTACACCTTTTTTTTTAACCTCAGATGACCTCATTCTGCCCGTTTTTATCTCATTACCATTTCTATTGGTTTTATTTGAAACTAATCAAACTGATGACGTAGTTGTGAACTTACACCACAGATCTCACAGCCAGCTGGTTGCCCTAATAAACATGTTAAACCTGTTCCCTCCACATCACCACATCTGCTCAGTTGGATCTCTCCACACCTGACAACATCTAGAGGTCTGGAATCTGTGGGATTAAAAAATACCATCTCACTCATACATTCATTTTATTTTTCATCCTTTTTCATTGTGAACTGTGTCGAAAGATAAAGAGCTGTTTGGTGCTGAGGGAACTTGAGCCTTTCTGTCCGCTGGTTCCTTCTCTAGTCATTAAAAACTGAAATGAAAAAACAAATGCTTCAAACCAGACACAAGAAAACCATTTTGACAGAACGAGGACTGAAGTATCAGTGCAGTAAACCTGAACACAGAACTGTGTTCCTCCAGTTTTAACGGTCTAAACTGGACTTTCTGAAGTTTATCATGTCATCAGCCTGAACTGGACAGCCAACAACAACCAGAACCAGCTGCCAGAAAACTCCCCAGCATTTAGAAATAAATATGTTATTAATGATTTGTGTTCCATCATACACGTCTACATCATTCCAACTACTGGCTCTATAGACAGAGAAACATTCCTACAAAATAAACGTAAAAGAATCTTACTGGTATCCCGAGCAGTGACAAACACTGTCACAGATTTCTTCTCTTTTAAGAGTTTCTTGATATTGTCACAGTCCTCAGGAGAGGCGAGGTTCATGGGTTTTTCTTTTTTGGTGTTGATCTTGACCAACATAAGATCAGCAGAGTGGTGTTTATAAAATGTTGTAGAGGTTTCCGTCCATTTGTTGACATCTGTGATGGTGACCGGCCTGAAGGATGAACAGAGGGAGACAAACACTCAGAGTCAGAGCCACAGGTCGTCTGAAGCAGACTTGGATTGGAAGTTCACCAGACTGCTTTTAATCTAAGCATTAAGCTTCACAAAAATCATTTTTAAAAATGAGCTCAGGAAGACACAAATGTAGCTGGTAGTAAGTTGGAGTTTTCAGCAGTTTTCAGTCTGTTTTAACTCGTCTTTTAAAGTCTAACTGGAAACTGCTGTTTTCCTGTTCAGCCTTCCTTCAATTTCATTTCTACTGCACCAATTATTGCTCTAGTTCGTTCATCTGAGTTTGTTTTATTCATTTTTTCATCTTGATCTATTTTTGTGGTCTTATTTTGGGTTTTAGTAGCACTCCTAAGCTGTTTTTTTTTATCTATTTATTGATTTTTTCCTGTTCTTTTCATCTTAATATATTTGTGAAGCACTCTGAGTTGCCTTTATGTCTGAAGCAAACGTACCTTTCCTGATCATGAACCGGCCACAGTGGACCCCCCCACCCTCTGATGCAGCCGTGCATGAATTACTTCACACCTTCGCTGTATCAGTCTGAGCTCCTGGAAAGATTCACTTTAAACTGCATCTAGGATTACTTACCCTTCGTTTTTATTACAGTGTTTAGCAGTGAGAATCCAGTTTCCTTTTCCAATAACAGAACCAGAGCATATGTCAACCATGTTCTTCTTAGTGCTTCTTGCCTTCACAAACACAAAGTGTTTGGTGTCTTGTTCTGTGCACTCCTTGCCACCCTTGATTCTCTTCTGGATGTCTCCAAGAGATGGACCTGTGATTGACAGCCAGAAGACTTTTAGACACAAAACCACATCAGCTGTCACTCACACTGTTTCACTTCAATCCACCTTCAACTGTCTCAACAGTCGCCTTCAGTGTGACATTGACATCTTTCTATCATGTCAATGTCACACTGATTATGTAGCAAACATTACCACCTTTAGAAAGTGCTTTAAAACAGCCACAGTGGAACAAACTGTTGCACAGAAGAATAAACAAAGAATAAAAGACAACTCAAAGGAGGCGTAAATATTCAATGTGCTGCATGTTGATATGACAGTGATATAAATGATATAAATGATATAAATTACATAAATATAAAAAGTCCAGGGTTCAGTTCAGAGAAGTGACATGAACTCACCTGCCATCAGAAAGAGAGTGAGGACGACACAAGTCTTCATCACGGCTACTGGGATGCTCTTCCTCCAGAAGGACGGTACTCTGCTCACAACTCAGGACTCTTTTAAAGCCGTCATATCACATCTACCGTCTACAGACTCGTCACGTGGTTCTGTTCAGTCAAATCCCCTCCTGGCTGCAGCGTGGAGACGGTTCAGATCCACAGTTTGGTTGTGAAAAGACAGTCAAATGAAGATGCAGATAAGAACCCTGAACTTCAGAGCATTTCTGACACCAGCTGGTTTAAAATACACTAAAGCTTTGGGACCCAACTGACCCAACCCAAACTGACAAGGTCGAGGTCACAACAGCAGGGAGGTCGTCTGTTATTCAGAGACCCTCCTTCCCACGTTTGTGACAGGTGTACCTGTTACACTGTACCTGCCAGAGCTCAGCTGTGTCTCCAGGGACGGAGTTGGAGAGTGAGGGCGAAGCTCTTGTCTTGTTCCTGACTGTCCTCGAGTAAAATCCTTCAGGTACACTGCAAAAAGGGTTGGTTTATATCCTCAGTCTTTTTTAAATATGTTTTTAATAACTAAAATATTCATGAAATTATTAAAAAAAATATTAAGATGTAATAAAACAAAGCAGTTAAGTGTTATTCTACTGTCATCTTAATTTAATATGACAAGTGTCACGTTAGTTGTCGACCCCTCACATTAATATCAGAACATTGCTTCTAGTCAGCGTTGCCAGGTGTACGATAATATCGTTTTTGTATGATAATCATCGTATTTGTACGATGATTATCGTATTTGTACGATGATTATCGTATTTGTACGATAATCATCGTATTTGTACGATAATTTGGCCCTACGATCAATAATCCAAGAAAAAGGGCAAATGTACTATCTATTTCACATTATTGCCTGCTGCAACTGTCTGCCAGGAGTTTTTTTTGTGAACCCTGAAGGCATCTGTTCCCATGTGACATGTTTCCAGCTAATCGTGTTTTGCTGAGCGTGAGATGCGAATGTTTGTCTCAGAACAACGAGCCTGATAGGCTGAATGGGCTGAAAAATAGCGGGCGAAGCTGACTAAATACTAGAGTGATTTAATTTGACTAGAGCGCATCATTGGGCTTGTTATTTGGGTTATGACATGGATTCACCAATTACAGAGATATTAGAAAGAAGCCTGTTTCTTCTTCTATGTTATCGTTAACTACACAAGCTTGACATGAACTTCTAGCCAACAGTAGCTATTTTTCACCGGAGCTTTGGCTAGCTCTGACAGTGTTTAACATTAGCTGTAGCGAACAGCGGTAGCTTTGTTTTACCACAAAGTATGAAAACGATTGAAACCATAACTCACCAAATTCAATCCACTGGTAAATGTAGGTAGGAAATATGAACATACGCTCATCTGCCTCATCCATGGCGTGGACATCACTCGGTCCTGCTTCTCTTCCCGCTTAGCAATGTAACCTCCGAGTACTCCATGTACACATGAATGAAGAATGTTGGTCTGACTGTAATAATGGAACCCCCCACCCCCCCTCCAAACAAAGAAAGAAAGAAAAGAAAACTCCTCGGATCTACACAATTCTCGTAGGTTACGCTTTTTGACTTCAAAACGTCGAATTTCGCTGAAAGGTGAGGGATTTTCATGCCTGTATTTTGCATTTCTTCATAACAACTTAAAATTACATTTTTCATTTTTATGCAGTTTATTTTTGTTGAATTGACAATTTATTTTTTGTTAAGTATCTCTGTCCCTCTTTGATCCATCCTTACTGTCAACATTTTAGGGAACAATAAAGTTTTTACAAACAGTTTCATTTCTGGATGCTAATTCAATGAACAATCAAGACATGAGGCAGAAACGTGGTTTCTGATGCTTGCATTTGTAAGTAGTTTGATGTTTTAATACAACCTTATCTAAGAGTATGTTTATTAGGTGACATTACCGAATACGTTCCTATTTAAAATTCAAATTAATTAATGAGAAATATAACTTAATTTACATGTATCCAATAGACATTCTCTCCTAGCTAACCAGCTAGCTTAACATGTCTAAAACCAAGCTAACATTTTCAGCAAAAAATGAAAATTGTCATTACCATCATTAAAGTGGCTGTGATGGTAATGAGAGAGAACAGAGGCCCCAATCGTACACTTCCCGCTAGCCGCTACCCACCAACCGCTACCTGCAAATTGCGGGTTTAGGAACCTCCGCTAACCGCTAATGCAATCCTCTGCTACCTAAAACCGCTACCTGTTATGCTGACTCCCTTACTCACTTTGTAGGTGTGGCAATGGGCGTGTCTTTTGCCCTTTCTGCAAACTTGGTATCTTGTGATTGCGGGTAGCAGGTGGCCAGACCACCCGCTTCCTAAACCCGCTTGATTTGACACCTGTTCAAAGTGTTTGTAAGTGCATTTAAAATACATTTTAACAACATGGGCCCCATCTTCCACCAGATCTCTTAAAGCCGCTATTAAGGGATAGCAGGTAGCAGGAGGGGCGTTCCCCCGCAACGAACGCAATCTTCCACCTCCCTAAACCCGCTATCCCACCTGCGCTACCCGCTACATTATGCATAGGAGTGGTTAGGGCGTTGCACCTGTTTAACCAATCAGTGCGTCAGTACCCATTGCCTTTAAAAGCAGGTTGCGCTACCTGCTAACTGCTATGGAGCATCTTTTCATCCAGATCAGAGCAGCAGCTCGTCTGGGACTCTGCTGTAGAGCTTCCTCCTCTTCCTTCCTCCTCCTCCTCTGCACTGATATATACATAACTAGCTCTAACTAATGTGGAGCTAATGATTTAATCATTTCTTTTGTACTCCAAGAAGTTCCAACAAACTGCTGAGAAAAATAGAGCCAGTGAGCTTCCAGGAAAGCATTTCTAAACTAGAAAAGCACTCGGAGAGCGCAGACCTCCGCCAAGCACAACAGTTCTCCCATACAGCGATTTACAGATTGAGATAAAATCCGCCTTCTGGATCAGATCCGGATCAGCCTCTGAAATTTTATAGAGATTTCCATTGTCAATACCTGATTGAAATTTCATGAGTTTTGGGCAATAATTAACAGAGATATTGAGAAAAACAATTTCCGGCCCCACTGAGCGCAATGTTATCGAAAATTTGAAAGTGATCCAGAATCCAGGATTTCTTCCGGATCACAGCCAAAATAAAATCAGTTCTTCATTTTCACATTTCTGACAACTCCTGAAAATTTCATCAAAATCCATCCATAACTTTTTTAGATATCTTGAACACAGACAAACAGACAGATAGACACCGGCAAAAACACGCCAGCAAAAAAATTTCCTCCTTGGCGGAGGTAAAAATATTCTTACACAGACAATTCCTATCGGCTACCTGAAAGTCCCAGATAGTTGTGCGCTCCCGGTAAACACGCTCAGGCAGAGCCGCCAGAACATATCGTCAGCAGCGGCTGTGGGCACAGCTGTGCCAAGATGCGCCAAGACGCACAGCTGCGCCAAGACGCACCAAGACGCACAGCTGCGCCAAGACGCACAGCTGCGCCAAGACGCACAGCTGCGCCAAGACGCACCAAGACGCACAGCTGCGCCAAGAAGCACAGCTGCGCCAAGACGCACCAAGACGCACAGCTGCGCCAAGACGCACAGCTGCGCCAAGAAGCACCAGGACGCACAGCTGCGCCAAGATGCACCAAGATGCACAGCTGCGCCAAGAAGCACCAAGACGCACAGCTGCACCAAGACGCATCAAGACGCACAGCTGCGCCAAGACGCACAGCTACGCCCAGACGCACAGCTACGCCAAGATGCACAGCTGCGCCAAGACGCACCAAGACGCACAGCTGCGCCAAGACGCATCAAGACACACAGCTGCGCCAAGACGCACAGCTGCACCAAGACGCACCAAGACGCACAGCTGCGCCAAGAAGCACCTAGACGCACAGCTGCGCCAAGATGCACCAAGATGCACAGCTGCGCCAAGAAGCACCAAGACGCACAGCTGCGCCAAGACGCATCAAGACGCACAGCTGCGCCAAGACGCACAGCTACGCCAAGACACACAGCTACGCCAAGACGCACAGCTGCGCCAAGACGCACCAAGACGCACAGCTGCGCCAAGACGCATCAAGACGACAGCTGCGCCAAGACGCATCAAGACGCACAGCTGCGCCAAGACGCACAGCTGCGCCAAGACGCACCAAGATGCACAGCTGCGCCAAGACGCACCAATACGCACAGCTGCGCCAAGACGCACCAAGACACACAGCTGCGCCAAGACGCACCAAGATGCACAGCTGCGCCAAGAAGCACCAAGACGCACAGCTGCGCCAAGACGCATCAAGACGCACAGCTGCGCCAAGACGTACAGCTACGCCAAGACGCACCAAGACGCACAGCTGCGCCAAGACGCATCAAGACGCACAGCTGCGCCAAGACGCACCAAGACGCACAGCTGCGCCTAGACGCACCAAGACGCACAGCTGCGCCAAGAAGCACCAAGACGCACAGCTGCGCCAAGACGCATCAAGACGCACAGCTGCGCCAAGACGCACAGCTACGCCAAGACGCACAGCTGCGCCAAGACGCACCAAGACGCACAGCTGCGCCAAGACGCATCAAGACGACAGCTGCGCCAAGACGCACAGCTGCGCCTAGACGCACCAAGACGCACAGCTGCGCCAAGACGCATCAAGACGCACAGCTGCGCCAAGACGCACCAAGACGCACAGCTGCGCCAAGACGCATCAAGACGCACAGCTGCGCCAAGACGCGCCAAGACGCGCCAAGACGCACAGCTGCGCCAAGACGCACAGCTACGCCAAGAAGCACTAAGACGCACAGCTGCGCCAAGACGCATCAAGACGCACAGCTGCGCCAAGACGCACAGCTACGCCAAGACGCACAGCTGCGCCAAGACGCACAGCTACGCCAAGAAGCACTAAGACGCACAGCTGCGCCAAGACGCATCAAGACGCACAGCTGCGCCAAGACGCACAGCTATGCCAAGACGCACAGCTGCGCCAAGACGCGCCAAGACGCACAGCTGCGCCAAGATGCACAGCTGCGCCAAGACGCACAGCTGCGCCAAGACGCGCCAAGACGCACAGCTGCGCCAAGAAGCACCAAGACGCACAGCTGCGCCAAGACGCACTAAGACGCACAGCTGCGCCAAGAAGCACCAAGACGCACAGCTGCGCCAAGACACATCAAGATGCACAGCTGCGCCAAGACGCACAGCTACGCCAAGACGCACAGCTGCGCCAAGACGAGCCAAGACGCACAGCTGCGCCAAGACGCACCAAGACGCACAGCTGCACCAAGACGCATCAAGACGCACAGCTGCGCCAAGACGCATCAAGACGCACAGCTGCGCCAAGCTGCGCCAAGACGCACCAAGACGCACAGCTGCGCCAAGACGCGCCAAGACGCACAGCTGCGCCAAGACGCGCCAAGACGCACAGCTGCGCCAAGACGCATCAAGACGCACAGCTGCGCCAAGACGGGCCAAGACGCACAGCTGCGCCAAGAAGCACCAAGACGCACAGCTGCGCCAAGACGCACCAAGACGCACAGCTGCGCCAAGACGCACCAAGACGCACAGCTGCGCCAAGACGCACAACTGCACCAAGACGCACAACTGTGCCAAGACGCATCAAGATGCACAGCTGCGCCAAGACGCACCAAGACATACAGCTGCGCCAAGACGCACAACTGCGCCAAGACGCATCAAGACGCACAGCTGCGCCAAGACGCATCAAGACGCACAGCTGCGCCAAGACGCATCAAGACGCACAGCTGCGCCAAGACGCATCAAGACGCACAACTGCGCCAAGACGCATCAAGACGCACAACTGCGCCAAGACGCATCAAGACGCACAGCTGCGCCAAGACGCATCAAGACGCACAGCTGCGCCAAGACGCATCAAGACGCACAGCTGCGCCAAGACGCACAACTGCGCCAAGACGCATCAAGATGCACAGCTGCGCCAAGACGCACCAAGACGCACAGCTGCGCCAAGACGCACAACTGTGCCAAGACGCATCAAGACGCACAGCTGCGCCAAGACGCATCAAGACGCACAGCTGCGCCAAGACGCATCAAGACGCACAGCTGCGCCAAGACGCATCAAGACGCACAACTGCGCCAAGACGCATCAAGACGCACAACTGCGCCAAGACACATCAAGACGCACAGCTGCGCCAAGACGCACAGCTGCGCCAAGACGCATCAAGACGCACAGCTGCGCCAAGACACACAGCTACGCCAAGACGCACAGCTACGCCAAGACGCACAGCTGCGCCAAGACGCGCCAAGACGCACAGCTGCGCCAAGACGCGCCAAGACGCACAGCTGCGCCAAGATGCACAGCTACGCCAAGACGCACCGCTGCGCCAAGACGCATCAAGTCGCACAGCTGCGCCAAGACGCACAGCTGCGCCAAGACGCGCCAAGACGCACAGCTGCGCCAAGACGCACCAAGACGCACAGCTGCGCCAAGACGCACAGCTGCGCCAAGACGCACAGCTACGCCAAGAAGCACCGCTGCGCCAAGACACACAGCAGCTCCCAGCGGTGGTTTTCATGCTGAACATTAGTCTGACACGCCTGGACATGATTCTTACAGAGCATGTTCGTTCTTACTGGAATGACTGAGAAAAACTTTGCTTGTTGTGTCATTTCCTATTAAAATCAGTAATTTGTTGTCGTGATGGAAATGACATTTCTCTGTGACGACTTTGAAAGACCATAATAATATCAGAATGATCATGAAGCACAGATCTGTGTTCCAGACCAATGAATAAACCGTCTGAAATTTAAAAAAAAAAGAGAGATCGAACCACATTTTTGAAGAGGAAAGGCAGAATCACCCACCTATTACAGCCAGGCCCCTGAACTTTTAATAGGAGCCAGAAACCACCTGGATGGTTTTCACCTGAACAAGCACACATGTGCAATCCATCCATTTCTAGTGTAAACACAGAAATGCATATTTGTAATTCTAACAACTTGTTTGGAGATAAAAAGTTAGCCTTGAGCTGAACAGGTTCAGACTGACACATTTGCATGACTCGTGTGGTTATCAGTGGCTGCTCAGTGACCTGGCTCAGGTGTTGTAGGAGTAGTGGGGGGGCCTTTCCCTGCTACCTGAGCTGTCAGTCAACTCTGGGATTCTGCTGATGAGGACCGGTGGTGTGATCTGTGGTGTACCTTAGGGCCTGATTTACTAAAGGTTTGCGTGCATAAAAACGTGTGCAAACTTGACATCACCCGCAAACCAATGCGCAAGCTGATTTACTAACAGCGTGCAAAGAGGACTGCGCCTCTCAAATCAGCAAAATAGCACACGCTGTTCATTTAGTACTTTTGCCGTGATGAATAATCAATATGGGGCGTACCCGCCAGAAAGCGCAAAATACTGGGAGGGGAAAATGCAAATAGGTTCATTTACCACACGCAATGAGATTTACCAACCCTGAAAGTAATTGCGGGGATTGTGATTGCGTCTGTATTTAATACGTTCGAAAGGAAGGTGCTATTCTGTCCAGCATTACGCACCGATGGCTGCTGTTATTGTGACAAGGAGGCGACATCGCCAAAATCAAAGAATACGCAGAGAGAGAGTCTTTCGGACTCGTGTAAATTTGTTTGCACATGCAAAAGGAGGAATATTTTATTTGAATGTTAAAGCGAGTATTATTCAGCAAAAGGTTGCCACAGGAGGCACCAGGGTTTCCGTTGTCTGGTAATTGCTGGACTTTGTCTGGTAAAATATGCGGAAGTCCGGGATTTTATAATCTCTCCGGTCAAAATGTCCGGTGAAAATACTCCTCCCAAGCACAATTTCAGTTGTAATAAAATGGGTTATTTCCACATCATTTTATGAAAAACGCCTCGGGATTCTCCCAGAGGAGCTGGTGGAAGCGGCCGGGGGATCTGGACCTCTGAAGCTGCTGCCCCAGCGACCCGACTTCGGATAAGCGGAAGCTAATGGATGGATGGATGGATGGATTTTATGAAAAAACATATACTTTTTTTACGAATGAGTAGTGTATGAGGACGAGTCGGCTCCAGCCACAGCTCCACTCATTGATGCCACAGCTGCGCGCAGAGACGCATCTCCGTAATGACAGCGCTCCGCGGTTATGGAGGCTTGAACTTCTCAACGGCCACTTAACCACCCGTCTTGTTTGCCGAAGTTTTATTAAAGGCCACTTTTTCTTTAGTTCCTCGCCTTATATCTTGCCACCTTCTTTTAACTCATCTGCCGTTCTTTTTGTCTTACCAACTGCATTTATTCCATCGCACATTTTCTGCCATATTGCGTTTCTTTTGGTAATGTTTAAATTTCTTTGCTTTAGTTCATGAATGTGTTTATTTGCCTCTTCCACTAATATCTCTAACTCCAACTCGTCAAATTTCATTTTGCGCTTGCGTCTATCCTGCTTTCCATCCAGACTCTCCATGGCGCAAACCGTAAGACACGCAACACCTCATTTAAATACTGCGGTTTGCACCCGTTATCAATTGCGCGAGCATTCTTAGTTGATCACCCGCAAAACACACAACAACAGCACGCGCAAACTTTTTCAGTGCACACGCAATTTAGTACTCTTTATTTAGGATCTTAGTAAATCAGGCCCTTAGTGTCCTCAGAGGACCGAGGTGAAGAGGTTATCCAGACGTCTGTGTGTGTAAGTGTAGCTGAGGTATCTCAGACTCCATTCATGTTTATGGTCCACTATCTGTCCTGCACTGAGACGACTGCACTGCTGCAGAATCCTGAATGCAAATGTAGGGAAATATCCACAGATCACTGACACTCCAGCTACACTCACCTTTACACACACAGGTGTATTCTGGGAAGTCAGCAGTATCTGCAGCAGTGCATAGCATTGGACTCTCCTTATTACTATTATTCACTACTGCTGAATAGTTACGTGAATAACTCTTTACTGGTGTGAAAGCTTATGCAGGGGTCACACCAAGAAGTGAGAACTTGGGATCCTGTTTCTCTTAATGGATCACATCCTTTTTCTTCTTCTGGCACTTTTTGGTTGTCAACTGCTTCTGGATACTTTGTGCTGTTTCATTTAACATTTATTCAAATGACTGTGCCGTTAAAAATGAATGGGGAGCTCTTCAAATCTCGCTGAAGTTTGTTCTCTTTAAGAGCTGACGACTTCAACGTACTTCCAGCTTGACACCATTCAGTGCTTGTCTGCTCTCTTCAGTTGTAACAGCCGCTTAGAGGTCATGTGACCTACCACCGAGCGCTCCTTGACATTCCACAAATTTCTAGTTTCAGCTTGTTTTACTACCTCAACATTCAGACTTGAGCCACAGTTTGTGCATCAAAACATAGTTAAAAGTGTCCTCTTTTTGACAATATGCAGACTGAAGCCCTGCTGCTTATAGAATTTGAATTATAAGCTTCAGAGTCAGAAGAGTGACCCTAATCTTTTGGATCTAGAAAACAAAATCCATTATTGCTTTCTCATGTCTCCTCTGAATCCAACAGTGTCTAAATGGCTTTGATTGAATCATTTTTAATCAGCGACAAAGAGTTTCAGGCGACGAACAACGGTGATCTGTCTCAGAAACGTTCGTGCGCTGGCAGACTCTGAGAACCTGCAGTCATTAGGATCTGCAGTACTGAGAACTGGACCAGGAGACGTCCACCAGTTAGCCGCTTTTAGCTTAGCAGCATAGCCAAACTCTAGAACTCCACATGTGTCTGCAGATGTGCTACAACAAGTCAAACAATGTGTCTGTGAATTGACTTGTGATCCTAGTCGTCTTCCAGTAGAGTTTGAGGGTCGTGCAGAGCCAAGATCACCGAGAGTCTTCCCTGTCCGAGCAATGCTGGTCCCCAACCGCTGGTTCCTGACTCAGAACTGGATCACAGTGAAAAGTGTGTGTGTGTTCAAATGAGCTGCTAAGAGAAAGAGTCAGAAACAGTCTTGAGTATTTATTCAGCTCATGGAGAATGTTTGCCTGGTGCTGGGCTCAGATGAACCACCTGGTGGCACCTTCAGCTGGAGATCTTCAGCTCTCACTGGAGCGGTTCAGTGTGAAGCAGCAGGGATGAGAACCAGCACCTCCAGATCTGAGACCACCGTCCTCAGTCTGAAGAGGGTAGAAGGTCTTCTCCAGGTTAGTGAGGTTCTGCCTCTAGTGGAGGAGTGTCAGTATCTCTGGGTCTGGTTCACCAGTGATGGGAGTGTTGGGTCACACGCCATGGGTTACACAAAGAGCACATGGCAGTTTGAGACGAAGGACCACTGGAATGACTGCAACCCCCAATATGCTTTGCAATGTTTTATTGTTTTCAATTCAATTCAATTCAAAAATACTTTATTAATCCCTCAAGGGGGAAATTCAAGTTTCAGTACACCAGTCTGGTGTATTAGGGGAGCTGCTAGTGTCCAGCGCTCCTTTTGATGCCAGGTCCCGTGGTCCGAGTGCTAACTCCAGATAACAGCCGTTAACAGCCGTTAAAACAGTTAACAGCCGTTAGAACCAGTATATCTCCATAATGATGACCAAGTGAGATATCTCCAGGTCAGAGGAGGAAACACCGATGAACCAGACCGTCTCCTCTGGGAAGACTGAGCTCCATTCAGTCCGGCGAGCGATGGAGCCGACCGTCCCAGAGCCCGGTTCATCATGCGGACCGGACCAGGCCGTTGTCGTCTCCCCCGGCGGTGCTGGGCCCCACCAGGTCACCAGACGGCCCCTGCCAGGTCAGCTGACCCATCCGGCGTGTAGACAGCTGGACGGGGGCAGCATGCCGCCGCTGCTACGTCAGGGGGCTCCGTCCCGGCTCCGGGACGCTGCAGCCCGGATCCAGTGGCAGTGGTTGCCGCGGGTAGCAGTTCAGGGCTACTTAGCTTAGCTTTCCCGAACCGGCCTCCAGCGACACCGTCCATGTCCGCGGCGGCAGGTCTCCACCAGCCGCAAGAGGACCGATCCGCCCCCTGCAGACAGTATGTAGACACCCGACCGCAGATCACCACAAACCGGCACAAACTGGAGCGTCCAGCGTCCAGCGTCCCGGAGCAGCAGCGAGAAGCGTCCATGCCAGGTGTCGTCCGGGCAACAACAAGGTGTGAGAGTGATGTCACACCCTCTAACTGACCAAGGATCCCCACTTCCCAGCAGGGATCCCCAGCAAAGGGAGATCATATCTCCACACAGATACCGACTCCCTCCTCCCTCCGCTCTCTCTGACCTCCTCTACCTGAAGCTGCACATCTCTCTGGCTGCTCCAGCAAGGTAAATAGCTGAACACCTGCATTTCCCTGGTCACCTGTCAGCAGGATTTCCCTCTGGTTGTCCGACGACAATCACACGCCCTGTCCGATGGTGAGCGCGCCGCGACATACGGAAGAAACCTCGGACACGTGACCGGCCTCAGATGAACCGGGAAGGAAGACCGCCTGGCTGCCGTTGCTGCGTAACGCCGCATCTCTACGTTGACCACAAACAGAAAAAGGAGGTTCATGTGTTTTTTTAAATTGCAAAAAGCAACTCCACTCTCCATTTCCCAGTTCAAAATCAGAGCAGCTCGGTGAAGTGGCTTCACATCGCTGCATCTGTGGGAAAGTTGCTGTTGCTAGTCGCTAAGAACGTTCCAGCTTTGTTGATTTTATTCTGTCCTTTCTTTTCTTTTCTTTTACTAACAACCTTCCGTTAGTCGGCGGCCATCTTGGTAAGGGACGAGATTGGGACCCTTCTCACACTGCTAAGTCATCTTAGTTTACCACACACACACACACACATACATCTAGTTAGTTTTTCAGCATACATTTCATTTGTTTATGTTAGTTTAGTGATCTTTTAGTTAGTAGATATCAGGATTGAGATTCAAGTGTTTGTTCATTTTAATTCTTGTGTTAATAAATCCTGATACATTCTAATTTGTTGTTTGTGGTTATTTTACACAGTTTTGTAACATTTTCTGGTTGCAGAGGACTGTGCTCGGACTCACACCTTCTCTGTTGCTCTATAGCGCCACACCTGGTCACAGGCTGGAAACGCATGGAACAACAGCCATTTAGAGACTGATTGTGCCATTTAGTCTTTGTTTCCTGATCTATCAGGTGGTGCCCCGTTTCAATTTATTGACTTTGACAATACATTTCTGGTTATTAACAACTATCTCTTAAGACAGTTGGTAATAACCCTCTTTATGACTAAACAAGCACGTTATACGCACAATATAATTGTTGCACAGTGACAGACTTATGTTGAGCTCCTTATAGGCAAAACAGGAGAAAGGAGCAGGGGATCTACAGATGGACTGGTGCAGCGTGGGTTTGTGTAAGGGTGAGTGTAGCTGGAGTGTTATTGATCTGTGGATATTTCCCTACATTTGTGTGGCAGCACAGAGATCATCTCTGAGTGCTAATCTGCTTCACCTGTGTTGATGGCCTCTCAGTGGATGGGGCGGGTTATTTAAGCTGCAGCTCTTCCCTCAGTTGCCAGAATGCGTATGCAGCTGCGCCACTTCTGGGTGTGAGAATTTGGCCCTGCTGGTAACAAGCGACTGTCTGTTTACCCCTGGATCTGGGGTGTGTGCGCCCTGCTCCTCCCTGGTTGTGGTAGGTTTTGCTTCTCTCTCTCCTGTGTATGTATAATTACCTGGCTGACGCTCATGTGGTCACAGGTAAACGCCAAGGTGTGCGGCGTCTTTCACTCTTCCCCTCCGTCGGTGCATGTAACTCGTCATCGGCAGGTATGTAGAAGAGCAAACTAATCGATATCTTTTACCAGCAAGTGATCAGTGTCTCCTTCTATTTTTATTAGCTTGATTGGATTGACTGTGTGGAGCAACGGCACAAATTGACTGGAGCCGCTGCTGTTTTGTCTCCCTCCAACTTATCATCTGCTCATTTTCGACACGGCAACGCGCAGGCAATTAAACAGACTGTATGGACCCCGCTTGATGTCCGGTGCGCGGCGGGCCGCTGCCGAGCTGGTTTGGCTGGTGGTTTATGTTCTGCCTGGGTGGAACTGATGTCTTTTTTATGATTAACCTGTATTTTCTTTTGGTTGTTTTGTGTTAATTTGAACATTTTGTTTCTTTATTGTATTTTATTTTCTTTTGCAATTTGTGCCTTTGTTGATTTATGTGTTTCTTTTGCAGTTGCTGAGGTCCGGTGGTGCTGGTGATCCTGGTGATGGTCCCCCTTTTTCATTTGTTTGCATGGTTGTGGTTTGATTTTTTTTTTAAGTGTGTCACAGGTGATCCTGTTTAATAATTCTCTGGGTGAAATTCCCAGGGTGGCGTTGTCAGCAATTAAACATTCAGTTATCATACAACCCCCTGTGTGATACTCTGCTGCCACATTTGCATTCAAGATTCTGCAGAAGTGCAGACTCGTCTCAGTGCAGGACAGATAGTGGACCATAAACATGAATGGAGTCTGTCTGCTTCAAGTAAACGGCCCTCTTCTATCTGTCCTCCATCTCCTCTCTGTCCTCCATCCTCTCTCTGTTCTGTCTCCCTCCTCTTTTTCTTTCTTTATCCAGCTGGTCTTCATCAGGAAGGTCCCCCATATGGTCCAGGTCCTGGTCCAGGTTTCTTTCTCTTAAAGTGGAGTTTTTTCTTGCCTCTGTTTGGCTTAAAGGTTGTGGGTTTTTTTTTTTTTTTTTTTTTTTTTTTTTTTTTTTTTTCTCCCTCTGTGGGAGTTTTTTACTTTAAGTTTAAGTCAACTTTTACTCTTTACTTTACGGTTTAAAGAACAACATTAATAAATCAGTCTGTTAAAAACTAATTCTGGACTGAAACTAAACTTTCGAGCCCCTTTGTTCCAGTGGGTCTGGTGGATTATTGATCATCAGATCTGCTCCACTGATGCTCCATTCTGACTGCTTACTTCTGCTCCATCTAGCGGCGCAGATGTGTAGCTACATTAGCACGTAGCGCCGCATATAGTGATGTTGAACGAGAACGTAGTTTAACTTGAGTGCACCTCCTGCTGGCCTGGAGGCCACATTGCGATTCATGGCTTAATTAAAGTGATTCGAATCTCATTTTTGAAAGAATTGATTTAAATCGATTTTTGATGCCTAATATATTAAACTCAGGGTTTGTGGTTGTAAACCTGCTCTCGTATACGTTATGTTTAGAGTATGGTTTCTGAAACAGGCCTTACCGAACCGTCTTGCTCTGAGTTAAAGGAGCCGTGTGTAAGATTATGGCCAAAACTGGTACTGCAGTCACTTTCAAAATACTGTTGAGCGGCGTGTACCCTCCCCCTCCTCCCCGACCAGAGGTTGCCAGGTCGGCTGCAGAATGCAGCAGGAACGTAGGCTGTCATGGCAAGCGACGAGTCCTACACAGTAAGTTTATTTTCTGTTAATTATATTTAATGCTTTATGAAAGATCTTTTGCGAAGTAATAATGTACTGCAAAATTTACCAATGGCGATTAGCCAAATAGAATCGTAAATGTTACCACATTTCAGTCGGCGCATAAGTTTTCAGTTAGTTACTCTGTTAAAAATGTCTTTTTTAGGCTAGTGTTGCGATGTAAAGCTTTTAATGAACGCATTTGAAAAATCCATGCAAATTCTAATTTTGGGCTATGCAGTAATTTAGGGTTTGGTTGGAAACACTATAGGCTCATATCGATGGTAACTTGTTGTAACGTCGACAATACCACATGTAAAGTCGAGGGTAATTTTCCTAAAATACATCAGGCTATATGAAAAATTACATGACGTGTAGAATTTGAATCAAAAACACGTCCAAAAGTTCCATGTATGTGGACCAAATTATGCGCTTTTGGTATTGAGGATGTTGCCGTGGAATTACGCCTGATACTTCCAAACTAACACTAAATTATTGCACAGGCTAAAAGATAGAATATGCTTAGAATACACGTTTATGTCGAGGTAGCCTAGCACTTGTACCAGATGATCTTTGCTTGTACTGCTCTCACTTGTTTCAGCCTGATTTAGACCTCACTTTTGAGGTACCCTGTCTTGAGGCTGATGAGAGCTGGGCAGTAAAATTATGACTTGTAATATCACCATCTGTATCTATGTCAGCATCTTATGTAGTTTTAATCAAATGTAAATGCCAAATGCTATTTTGTGGTTTGTTTACTTAGGAACTCATTCAAAACATGAGTGAAATGGGGCTACGAGCACTAGCAACCCGGATCTTCTCCCGGAACCCTGGATTGGTTTTTGATGCCCTGCCTCCATTGGATAGCACCACTCTCCCACCTGCAGCTGCTCTTCCATGGTGTACCTGTGGGAACTGCAGGGAGATGGCCACAGGTGCAGAAAGGAAATGCTGTGGCCAGGGGCCTGAGCACCGCATAAGCAAATTGCCTCATTTCGAGCTTTACTGCTTGGAAGATGGTTATTTTGGTATACACAGAGACTACAGGAATGATGTGTTGGTGGTAGCAGAAGTTACAGAGCCAGGTGATGATAATAGGCAGTTTAGATATGCTACTTATCGCCAGGGTAACCGTCGTGTTATCCCCAGCTGCTGCATTCGGAGAATAAGGGACAAATACCCTGACCCTCAAGGCCAGTACACTGGCTTTTACCCACAATTTGAACAAACTTTACCGACTCCAGTTTACTTTAAGTTACTTGTTGTATATACTTTGTTTTTACAAATTGTTTGTTTTGTTCCAAGTTTGTAAAAAGCCTTCTTCCTTGTTCAATAAAATTCTTTTTATTTATAATAACAATGCTTTGCTTTTTACGATATAGAGGAACAGTAAAAAATAAATAAAACGAGGGATAAATAGTATAAATAACTATTAAACAATTAGCTGCTCTGTACTGTGGAAACTTTATGAAATGGTTTAAAAGCAGCTTGTGGCAGAAAATGGAAATGACAAGGGCTGAGAGGCTCTGGAAACGGGTTTCACTGGTCTTCACTCTGGAATGCTGACACTGAGGAGAGCAAAATAAAAACAGAAATTAGATTATTTTAAAATTAAATGTAATATGCATTACATCTAATTTGGTGTGTGGTATGTAGCCGCAGATGCAAAAGAAATAAACTGGTATTCTACCTACCAAGACCTCTCCTGACTTGGGTGCGCAGGAGTTCCTCCACAGGGGGAAGAGGGCCGTACTTTCTGGGGTCATCAGGCCCAAGACTCCTCCGCCTGGGCGTTCCCTTGCCAGCTAGCCTCTTTTGCAGAATCTTTGTTTGCAGTTCTGGGATGTAGCCATAGGTCTTCGATGTCTTCTTGGTGTACAGTGTAACCCTCAGTGATTTACCAAGACCACTAAAAATATTTACTGCGTTCTGATTCGTCTCAAGGAGCGAGGGAAGGTTAGTGGTAAACACAAGTATTTTTATTCTCACAACATAAGAAACTCAAGTTGAAACTTGTTGAGATTTGAAAATCCCCAAAGATATGGAAAATAATAAACAAAAATAAAATAAATTGTCCTCTCAGCTTATAGCTGTTATGATACCAAAGTTCAATGTGTCCAGTCAAAAGTTTAGTTGGAATCCGTATTTGTCCAAGTCCAAGTCTATTCAGTGTGTATGTGGTCTACCCGGGTAGTATAGTGTTGTGTATGTATGTCACTGCGCGTTGGTTCAGGATATTTCCTCCAGGTGACGACTCTCCACGACAACGATGAAGATGAGGGAATCTGCCTCCTCTCTCTTTCCACCTCGCCTCAGATGGAAACCCCTGGTCAAACTCAACGCTGTCTTGATGTAGATTCAGCAACTCGGCGTATAAAAAAAACAATCTGCATAGTAGAACCTAAAGTTAACTAGCAGTCATTAACATCTGTACAGATTATATCTATTTCTCTCTTCTTTTACTCAATGCAACTAATACTGACCACAAAGAATGAGTGACTGCATTATGAGACAAAAAAAAACCTCAAGTCACCAATAATGTGTTTTTTTTAACAGTACTATATAAATCATGTTACACAATTAAATTCTGATCTCCGTTCAATCATGTTTCTCATTTACATTCACAAAATACATATTTCATTTTCAAAATGAATTTAAACATATTATTTACATTAAGAAAAATCAGCAAACCTCTGTGTGTACATATATCGGGTTACGTTCAGCACACACCGAGCTCTTTCCCACTCACTAACATTGAACATGACGTCGGAATGACGCAGTGGAAATTACAGACTCGTAAAATAAATGTACTTTTTCCCAACTCAAACTAAGCATATTGACTCGTTACAACATCTTAAAACACTTGCAGTTAACTCCGATTGGTTTTTTATAATTTTACAATTCAACATTCTGCATTTATAAGTAACTGAAAACTCATAGCTCATTAGCTGTTAGCAACTTAGCATCGTAACGTAGCACCATAACACAGTACAGCAACTCACCGGAGTCTTCGGTGAGAAACACAAACAAAGCGTCTCCTCCGGTTACAGTCGTGCGGGCACTCTCGCAAAAACTCAAAAAAATGATACAGGGTCGTAACTGTGAAAATAAAACCATACAGCGGCACACTCTCTCAACAGTATCTCACGACAGCTTCCGTATCGGACCAATTCTGGGTCGTCTGCTTACCGGCATGCAACGCACGCATGACTACCCTTCCGCATTGAGTATACTTAAAGCGCCCTCTTGTGGTCACACGAAACAACTACAACTTCACTTTTTTTCCATGAATTTAACACAAAATGAACTGTTTTATCATTGTCCATAACAAATACATTTAGTAAACCCACTGTATTTTTATCGGGGTTACATCAGCATATACCTTTGGGCATTTTTCTTGTACAGCCTCCTGTACCTAAAATAAAAGCAGAGAAAATAGATTGTTTACCTTCCAAGGGCCATGTTTTACAGTACAGTGTTTTATATAGAGTTTCAATGGTGTAATCAGGTAAAATGGTTCCCAACATCCAACATGTAGAAATGAGCATGTCACTTACTGCTTGCTTCCATCAGACTTGCACAACTCTGGGCGGTCCTTGTGGTAGTTATAATCCATCGCTGCGAGGAGCATCCTGGCCTCAAAGACAGGAGGGCTAAATGCTGAGTGCTTGCTGGCATACATTAAAATATGGTTTTGGAAGGACTCCAGATCAGCAGTGGACCTGTGGGGGTGGGACATAGAGACAATTTTTTATTTTTTTGAAAATCACTTTCTAGGTACAGTATGTGTACACACTCATTAAATTACCTGAAGTTCAGGTATTTGTGAACTTCGTTGAGCCATCGCTTGTTTCGCACAATACTCTTCAGGGCCTTGTGTGCCATGGAGCCTCGCTCAAGCCACTCTTGAGTTCCCCCTGATTCCAAGTCTGCATGCTGGCAGCCTCCCAGTACCCACCTGTGTTCATTCGTGACATGGTGTAGGAGCCCAAGCCACAGCTCCTACAAAATAATACAGAAATATAATGGACAGACACAAAAAGCATGGCAATTGAACATTATTCACTGCTAATGATGATTATTGTTAGTAATGTAAGTGGGTCATCTGATTGACCACAATGACACCTCTGGATAGGTACTTATGGTAATCAATAAGCTAATATCCAACATCAAGGTAACATCTTGCATGTTAGTTTCATACATTATTGACAACTATTTTTCAAACTATAACAATTTACAAGAAACTCTTGGCAGGAATAAGCTGTTTTGCAGCACTACCAAAAGTGGTTGACAATATCTTTTAGCCAACAGCTCATACTGGACTGACCCTTCACCTGTGAAGCCTGGGATATACAGTATCATTAGCTCAGATTAGGGTCGATTGTCATGCAGAAAATAAACTCAAAGAAATAACAGCTGAACTTACAGCATGGCTCCAAATATGAAATGAAAATGAAAACAACGTGGCACTGATCACTGACCGATTTGAAAGCGTTTCAGACGATGCATGTCCAATACTGGAAAGTGATGGTGCAGTCAGGTGGTGTTTCTTCCACTGTCTTTTACTTGGGCTTGAAGTGCTTGGGCCATAACAGCTGAAGAGACAAGCGTTTTTTGTCATAATTATGGAACACTCTACACATTTACCATAATATGCAACAACCAACACATTTACCACAGACTAGTGTCTAACCAAAGATAATGCGGGGAAAATTACGTCTGCATTCGTCATCAATGGCTAACGTTTTTTATCAGTTCCATCAGAAAAGACTGACACTAATAACTAACGTTAGCAATGGTCATATGGGTCAATTTGCAGCACGTGTAATACACAATATATGCGAAGAACGAATAAGAAATCGTTTTACCGTGGTAACGTTAGGCTACTGTCTCAATGAGGTTTCACATTACCATGGCCATGCTAATGTTTTCCACGGCATGATGACTGACGGGCTCCGCTTATTAGCCTAACGTTACATTGCTAGTGTTAGCAATATCAGTCACCGTTTTCATATTCTAAAATAATAATTATTTACCTTTTCAATTCGATGACCCACCTGCTCCATAACGTTATGTGCTAGTGTTACTATGCTAGCGCAACAGAGCATAACTTTAACTAGTGAATACTACGACGTAGTGAATACTGAAATTTCTTTCGTAAGTAGAGGAAATATTTTCCCGTTGAGGCGTTTCGTAACCTGAAAGTTTCGTATGTAGAGGCGTTCGTAAGTAGAGGTACCACTGTATACCACTGTTACCTTGTCCAAGTAAATTAGCGTTAGCCAAACATTTAGCTATGAATCTTACCTGTCCAGGAGAAAATCATCAACGTTGGCGTCTGTCTTCAAATTCTTCTCCGCTTTCAGCCGTCTCCATCTATCAAAAGCATCTCCTATACAAATCCTTGTTTTATTTCGGACCTTGTCACGACGTAACTCGGATTCATAACGAGGTCTTTTAGGTTTTGGAAAGCTAGACATTTTTTCATCCAACACGTTCGTAGCGGCTGCTGCGATAATTAGAGCCGAGCTGGCAACCCGGATGCAGAAACACTACTGACTTGGTGATTGGTAGATAGGTGGAGGGCGGAGCTTCAGGCCAAAACAGGAAATGACAACATCAACATCAGTTGAGGGCTGCAACTCCTCTTTTTAAATGGGAATATCCTGGCTTGAGTGCTGTTGTCAGTGACATAAGTATTTGAAATGAACATGATTTTTAAATGTCTGTTGACATATCGGGGTCATTTTTTGATTTGTTTTATTATACTTCTTACATACGGCTCCTTTAAAGTTACCTCACTGTGAAAAGTCCGTTTCTATGGAGCTGCTGGCACATCGGAGGGGTATACTACGAAGCAAGTTCAACACAGCCAGGCTTTCTTTGGGTGAGCTGGCTTAACAAACCTGAAACTCTCCATCAGAGATAACTGGTACCACGACGGTGGTTATCAACTATCTTTGTTAACCGCGGCTTTCTGCTTTCTGCTCTGTGCGCGTTCACATAAAAGGGGGCGTTTGACGCGTCATTTGACGCCTCTTCCGGATAAAATGGATAGATGGCGGTCCGTATATTTCAGTCAGGAGGAGCAGGTTTTAATAATGCAGGGCTATGAGGATTTCAAAGAAATCTTTACGGCCAAAAGCAATACTGTTGGTGCAAATAAAGCCAGAGAGGAGTGCTGGCAAAAAATTGCAGATCGTGTAAATTCGTAATGAGACAGTGTGACCTCCGATTGATGACGTGTCCTGGCTACATGGCTGAGGGGATATACTTTTGGCTGACTGGCAAGCATGTGTGACTTTCACCCGGGAGTCTGGGGATCAAACCCCGCCCAGGCCCTCTGTAGTGTCTCTTGCCACAGTAAATTATATTTATTTCACCACTTAATACACCTTAATTAATCTCCCTCCCTCTTTTAGAGCGTTTAAACTTTAAAATTAATGCAGCAGATTTAAACATTATGTAGGTCTGACTGTCCCATTATGAATGATAAATGAAAATCACTTTAGTTTTTTGCTAAATCTATGTGAAATTAATTTAAGATTTAATATTATCTGTTATACACACTCACCGGCCACTTTAATAGGAACCCTATCACCCTGGGGAATCTATGAATGAATTATATTAAAACATTTCACATGAAATTCCACGTCACACTGATTATCAAGCAGATTACAAATGTAACGTATTCCCTCATCTGGAAATCTCTAGCGTTCATAGAGAATATGGTCATGGGAAGCCAGCGGATCAGTCCGGTCTCTGAATACTCTCCCTCCATTACACAATCCTGGCGCTAAAGTCAACAGGATTGGGTGAAAGTGAAAGGGCGGCGCTTTTTAGAGCCGATTTGAGCCTAAACTCTGCACATAACCTGCTCTGGACCAGGTTAAGTTTGCAGAGTAAGTTACCATGGTGATCTAGCCAGGTTAAAAGAGAGCCACCTTCGTGGTACCGGAAATCTTGGCTTTAGACTCAACATACCTCGCTAACCCTCTAATCTCGCTTCGTAGTACACCCCTCTGGAAAGGAAGGAAGCATCACAGCTGAATATACAGCGACAACAAAGCTAGCTTAAACTGCTGCATCATTTTTGGAGGTAACTTTTGTGAACACATTCTGCTGCAACTGCAGTCTTCTAATTCTGCTGAGTCTTTGTTTTTCTTGGAGGATAAATTTAGCAAACTTAGCTCCGTGTTTGCTGTTGATGCAATTATACTCTTTCACGACTGACGCCGCCTCATAACACAGAACACATACTGTTTTTTCATCTTGAGGTACAAACTTGTATTAGTTTTTCCATCTTTCATGAAACTGACTCCTTGTGCATCATTTTTTCTTTTCTTGTGTACGTTAGGGATAGTTTGTAGAGTTTTGTCTCAAGGCCATCAGTTCTGAAAATCGTCTCTTGCCCATGGTGAGATACCGTTATCTTCGTGGGTAATGACGAAATGCATTGTGGGAGACGTAGTTTATGCTCAATATGCACGTTAAAGCGATTTAAGCTCATTTAAGTCTTAAAATATTGGTTTAAAATTCAACACAATAATGCACAAGCTCTTCAGGGCCACATGAAATGACGTGGGGGCCCACATTTGGTTTGACACCTGTTCAAAGTGTTTGTAAGTGCATTTAAAATACATTTTAACAACATGTTCTCTCTCATTACCTTCACTTCTTCTCATTACCATCACAGCCACTTGTGTGGTGGAAATAACAATTTTCCTTTTTTGCTGAAAATGTTAGCTTGGTTTTATACATGTTAAGATAGCTGATTAGCTAGGAGACAATGTCCATTGGATATATGTTAATCAAGTTATATTTCTTATTAATGAATTAGAATATTCAAATAGGAACACGTTTGGTAATGTCACCCATAATGTTACCTCTACATGGTTTTTGTGGATGTCGGAGTGTAAACTTACAGAGACATGGAGCCACCAATATTATTTAGCTTAGATTTTAAAACGATGACACACTCCAGTTGTGTGTTGCTGTGGTCAGTTTTAATTTTTCATCACAGCTACAAACATCCTCAGCAGCTTTATTCCATCCACGTCAACATGGACAGTCCTAACTCCAACTCTGCTGTCATGGAGAGCGTCTCCATCTACTGGACAAATCAGGAACTGCATTTGCTGAGTTTTGCTGTTGTTGCTTTTACATTAGTAACTCATTTTCTGTAGGTGATCTCTGTAATCAGAACTGGACCAGTCTGAGAACTGGACCAGTCTGAGAACTGGACTAGTCTGAGAACTGGACCAGTCTGAGAACTGGACCAGTCTGAGAACTGGACCAGTCTGAGAACTGGACCAGTCTGAGAACTGGACTAGTCTGAGAACTGGACCAGTCTGAGAACTGGACCAGTCTGAGAACTGGACCAAACTGAGAACTGGACCAGTCTGAGAACTGGACCAGTCTGAGAACGGACCAGTGAGAAACTGGACTGGATCCAAACTGAGAGAACTGGACCAGTCTGAGAACTGGACTAGTCTGAGAACTGGACTAGTCTGAGAACTGGACCAGTCTGAGAACTGGACCAGTCTGAGAACTGGACCATCTGAGAACTGGACTAGTCTGAGAACTGACCAGTCTGACTGACCACTGAGAACTGGACCAGTCTGAGAACTGGACCAGTCTGAGAACTGGACCACTGACTGACCAAACTGAGAACTGACCAGTCTGAGAACTGGACCAGTCTGAGAACTGGACCAACTGAGAACTGGACCAGTCTGAGAACTGGACCAGTCTGAGAACTGGACCAATCTGAGAACTGGACCAGTCTGAGAACTGGACCAGTCTGAGAACTGAACCAGTCTGAGAACTGGACCAGTCTGAGAACTGGACCAGTCCTGAGAACTGGACCAGTCTGAGAACTGGACCAGTCTGAGAACTGGACCAAACTGAGAACTGGACCAGTCTGAGAACTGAACCAGTCTGAGAACTGGACCAGTCTGAGAACTGGACCAGTCTGAGAACTGGACCAGTCTGAGAACTGGACCAAACTGAGAACTGGACCAGTCTGAGAACTGGACCAGTCTGAGAACTGGACCAATCTGAGAACTGGACCAGTCTGAGAACTGGACCAGTCTGAGAACTGGACCAAACTGAGAACTGGACCAGTCTGAGAACTGGACCAGTCTGAGAACTGGACCTGAGAACTGGAACTGAGAACTGGACCAGTCTGAGAACTGGACCAATCTGAGAACTGGACCAGTCTGAGAACTGGACCAGTCTGAGAACTGGACCAGTCTGAGAACTGGACCAGTCTGAGAACTGGACCAGTCTGAGAACTGGACTAGTCTGAGAACTGGACCAGTCTGAGAACTGGACCAGTCTGAGAACTGGACCAGTGAGAACTGAGACTGACCAGTCTGAGAACTGGACCAGTCTGATTCTGAGACTGACCACTGAGACTGGACCAGTCTGAGAACTGGACCAGTCTGAGAACTGGACCTACCTGCAGCACAGTGGAGCCTAAAACCACCGTCATTGGTTGAAGACACCACTGATGGACTGAACTCAGGATGGAGGAGTAAAATATTTAACTTAATGATGTAATGATGAATGAGCTCACATTTAAACATCACAGCTGTTGAGCATCAGCTCAGGTGAAGCTGAGTCTGATTGAAGAGATAGATGTGCAGCTTCTTTGCTCTGATGTGATGAACTCTGCATCATGGCAGTAGGCCACCAAGGTTGTTTGAAGGTAGAAGGTGACGTAAAATGAATAATCTGTATCACTTGATCTGGCCTGTTGCCTTCTTTACTGGAAATCCTCAAATGCAGCATTACTGCCCCCTGGTGGATAAAAACAACCATCTCCTGGTGCTCAGGTAGCCTCTGTTCTGAGTACTGAAGTCATTTCCTCTTCACAGGAAGCATCTCTGTCCTCTTCTGGTTGGTCTATGTTCAGATGTTCCTCCTCATTTGCTCCGTTTCTGATGAGCCAAAGACTTTCAGGTGTCCTGCTGGTCTTTGGTCACAATCATTGGTACAAATGATGCAGAGCTACGAAACAACCACTGATGTAGAGGAGTCCCACCTGGTTTTCCTTTACAGTTTAGTTCAGATACTTCCTCTGAGGTCACGTTGCTTCTCTGATGTCTTCAGTCCAGTGGACTCTGGTGGTTTTATTGCTCCAGCCGTCAGCTGAGGTGATGTTTTCTTCTGCTTCAGGAGGCTGATGGGTTCTTTTGTGTCTTCATGGTCAGAACGGATCATTCTTCTCAGCTGCATCGCCAGCAGGTCATCCAGAGAAGAAGTATTAGAAGAACCGACAGAACAATCCTCAACATCCCGTCCTGTTACCAGTACCGGTCTCAGGACTGTAGCTACCAAATATGGGGAGGAACCTCCTGGAGTCAGAAGCAAAGCTGCTTGAAGTAAAAGAAAAGGAGACGATACTGTGGTAGAGGTCTTCACGGTCCACTTTAATGGACCTGAACCCGAATGGACCCGTGAAAATTCGACCCGAAACCGACCCGACCCGAGCTATAATCATGAGTCCGGGAGTCCGAACCCGAATGGACCCGCAATATTTGGACCCAGAACCAACCCGATCTGAGTCTTTAGTTTCCGTGAACCGAACCGAGTTACCTGAATAGAACCGAGACAATCCAGCCCATAGTTGCTCCTGTTAAAGTTGTCTAGCGTTGAATAAAACTTGATTTTCTTACCTAAAGTTGTCTTCTTCTACCGGTTCAGTTGCTACATAGGCTACGTGATGTTAACAACAATAAATCCACGTCGTTATTTTCTTTGTGGATACAGATGCTATTGGTAGCTACTGCTAACGCTAATAGCCTACACCGGTCAGGACATGTCGTAAATATGTTCTCTCATCCAGCGTTGTCATGTTGGTGATCCGCTGTGCTTTACAGCTGCCGGGCAAACCGCTAATAACACGCTAATAACACGCTAATAACACGCTACAGCAACACGATTGTTTCATGACAAACACGCCACGTTAATAAATAATCAATTTAACTGCCCCGAGTCCTGACATTAGCTGCCACCGCTAATATCTTTACCTCTCTGGAGTAAACGTGGACCCAGCCTGTCAGAGAGCACCGACCGGACCCGAGACTAACTGTACCGATTCAGACCCGAACCCAGAGTCACATCTTTTAAATGGACCCGAGACCCGATTCGGGTCGGGTCGGAACCTCGGGTTTTCGGGTCTGAACAATATGATCTTTTACTTCTTATTATAAGTTTTGACCATGTTCTATAAAGAAGCCAAAGTTTTAAGGCCTTTAAAAGAAGTTCAGTGAGTTGAGGACATTCTGTGGAGTCAACCAGTTAATGTTGGTGAAATTAGTCTGAGACCACATCCTGCCTTTTCAGAAAAACAGAGTACAGTTCATGGCCAAGAGAAGACAAGATTGATCCCAACTGTAAACTTAAGACGGTACTGTTTATGTTTGAAGAAGATAAGCAAGTAAGGAGTGAATATGAAACTGTCTGGTCACACCTGTGAAACTGAAGCTTAACAAAATAGCTGTTGACCAGACTATAAAAAGGCAGTTTTCTTTGTTCTCGGATTTCCTCATTTTCTCTGATTTTTATGGAGCCCCGTTTGGGTCATAATTCAATGAATAAATGAGTCTATTATTATGAAATACAGCCGTTTATTATTATGAAATACATATCCATTATTCTGTGATGGACTGGCGACCTGTCCAGGTGGACCCCTGCCTTTCGCCCGTAGACGGCTGGGATAGACTCCAGCAGATCCCCGTGACCCTTCAAGGATGAAACGGGTATAGAAAATGGATGGATGGATATCCATTATTATGAAATATTTCCCAATATTATGAAATATATGTGTATTATTATGAAATATTTCCCATTAATATGAAATATATGTGTATTATTATGAAATATTCCCCATTAATATGAAATATATGTGTATTATTATGAAATATTCCCCATTAATATGAAAAAAATGTAATTATTATGAAATATATTTTTATTTAATCTTAGTTTAATGCATAATAGTTTATTTCAGAATGGCTTTTTTATCTAAGAATGAGTTTTTACTTAATGGCTTCGTTTTTCATAAGAATGAACTTTTACATAATAATGACATTTTGCCAGTGGGGGGGCCAGTGGTTGACCTGCACGCTCATTGGCTGATCCTTCTCCATTCTACGCTCTGACATCGACTAGTTTTGGCCGCTGAGGTCCCGTTAGCAGCGGGCCGTGATGTCATCAAGGTGCGCTCCTAGTCCGATTGTAGCTAGCTAGCTTGGACTGAGCTACGGGAAACCTTGACTATATTCACTGTTCTGTTGCTTATGCCTGAATGAAAGAGCAGCCAATCACATAAATGGCTCCGCCCTCTCTGCTGTGATTGACACACAAATCATTTTTATGAAAAACAAAGCCATTATTATGTAAAAGCTCATTCTTATGAAAAACGAAACCATTATCATAATAATGGGAATTATTTAATAATAATAAACACCTGTATTTCATAATAATAGACTCATTTATTCATTGAATTATGGCCCAAACGGGGCTCCACAGATTTTGGCTCATTCGGCTCAAAGGAAATCCCAGACTACTACTGAAGTCTGTCATTGTCCCTTTTTTTTTTTGTAAATAAATATCTTTTATGTGTTTAAAAGTCGGCCTGGAGCAGCTTTTTTCTGAACCCATTAACTCAGAACGGAGAATCCAGACGGGAAGAGATCGAGAGAAGAAAAGTCACATGATCGTCGCCAGGAGAATCTCCAAACTTCTTCAGCAACAGAAAACAACAATACAAATGTGAGCTTCTATTTAATGTCACAAACGGCCTCCTACATCAGCCTACTACAATCAATTAATTAACATTAAAGGAAAACGTTTCAAACCAATCTACTGAATAAACAAAGAAAACCACAAAATACAAATGAATACAAACAGATCACAGCTGGACTGAAACAGATGATCATGGAGCTTCACCTGACCAACATCTGGAACCTCTGGAGGCCCAGCAGAACCTCAGCTCCACCCACGTTCCATGTGCTCACACATGCTAGCAGGCGTTGCAGCGCTAACGCTGCAGTCTATTTCATCTTAGTGACATTAACGGCTGAATCTGTCCTGAAGGTTCAGGGTTCACGTCTGTCAGGTGACTCTGACGGTACGAGGGGATCTGAGGAGACCCAGGTGCAGTCAGGTGAAGCTGGTCGTCGTGGTTACTGCTCCTGGTCAGCAGAGAGCACGTGTGGCCACAAGGTGGCGTCACTTCAGCTGGAGGAAGAATCACGACTCTTTTCTTTATGACGTGGCCCGTTTTTACCTTTCAAACTTCAAAAACGATGTCGACATTTAACACACAGCGACTAAAAATATCTATGAACATCATTTACAGTAAAGGCGAACAATGTAACCCCCCCCCCCACCCCCACCCCCACCCCCCCGTGTTTCTGGTTTCTGCAGAGGCTGGAAGAAGTGATATTGACCTGTGGGTTGATCTGGACTGATCTGCCTTAAATAAGGAGTCACGTCAACCAGGAAGGAAGAAGAAGAACGCAGCGAGCCTCTCACAGTCCCTGATGGGGGGTTTACCAGTCAGGAGGAGGAAAGATGGCGTGTTTGGCCTGAAACGGTGAGCGGTGGCGAGCTGACGTCCGTGTCTGTAGATGAGTGATGGAGCTCCGTCTGGTTCTGGGTGGGACGAACCTCTGCTTCATCTTCACAGAATCAGGAGCACTGGGACTGGACGTTTGCTGCTGAGGTGCATGCTGGGAGTTGTAGTGAAACTTACTGTAACAAGCCCCGGCGTACAAATAAAACGAATAACAGAATAAAAGTCCTGAGCTCATGAAAATCCTCAACTGTGAGACGGAAAATATCCAGTTCTGGAAGTTAAAACCGGTTTTTATACTCTGAACTAAGACACATGTTCCAACAGAAAGGAAGAAACCGCGGGGTTTTCCGGTCCTCCGGGTTTCTCAACGGTTTCAGCGAGCAGCCGGAGCTCTGAGGAGGAGGAGACGATGAAGAGCCTGACGGATGAAACACAGAACTGAAACGTAAAAACCAGTCTGGACGCTGCCGTCCTCCTACCGTGGTCACATGTTGATGGAAGGCAGCCAATGGGGAAGCTGCAAACAGACGGGAACACAACGGGGTCACGTGATGCAGCAGCGCTCCGCCCCCACCCCGCCTCCGTCTCTCAGGTGCGCCTCCTTTTGGCTCCTCCCGGACTCGCTGGGTTGGAGGACGACAGCAGTTTCTCAGCTGCTCGACTCCTCTTCCTCTTCTCCGCCTCCTTCCCTCCACCTCCTCCTCCCCCTCCTCCTCCTGCTGCTACTCCTCCTCCTCCTCCTGCTCCTCCTGCCACCGCTGCTCCTCCTCCTCCTCCTCCTCCTCCATCACTCCCTCCTTTTTCCTTGTCCCGCTCTCTCTCCTTCTCCCGACTGCTGCTGGTTCTCTCCGACATCTTCACAGAGGAGTTGCTTCCTGAAGAGACAAACCAGACGAGAAGCCTGATGAAGGTGATGAGACGCAGGTGAGCAGCTCATCATCAAGGTACGACACACCTGTAAAACCAGGTTCAGGTGTTTGCAGAACGTTAGTTCTAACGTGGACCGGCTCAAGCTTCACTCAGACGCTCCATCTGTCATATGTTCTAGTTGAGTTTCCTCTCTGAGAGGCAGGTCCATTTCTACGGGTGCACCATAACTATCGACACCAAAACTATCGGCCCGATAACTATCGGCCCGATAACTATCGACACGATAACTATCGACCCAATAACTATCGGCCAGATAACTATCGACACGATAACTATCGACCCAATAACTATCGACACGATAACTATCGACACCATAACTATCGACACCAAAACTATCGGCACGATAACTATCGGCCCGATAACTATCGACACGATAACTATCGACACGATAACTATCGGCACGATAACTATCGACACGATAACTATCGACACGATAACTATCGGCCCGATAACTATCGACCCGATAACTATCGGCCCGATAACTATCGACACGATAACTATCGACACGATAACTATCGGCACGATAACTATCGACCCAATAACTATCGACCCGATAACTATCGGCCGATAACTATCGACCCGATAACTATCGGCCGTAACTATCGATAACTATCGGACTAATCCGATAACTATCGACACGATAACTATCGACACGATAACTATCGGCCCGATAACTCGACTATCGGCAATAAAACTATCGACCCAAACTATCGCGACACGATAACTATCGACACGATCCCGATAACTATCGACACGATAACTATCGACACGATAACAACGAAGATAACTACGCAATAACTATCGACTATCCATAACTATCGACACGATAACTATCGGCCCGATAACTATCGACCCGATAACTATCGCCTATCGAAGATAACTATCGACCCAATAACTATCGACACGATAACTATCGCACAGATAACTATCGATAACTAACTAACTCGACCCGATAACTATCGACCCAATAACTATCGACACGATAACTATCGGCCCGATAACTATCGACACGATAACTATCGACACTATAACTATCGACAAGATAAGTATCTGCAAGATAACTATCGACCCGATAACTATCGACCCAATAACTATCGACACGATAACTATCGACAAGATAACTATCTGCAAGATAACTATCGACCCAATAGCTATCGACACGATAACTATCGACCCAATAACTATCGGCAAGATAACTATCGACCCGATAACTATCGGCAAGATAACTATCGACCCAATAACTATCGACACGATAACTATCGGCAAGATAACTATCGACCCAATAACTATCGACACCATAACTATCGATACCAAAACTATCGACACGATAACTATCGACCCGATAACTATCGACACGATAACTATCGACCCGATAACTATCGACACGTTAACTATCGACCCGATAACTATCGACACCATAACTATCGACACCAAAACTATCGACCCGATAACTATCGACCCGATAACTATCGACCGATAACTATCGACCCTAACTATCGACTAACTCGACCCGCAAGATAACTATCGACCCATATAACTAACTATCGTCGAAGATAACACCATAACTATCGACACTATAAAACTATCGACTACGATAACTATCGACCCGATAACTATCGGCAAAATAACTATCGACACGATAACTATCGACTATCGACGATACTATCGACCCGATAACTATCGACATCGATAACTATCGACCCCCGATAACTATCGTAACTATCGACCCGATAACTATCGGATAACTATAACGACCCGATAACTATCGACTACGATAACTATCGGCCCGATAACTATTATATCGACCCGATAACTATAACTATCGACACGATAACTATCGACAATAACTATCGGCCCGATAACTATCGGATAACCCGATAACTATCGGCACGATAACTATCGACCCGATAACTATCGACACGATAACTATCGGCCCGATAACTATCGGCCCGAAAACTATCGGCCCGATAACTATCGGCACGATAACTATCGACACGATAACTATCGACACGATAACTATCGGCCCGATAACTATCGACACGATAACTATCGGCCCGATAACTATCGACTAACTATCGCCCGATAACTATCGGCATAACTACTATCGGCCCGATAACTATCGACACGATAACTATCGACACGACAACTATCGGCCCGATAACTATCGACACGACAACTATCGACACGATAACTATCGGCCCGATAACTATCGACACGATAACTATCGACCCGATAACTATCGGCCCGATAACTATCGGCCCGATAACTATCGACACGATAACTATCGGCAAGATAACTATCGACCCGATAACTATCGACCCGATAATTATCGACACCATAACTGTCGGCCTGATAACATTAAATTATGACGTCATTCCGATGTTATGTTCAAATGACGTCGGCATAATCAGAAAAACGATTTCTCAATCAGGAAAATCAAGAATACTCCCTCATGCCAGAAAACAATTCGTTAAGTCGGTCATAATTTTAGTGGCTGCTAACAAGGTTATTATCGTTAACGAAAACAAACGAAATAACGAAATGGATAAGTGTCCAGCCAGAAGGTCGCTGCTGGACAGCTGCTCTGGTTCGGTCCGACCTTCTGGCTGGAGTCCCAGGTGAACAGGTGCCTAACAGGTGAACAGGTGCCTCACAGGTGAACAGGTGCCTAACAGGTGAACAGGTGCCTCACAGGTGCCTCACAGGTGAACAGGTCCCTCACTGCTGGATGGACAGACGCCTTCTTACCTTCCTCATGTGTCGCTGGAGGTTCTCTCTCCATCCTGAACTCCTCTCTGCTCTCCTCCTCTGAACCCAGCTTCCCTGCAAACACAACAGCTGATCTCAGCATCTCTCAGAGAGCCTTGGTTACTAGGCAACAGCTGTCTAAACAGGACAGGGCTTGTAAAGTTCAACAAGGAGGTTTTTTTGTCTCTTTCTTTGACAGTTTTGACCTGCAGACTCAGCTTCACTGAGGTGGACGTCCTGGTCCTCGTCCTTCCACTATCAGACTGGTACGGTCTGGTTTTTATTTCTTAGTTCAGGTTTAAACTCACACCTGAACCTGTCAGGTAGTCAGAGGACTGAAAGACAGTGAACACAGTCCCCTGAAACTCCATCAGCTGCCTCCAGGTGGCGCTCTCACCTTCTTTAACTTCCTGGATGATGTCATCCGGCAGAGAGAAGCTCTTCTCCGTGTTGGGAAACGGCAGGATCTCCGACTCGTGCTGCGTCACACAAGAATACCTGGGTCAGACGCCAGCAGATGTGTGTGCAGGTGTGTGTGAGGGTGTGTGTGCAGGTGTGTGTGCGGGGGCGTGTCCTCACCAGCGCCTGCATGTCATACATCGTCCCCAGGTGGTCCCAGATGACAGAGGACGACACCTGCCGGCCGATGTTCTGGCTGAACTTGTCTCTGATGCAGATCATGTGGAAGTGGCGGTTCACACCTGCAGAGAGAGGCGGAGTCACGCCAGCCGCACGCTCCCGCGCACCTGATGCAGCCGGCACGCGTCCACGCTGCACCCGTCCAGGCGGCGGCCGCACGCTTCTCAACACGCTAACACGCTGCTAATCCCCGTCATAAACGACTTCTGCAGCAAGGACTCAACGCAACGGCAGCTCAAACCCAAAGACTACAGCTAACCAGTTTACAGCTCCACAGGCAGTAAATGTAACTGGTCTGGGACTGGTCTGTGACTGGTCTAACTGGTCTGGGACTGGTCTGTGACTGGTCTGGGACTGGTCTAACTGGTCTAACTGGTGTGACTGGTCTAACTGGTCTGTGACTGGTCTAACTGGTCTGTGACTGATCTAACTGGTCTGTAACTGATCTAACTGGTCTGTGACTGGTCTAACTGGTCTGTAGCTGGTCTGTAACTGATCTAACTGGTCTGGGACTGGTCTGGGACTAGTCTGTAACTGATCTGTAGCTGGTCTGTGACTGGTCTGTAGCTGGTCTGTAACTGATCTAACTGGTCTGGGACTGGTCTGTAGCTGGTCTATAACTGGTCAATAACTGGTCTGTAACTGGTCAGGGACCTGTTTTAGAAAGCAGGTTTCATGGAAAACAATACTTTGAACCTGAAATGAGGGAAACAGACAGCGACGGTAACCTGAACCAGAGAGCTAGCATCAACTATTCCTATTAAATACTTTAACAGGATTAATACTGTTTGACTACAACCAGAGAGCTAGCATCAACTATTCCTATTAAATACTTTAACAGGATTAATACTGTTTGACTACAACCAGAGAGCTAGCATCAACTATTCCTATTAAATACTTTAACAGGATTAATACTGTTTGACTACAGCTGTCCTGCCGCGTTTATGATTCATCTCATGTTTTTTATGCGGCTGATCAACTTTGCTACTCGGATCATCCACTTTGCAATAAAACGGACAGAAATAAACACCAAAGTCTATGCGCTGTCCCAGTAAGTGGGTCGGACCGGGTCGAGCTGGGTTAAACCGGGAACCGGCCTCTTACCCACGGGCTTGTGTCCGATCATCGCGTGGAACAAACACACCTCCACTTCGTGGCTCCAGACCACCGGGTCCTCCCCGGAGGACAAACCCGAGTCCGGCGGCTTCTCATCGGTCTGACTCAGCGTCACATCTGCCTCCCCCATGTTGGAACGAGAGTTCAAACCCGGACGAAGAAAAACACAAACCAAACCAAAACAAAACCAAACACGGGAGAGACGAATCCAGGCTAACCGGAAGTGCCTGCTAACAACACCGGACGTGCTACCTCACTTCCTGCTGCTTTCAAAGTAAAAGCCTCTCGCAGTTTCACTTCAAAATAACAGCAGTTTTTTTGTTTGTTTGTTTGTTTATTTATTTAAATCTTCATGATAGCTTGGCTTCCCGGTTTCTATTTATCGTTGACTTTGACAGAAAGTGAAGGAAAAGGAATACTGAGCTGTTGAAAAATGTTAAAGTGTTGAACTACATACATCAGTGTGTAATTCAGTTAATGAGGTCATCGTGTATCAATCAGGTGGAGCAATTCTCGGAAAATTGGAGTAAAATGAGTCGTCCCAGACATTGTTCAGAAGAACTGGAACTATTAGAACAGTGGTGCACAAACTGTGGTACGCGGACCTCTGGTGGTACGCGGGGGAACGTCAGGACTTTCCACATTTTCACTTTTCTTTTTTTTTTTTAATTAAATCAGAAACATACAATGCATTATAAATATGTTTCACACGAAATTCAGGTAACAATAAATAACTACAATAAGGAATAAACATCTCTCCTGTGAATTTAAAGCTAATTATGAAGGCATATATGGCTATACTTTATAATTGGTCATCATGGTGGTACTCAGAGAGCTGAACAGGTTCTCAGGTGGTACGTAGGATTAAAAGTTTGAGAACCACTGTATTAGAAGATGTCTATGTGAAGCCAAGATATCAGCTAAGATATCAACAAGAAGCCCCCCCCCCCACAAAGTCCCAGTGATGAAAAACACCCAAATGTTCTAAAGAGGTTCCAGTTCACCAGAGAACACTGACTGAAGAGACAACATCTATGGACTGATGGAAGCTAGACGGTTCTGTTTGGGTCTAGATGACCTTCAAAGCCACAGAACACTGAAGACAGTGAAGCACGGTGGAGTCAGCATCATGATACGGGGATGGTGTCCGGATCATGGATCCGTCTGGA
This sequence comes from Hirundichthys speculiger, assembly GCA_018398805.1. Taxonomy (NCBI): domain Eukaryota; kingdom Metazoa; phylum Chordata; class Actinopteri; order Beloniformes; family Exocoetidae; genus Hirundichthys; species Hirundichthys speculiger. Next base: position 178,173 of record JAGFBZ010000405.1, on the reverse strand, counting down.
GACATTTTTGTTTTTATTACGGTTTACACAGCGTCCCGACTTCTTTGCAGTTGTACACGGTAGGCAAGAAGTTATACTTGTGCAGTAGATGAGAAGTACCCAGATGGTGTGGAACCATCTCCCATAATGCACCGCACCACCACAGGCAGAGCCAATCACAGCTGAGCATCCGCTGGTTGTACCGTAGTCAGTAATATGATGGTGCAGTCGCTGGACCGGTCTGCAGGACCCAGTGGAGACTGGTGTGGACAGCCAGGCATCCCAGAATGCATTTCTCCTCATCAACAAGCTGAAGTAACAGCAGAGAGCTCACAGATGTAAGTTAAAGCTCTGAAACGCTGCTGTTTTGATCTAACAGGATGGAGATAAACACTTCACTACTGATGAAGATGAGCAGAACACGTCCTTCCAGGACGGTGACGGCGGTTTAAACAACCAGACCCACACAGCTGTGCTCTTCTGTACTGAGATCAATACACTGATCGTTTAATCAAAAAGAAAGAAACGATACATTCAGAGGTGTGAAACGACCTGCTTCACAAATACAACCAGGAGAGAAAGAGAAAATAAAAGTCAGATACATTTTAAACTGACGAGGAGCTGAAGATGAGCACGATCATTTTATTCAACTGTTTTTACACCAAAATACAAAACTGTGCATCGTTTAATAAAGCATCCGCCTCGTTAACGTCGCTCGTGTTAACGAGGATGAACATCACTCAAGCATCCAGAAACGCACACATCTGTATCCCGGAGTTTACTTTACTCTCCCGCAAAAACCAACGAGCGTTTACATCATTTAAATGTGACACGAGTCTGCCGGGTAAACAAACTTCTGATGGCAGTTCAGCGGTTTGACAGAACAACTGTGGTGCACCATGGGAAATGTAGTTTCCAGCAGCAGCACTCAGACAGGTGTGGACAGGTGAGGACAGGAGTCGCTCCATCTTTCTCCTGTGAGCTGGAAAAGTGTTGCTGAACTAACAATGCAGTTTAGAAATTCAGAAATGGAACGTTACAAACTCAAGAACATGATTAATTACTTTAATCTGTTATATTTTAAACTCAGATCAGATCGGTTTCAGGATGCTTGTGTAAAATTATTATTTTACCCTCCCTGAACTCATTCTTGCAGTTTACTGGATGAAACGCCGCATGGCCCCTCCCCTCCACAGGAAATCCACCAATAAGGTGCAGGAATGACAACAGGGCGGGGTGTATGGAGGAGGGCCATTGACTCCTCCCCCTTCCTCCCTTTGCCCCTCCCCTCACAGACTGAAAAATGAGAGGAGGCGAGCGTTCCTGGACACATGGCAGCAGGTGAGCGCTCACCTGTACGGACCCGTCACTCCTTCAGGGGGAGGAGCATCTTTCAGGTGTGAGAAAAAACAAAAGAACCAAATAGTTTTATGGAGATGATGAGAGGAACCAGCGAGGATGGTCCCAGTCCAGAGTTAGTGGACCGAGCCCAGCTGACGGCCAGTCCAGAGGACCGGAGGAGGACTGTTTGGACCTCCACAGGTGTGTCCAGGTGAAGCGTGAGGCCACGGACAAACAGCTACCTGTTCAGGTACCGGAGCGCCTTCACGAGAACAACGGATGTAAAACAGGAGACGCTGATGTGACAAAGCAGAAGGCAGCGAATAAACCAGGAAGCAGAGCCACACCTGGATGATGTCACTCAGGTTCCTCCGAGGGCGGGGCATCCAGCAGCTTCCTGGTGTATCTGAGCTCCGGACGCACAAGGACGTCACGTGGCGACACTGCGGGGTTTCTGTAAGCGGCCACGCCCCCCTCCCCTCCGCTCCTCCCACAGACGTGGAGGGGTCGCGGCGGAGCGCCGAGTCACGACGGGGCGCCACCACCTTTAACCCGACGGCCGTCCCCGTGGTAACCAAAGACAAACAACGCTGGGAACGTGAGTTCCCGTCTCCCCCGGCGACAAACAAGAAGCTGAACAGGTGTGAGGGGGAGGGGCTTAAGTGAAATGTGGCAGCAGCAGGCAGGGTGGGGGAGGGTGTGAGGGATGGATGTTATTGGTCCTTCTTCTCAGATTCTGACGACTCCTCTTTAGGCTCCGCCTCCTCAGGAGAGGACTCCTCGTACCTGCAGACAAGAGGAGACGACATGAGACGACGTGAGGAGACGACACGAGGAGATGACGTGAGGAGACGACGTGAGGAGACACGGTCAACGAGACGGACAGCTGAGGAACATCTGCTTCCATCAGACCCACCCTCCTCCAGCCCCTCCCCTCTCCTCCTCCTCCACCCCTCTCTTCCTCCTCCACCTCCTCCATCCCTCTCCTCCTCCTCCTCCACCTCCCCAACCCCTTTCCTCCTCCTCCACCCCTCTCTTCCTCCTCCTCCTCCACCTCCCCAACCCCCTCTCCTCCTCCATCCCTCCCCTCCTCCTCCACCTCCTCCAGCCCCTCCCCTTTCCTCCTCCTCCACCCCTCCTCCTCCCCTCCCCCCTCCCCTCCCCTCCCCCTCTCCTCCCCCCTCCTCCTCCTCCACCTCCTCCATCCCTCCTCCTCCTCCTCCTCCACCTCCCCAACCCTCCCCTCCTCCTCCCCATCTCCTCCTCCTCCATCCCTCCCTCCTCTCCCCCTCTCCTCCTCCTCCTCCTCCTCCAACCCTCCCCTCCTCCTCCACCTCCTCCAGCCCCTCCCCTTTGCTCCTCCTCCAGCCCCTCCCCTCTCCTCCTCCACCTCTCTCCTCCCCTGCTCCATCCCTCTCCTCCTCCTCCTCCATCTTGTGGTGTAACAGAGGTCAGTAATGTCTTTCCTCAGTCTGACAGAAACCAGAAGCATCTCCATCACGTGCGCTGCCCCTCATGCACGCGTTCAAACCAGTCAGACCAGCGTGAGCAGGGCTCCACCGGTACGGGAACCAGCGAGACCCAGTCAGACCAGTGTGAGCGGGGCTCCACCGGTACGGGAACCAGCGAGACCCAGTCAGACCAGCGTGAGCGGGGCTCCACCGGTACGGGAACCAGCGAGACCCAGTCAGACCAGCGTGAGCGGGGCTCCACCGGTACGGGAACCAGCGAGACCCAGTCAGACCAGCGTGAGCGGGGCTCCACTGGTACGGGAACCAGCGAGACCCAGTCAGACCAGTGTGAGCGGGGCTCCACCGGTACAGGAACCAGCGAGACCCAGTCAGACCAGCGTGAGCGGGGCTCCACCGGTACGGGAACCAGCGAGACCCAGTCAGACCAGTGTGAGCGGGGCTCCACCGGTACAGGAACCAGTGAGACCCAGTCAGACCAGCGTGAGCGGGGCTCCACCGGTACGGGAACCAGCGAGACCCAGTCAGACCAGCGTGAGCGGGGCTCCACCGGTACAGGAACCAGCGAGACCCAGTCAGACCAGTGTGAGCGGGGCTCCACTGGTACGGGAACCAGCGAGACCCAGTCAGACCAGTGTGAGCGGGGCTCCACCGGTACGGGAACCAGCGAGACCCAGTCAGACCAGTGTGAGCGGGGCTCCACCGGTACGGGAACCAGCGAGACCCAGTCAGACCAGCGTGAGCGGGGCTCCACCGGTACAGGAACCAGCGAGACCCAGTCAGACCAGCGTGAGCGGGGCTCCACCGGTACAGGAACCAGCGAGACCCAGTCAGACCAGCGTGAGCGGGGCTCCACCGGTACAGGGAACCAGCGAGACCCAGTCAGACCAGCGTGAGCGGGGCTCCACCGGTACGGGAACCAGCGAGACCCAGTCAGACCAGCGTGAGCGGGGCTCCACCGGTACAGGAACCAGCGAGACCCAGTCAGACCAGTGTGAGCGGGGCTCCACCGGTACGGGAACCAGCGAGACCCAGTCAGACCAGTGTGAGCGGGGCTCCACCGGTACGGGAACCAGCGAGACCCAGTCAGACCAGTGTGAGCGGGGCTCCACCGGTACGGGAACCAGCGAGACCCAGTCAGACCAGTGTGAGCGGGGCTCCACCGGTACGGGAACCAGCCCCAGTCAGACCAGACGGGGCCCACCGGTACGAACCAGCGAGACCCAGTCAGACCAGTGTGAGCGGGGCTCCACCGGTACGGGAACCAGCGAGACCCAGTCAGAACCAGTGTGAGCGGGGCTCCACCGGTACGGGAACCAGCGAGACCCAGTCAGACCAGTGTGAGCGGGGCTCCACCGGTAACGGGAACCAGCGAGACCCAGTCAGACCAGTGTGAGCGGGGCTCCACCGGTACAGGAACCAGCGAGACCCAGTCAGACCAGTGTGAGCGGGGCTCCACCGGTACGGGAACCAGCGAGACCCAGTCAGACCAGCGTGAGCGGGGCTCCACTGGTACAGGAACCAGTGAGACCCAGTCAGACCAGCGTGAGCAGGGCTCCACTGGTACAGGAACCAGTGAGACCCAGTCAGACCAGCGTGAGCAGGGCTCCACTGGTACAGGAACCAGTGAGACCCAGTCAGACCAGGGTGAGCAGGGCTCCACTGGTACAGGAACCAGTGAGACCCAGTCAGACCAGCGTGAGCGGGGCTCCACTGGTACAGGAACCAGTGAGACCCAGTCAGACCAGCGTGAGCGGGGCTCCACCGGTACAGGAACCAGTGAGACCCAGTCAGACCAGTGTGAGCGGGGCTCCACTGGTACAGGAACCAGCGAGACCCAGTCAGACCAGCGTGAGCGGGGCTCCACTGGTACAGGAACCAGTGAGACCCAGTCAGACCAGCGTGAGCGGGGCTCCACTGGTACAGGAACCAGTGAGACCCAGTCAGACCAGTATGAGCAGGGCTCCACACCAGCTCCTTTAGGTGGAGCCACGGCTGGATGAGTGGGGGGAGGACGCTGCTCTTGGGCTTTAGGTGTTTACCTGCCCAGGTGAGACAGGGAGGGGAGGGGGCAGTAAAGCTGGGGGGCTGGGCTTCTACATGGAGGTGGGCTGTAACCGACGGCGACGCGGCGAGGAGCCCGTCGCCATGTGGACGGCGTCCATGGAGCTAGCCAGGCTTGAGGGCGAGCCGCTCACCGCGGGGAAGGACGTGAGCCTGGGAGAGGCGGGAAGCACCTCCTCCAACGACTCAAAGCTACGACCGGGAACAGACGGAGGAGAGGGGTGAAGTATGGAGGGAAGAGGAGAGGAAGTGATGCGGAGGAGAGAAAAACAGGAGATGGAATGAGAGGAAGACAGGAAGAATGAGGTCAGTTCTGGGTTTTTCTTTCCTTTTCTCAAAACTTAAAACTCTAAAGTTCTGCAGAATCAGATGTTGCAGCAACGGATGAGAGGAGGAAGATGAGCAGATGGAGAGATGCTGGAGGAGAGGAGGGGATGAGGAGGAAGGAGGGAGGAGGGAGGAAGACGTGAACGGGGAGCGGTGACCTCGGGCTGGTGGAGTCTGCGGTGTGAATCCTGAGGTTTCTGTATTTCTTAAAGCATGTGAAGGGTTGACCCTGGGACACATCTGCTGGACCGTCCACTCCGTCCACTCCGTCCACTCCTGGGACGTGTGGACGCTCTGGAAGAATGCTTCTGTAACACCTCTCAGACAGGTGTGCAGAAACACCTGCCTCTCTAGAAACTTAGCTAATGTTAGGGGGGAGTATTGGCAAGTGACAATACGATATCACAATATCACCACATATATCGCGATATTCTTCCCAGTTAATATCAAAATTAAAAGTAGAGGTGAAAAATCAAGTTGCTGTATATCACAATATATTGCGATATCACGATATATTGCGATATTCTACCCAGTTCATATCAAAATTAAAAGTAGAGATGAAAAATCAAGTTGCTGTATATCACAATATATTGCGATATCACGATATATTGCGATATTCTACCCAGTTAATATCAAAATTAAAAGTAGAGATGAAAAATCAAGTAGCTGTATATGTTCATCAGATGATATTGATCATTCAGAGGACTAATTGAGTCAAGACTATTTGCTTCAAGACAACCTATTTATTGTTTATTATTAGTGTTTTTGCACATTTAAGTAACCATTATAACAGAGTGCTGGGTGCAATATGACGATATATATCGTGGCGACGATAGAAAAGTGTGTATCGTGACATTTCTCTTCTATCGTTTCTAACCTAATTTTATCAATGATTACAGCAAATATGTAATTAAATAACCTGCAACGATAAATTTGATAGAATCATATCTACTTCTACAAAGTAGCCTTTTATGTTTGCATTTTTATTCATGGTTAATGCTTTAAACATACCGTTATCGTAATAGTCCATATATGAGTTTTTTCCATATCGCCCAGCACTATTAGAACATACTAACAAAAAATAAAAAATCGATATTAAGAGCTGAGAAAATCGATATTATATTGGGCAGCCGAAAATCGCGATATATTGCTAAATGGTTTTTTTTTTTTTCACAGCCCCTGTTAATATCTTTCCCTCTTGCCATTGTGTGGTCACACACCTGGAGGCTCCAAACACCTGCCCACCCTCTGATCATCAGCAGCAGCTGGATGAGTCTACGAGGCTACGAGGCAGCGGCGCCAGTTACCCACCTGAACATCTCCGTCAGCTCTCCTTTGAGAAGCGCCACGACGACGGGGAAGCCGACGCAGGCGGGAACCAGGTACAGCAGGGCGGGCTGCAGGCGGAGACAGAGACAGGTGAGCGGTGCTTTCACTGACCACGTCTGCTCGTCGTTCACATCGTCTCTGTGAATCTGCCCGTCCGCTGAACCGTTCAGAACTGTGACATCACAGATTTTTAGCTTTTCCAAACACCTGGTCCTCTAACGGTCAGTGTCACGTACCTGCGCGTGCTTGAAGGTGTGCATGACGAAGATGGTGAGGCCCAGCCCGAAGATGTAGGCCAGGAAGCTGGAGTAGAAGTAGGTCCTGCTGTTCTTCTTTAGGCTGCAGACACACAGACGGGTTCACGTTAACATGCTGCTCAGCGGGAGCGCCGTCAACGGGGGGGGGGGGGGGTCACCTGACGTCGAAGCGCAGCAGCAGGGCGATGAAGATGCCCGGGATGACGATGTCTCCCAGCCCCAGCATGGCGAAGTTACTGGCACCAAAGCCTTTCTCCAGCAGGTCCTGAGGAAACACCACTGGAGGAGGAAGGACACGACACCGTCAGCGTTAGCGTCAGCGCCGAGAACACATCACCTCAGAGCAGCTGCACTTACGTTTGATCGGCGCCTCGAACGACTTAGCAACCGTTACCATCACGTTGGTCCCAAACACCTGTAGAGACACAGAGCAGGTGTGTTGGTGGTTCAGTCATTGTGTTCACGCTAGCACCACCAATGAGACCAATGAGATCAATGAGACCAATAAAATCAATGAGGGGAAAAAAACCCACGAATCTGAAAGTCCATTTGAAAAGCTCACACAAGAAGGCTAACCAAGACTAGCTGGATAAGCTAGCCCCCTGGAAAGAAGGCTAACCAAGACTAGCTGGATAAGATAGCCTAAGCTAGCCCCCTGGAAAGAAAGCTAACCAAGACTAGCTGGATAAGCTAGCCTAAGCTAGCCCCCTGGAAAGAAGGCTAACCAAGACTAGCTGGATAAGATGGCCTAAGCTAGCCCCCTGGAAAGAAGGCTAACTAAGACTAGCTGGATAAGATAGCCTAAGCTAGCCCCCTGGAAAGAAGGCTAACTAAGACTAGCTGAATAAGATAGCTTAAGCTAGCCCCCTGGAAAGAAGGCTAACTAAGACTAGCTGGATAAGATAGCCTAAGCTAGCCCCCTGAAAAGAAGGCTAACTAAGACTAGCTGGATAAGATAGCCTAAGCTAGCCCCCTGGAAAGAAGGCTAACTAAGACTAGCTGGATAAGATAGCCTAAGCTAGCCCCTGGAAAGAAGGCTAACTAAGACTAGCTGGATAAGCTAGCCTAAGCTAGCCCCCTGGAAAGAAGGCTAACTAAGACTAGCTGGATATGCTAGCCTAAGCTAGCCCCTGGAAAGAAGGCTAACTAAGACTACCTGGATAAGCTAGCCTAAGCTAGCCCCCTGGAAAGAAGGCTAACCAAGACTACCTGGATAAGCTAGCCTAAGCTAGCCCCCTGGAAAGAAGGCTAACCAAGACTAGCTGGATAAGCTAGCCTAAGCTAGCCCCCTGGAAAGAAGGCTAACTAAGACTACCTGGATAAGCTAGCCTAAGCTAGCCCCCTGGAAAGAAGGCTAACCAAGACTAGCTGGATAAGCTAGCCTAAGCTAGCCCCCTGGAAAGAAGGCTAACCAAGACTACCTGGATAAGCTAGCCTAAGCTAGCCCCCTGGAAAGAAGGCTAACTAAGACTAGCTGGATAAGCTAGCCTAAGCTAGCCCCCTGGAAAGAAGGCTAACCAAGACTACCTGGATAAGCTAGCCTAAGCTAGCCCCCTGGAAAGAAGGCTAACCAAGACTAGCTGGATAAGCTAGCCTAAGCTAGCCCCCTGGAAAGAAGGCTAACCAAGACTAGCTGGATAAGCTAGCCTAAGCTAGCCCCCTGGAAAGAAGGCTAACCAAGACTAGCTGGATAAGCTAACCTAAGCTAGCCCCCTGGAAAGAGAAGCTACAGCTGCAGGCCAGTCAGCGTTGGGAAGGAACGGGAGAAAACAGCAACTATAATGGACTGTTTCCATGGAGACCAGATAGCTGCTGGTCAGTAAATACGCAGGAACACCACAAGCGGGAAGACGCATTGATAAATATGTTTATTGAGACCAGAATGTAAACACGACTATGTGATTCGATAGCCTTCAAAAAGTTCAGTGCTTCACTCCAACCAAAATTACAACCCTAATTTACAAAATAAAACTAACACTGAAACTGAAACTAATAAAAACTAAACTGAAACTAAGTATTTCAAAACAAAAACGAATAAAAACTAGGAAAACTGCTCTAAAAACGAATTAAAACTAACTGAATTTGGAAAAACTAAACTAAAAACTATTGGAACTAATGGAAAATCCAGAACTATTATAAGCCTGGTCCCCGGCGCACAGAGATTTCTCCAGATTCTCTGAATCTGATCTTTAACCAGCTCGTACCCCCCAGCCTTTTCTTGTCCCTGTTCTTACTGCTGCCATCAAATTACCTTCTTTATTAATTCAGAAACCCTTATTTATTTAACTATATGCTCCCAGAAGTTAGTTCTGTGTTTAATTTACAATTACAGTGATCCCTCGCCAATTCGTGTTTTAAGTTCCACGGTTTTAGTTATTCGCAGATTTTTCAGAAATATATAATATAAAAAAAAAAAAAAAAAAAAAAAAAAAATCAAGAAAAAATTGCGGAAACATCACAGGATGTTGTGCGCGTTCTCTCACAGTGAAGAAATGCTGTGAGCCAGCCTGGCCCCTTTAAGAAGGTGGCCTTATGGGTAATGTAGTGTGTGTGTGTTGTGGGACGGCAGAAGAAAACGGGGTTAGATGAAAAGTGTAGTGAGCATCAACAGCAGCCCAGCGTGTATAGATTTACATTCTCTGCAGAGAAATCCGGACTTTTTGTTTTGTTATTGCTAGCATTTTAGCCGCTAATTACAAAAATAGCACAATAGCAGCGGTTTGTTTACTACGGTTCAGAGACCAGAGGCTGTGAAGGTAACAGAAAGACCACAGTTGAGCCTTTGTCTTGTTTCGCTGGAGTGCCTCGCTACTTTTTTGCGGTTTTTAAACATATTTTAAAACATTATTTAGACTCAGGGGGGCTCCACCGAGTGTTCGCTCGACAGAAGTCGCAGCATCGATCCCCGTCGTGTCAGAGGAGCAGCAGCGCCGCCGTGACCTCAGACATGATGAGGAGCAGGACGAAGCTCTCACCCAGAAGACGTCGTAGACGAAGAGACCCCCCAGCAGGATGCAGCCGGTGCTGACGTTGTTCAGGTGCAGCAGCTCCACGCCGTTCAGGGCGAATGCCAGGCCGAACAGGTTGTTGGCGATCCAGTGCTGCGGCAGACAGAAATCACGGGTTAGACGGACGCGGCGAACACGGCGGACGGGTTTGGCGGAGGACGCTGGGACGTTACCTTCTTGAACAGGTACCAGACGCCCACCACGCTGCTGAGCAGCAGACACGCCAGGTTCTTGGTGTCAAACTCGTAGTTGACGATTTCTGCAGAGACGGAAGACAAACACCCAACAGGTTTAGAGGCGAGACCTGAACCTGGTTCAGGAGGATCCGTTCATCCGGACCATGAAACAGAAGCACCACCACCGAGGACTTCACCACGTTCGCCACCTCCCTGTCAGAGGAACAGTTTCACATCTGAACAAACAAAAATAAAATAAAAGTTGCAAAAACAGATGTGAGGCTGAAGAGACAAAGCAGATAAAAGATGGAGGCTTCTCCGAATATTTCCTTCTTCATCACAGTCATGATGAACATCTGGATTCACCTCTGGGTTTGATCTCCTCTGAGCTGCACCAGTGAGTGAACAGTTTTCCAGACATTTAGGCGTTCTCCACCTGTGAACCCGGCGACACCCAGCAGCTGCTAAATATTTAACAAAGGTCACGATTCCAGACCAAAAACTTTATTAAACATAACTTTATTGGTCTTAACCTGGACGACAGAAAACCTGCAGCTCCACTGAGACCTGATGCAGCGCTGCATCAAAGGAATCAAATCCGTGGTCTCCCACCAGGTACCGGCCCGGTGGAGGTCTATGGGCCCATGAACCTGGTTGAACCCGGATGAACTCAGATGGACCTGGATGAACCCGGATCAACCTGGTTGAACCCGGATGAACTCAGATGGACCTGGATGAACCCGGATCAACCTGGTTGAACCCGGATGAACTCAGATGGACCTGGATAAACTCGAATGAACTCAGATGGACCTGGATGAACCCGGATGAACTCAGATGGACCTGGATGAACTCAGATGGACCTGGATAAACTCGAATGAACTCAGATGGACCTGGATGAACCCGGATGAACTCAGATGGACCTGGATTAACCCGGATCAACCTGGATGAACCCGGATGAACTCAGATGGACCTGGATGAATCCGGATCAACCTGGTTGAACCCGGATGAACCCGGATGGACCCGGATAAACTCGGATGGACCTGGATTAACCCGGTCGGAGCTGGATTAACCTGGTTTGACCTGGATTAACCTGGTTGAACCTGGATTAACCCGGTTGAACCTGGATAAACTCGGATGGACCTGGATGAACCCGGATGGACTCGGATAAACTCGGATGGACCTGGATGAACCCGGATGGACCTGGTTGAACTTGGATGGACCTGGTTGAACTCGGATGAACTCGGATGAACTCAGATGGACCTGGATGGACCCGGATAAACCCAGTTGACCCCGGATGAACTCACCTTCTTTGGACTCTCCGGAGCCCTGGGTGAAGAGCAGCTGGTACTGTTTGTTCGGGAAGGAGGCTGGAACCATCCTGGACATGACGGGGCTGAGACAGAAACCAGAACCCGTTAGACTCATCAACGCCACACTCGTGGCTCACGTGCGTGCGTACGTGCGCGCGTACCTCATGGTGTGTGACAGAGCCAGGACGCCGAGCACGAAGAAGTAGAGCGACAGCAGCAGGTTGATGTACTCCTGAGAAAACACCTGCAGGACAGAGGACAAGTCAGACTCTGGCTCCGCCTCAGTCTCCTGCAGAAGGGCGCGGGAGACCCCGACTCACCTTGAAGAAGAGGTAGAGTCCGAACAGGGTGCAGCTGGCGATGATGGGGAAGCGGGCGGCGTCCCGGCTGGTGATGGTCTCTGGCATGTCGGCAGAGTTCTGGGAGGAAACGGAGCAGACGGACGAGAGCTTAGTGGACAAGATCTGAGGACATGAAGACAACCTGGAGAAGCCTGAGATGTTCCCACTAACGAGCGACTTCAAATGAGTTAAAACGCCTGATGTGATTGTTAAAGCACGTCTCATACTTGTGTTTAAGTTCAACATATCGAACATCAACTGATCCCAGGAAGCACCTGACAGGTTCTGTGGATCTGCAGCGCCACCTTCAGGACCGTCAACCCGGGCAGAGCTCCGGTTCTGCTCGGGGCTTTATCTACTCATCCTCAGGTTCATCTACAGTGACGCCATCAAAGGAAACATCTCATCACCCGTGGTGACCTCCCGAGTCCCAACGAAGCCTGACAGCAGCGTCACGGTGTGTCCAGACCTTCTACTTCTCCAGGCGTCTCCAGGCATGGAGATCAGCAGTAAACAGATGACACGTCATCACAGGTCAGTCTTTACGTCGTGGACGCGTCGTCACAGGTCCGTCGTTACGTCGTGGGCGCGTCGTCACAGGTCTGTCGTTACGTCGTGGACGCGTCGTCACAGGTCAGTCGTTACGTCGTGGACGCGTCGTCACAGGTCCGTCGTTACGTCGTGGACGCGTCGTCACAGGTCCGTCTTTACGTCGTGGACGCGTCGTCACAGGTCCGTCGTTACGTCGTGGGCGCGTCGTCACAGGTCCGTCGTTACGTCGTGGGCGCGTCGTCACAGGTCAGTCTTTACGTCGTGGACGCGTCGTCACAGGTCAGTCTTTACGTCGTGGACGCGTCGTCACAGGTCAGTCTTTACGTCGTGGACGCGTCGTCACAGGTCCGTCTTTACGTCGTGGACGCGTCGTCACAGGTCCGTCTTTACGTCGTGGACGCGTCGTCACAGGTCCGTCTTCACGTCGTGGACGTGTCATTACAGGTCCGTCGTTACGTCGTGGACGCGTCGTCACAGGTCAGTCTTTACGTCGTGGACGCGTCGTCACAGGTCAGTCTTTACGTCGTGGACGCGTCGTCACAGGTCAGTCTTCATATCGTGGACGCGTCGTCACAGGTCAGTCTTTACGTCGTGGACGCGTCGTCACAGGTCCGTCTTTACATCGTGGACGCGTCATTACAGGTCCGTCGTTACGTCGTGGACGCGTCGTCTCCTAACTGAGCTCATATTTATGCAGCAGGAAACAAATAAACTTTAATCACATGATGAAGAACCAGAACCGTTCAGGTTTGCTCTTCATCGTCACCCGTCTCCTGCCGATGACTGACAGCATAGTCACCTCCATCTATTTTCTCCTCCGACTCCCCCCTGGAGACAGAAACTGGGTCGTAGGAGGAGGAGGAGGAGGAGGAAGCAGCTGAAGCTGACAAACTCAGTTTTCATTTACAGAAATATTCTCGTCCGCTTCGGCTCATCTTTGATGGTTCTGGTCCATTTTCTGATGCTGACCAGCAGGAACTAGCCAGGTTTCTGTCTGAAATCCCCCCCCCCCCCCCCCCTCGTTATACTGTCCACTTCTTAGTTACTACATCTGGGACCCATTAGAGGACCTAAAGGGTGAAACCTCGTGGTCTGAACTTCGCCGTCGTCCCCGTTAGTGTCGGACCCGGTAGGATCCACTGAGTCAGCTCGTTCATGGCACTGCTCCAGTTCTGCTGATCGCCAGCTGCCAAGAGCACGGCACCAAGGACGAGGACGACCCACGTGAAGGAGAATGACCACCGACGACTTGAAGTTGCCACCGAGACGGCTGAACGTCGTTAGCGTTGCAAAGCAGCAACCACGCTATGCAGCAGCGCCACACAGCGGCACCACGCAGCCGCGCCACGCAGCCGCGCCACGCAGCAGGGCTACGCAGCAGGGCTACACAGCCGCGCCACGCAGCTGCGCCACGCAGCAGGGCTACGCAGCCGCGCCACGCAGCCGCGCCACGCACCAGGGCTACGCAGCAGGGCCACGCACCAGGGCCACGCACCAGGGCTACGCAGCGGGGCCACGCAGCAGGGCTACGCAGCCACGCCACGCAGCCGCGCCACGCAGCAGGGCTACGCAGCCGCGCTACGAAGCAGGGCCACGCAGCAGGGCCACACAGCAGGGCTACGCAGCGACTGGGAGGCCATTTCACACACAGCCAGCGTGCGCAGTGTAAAATAACAGCTGAATCTTCTCCGTTTTACCAACATCCACAAAAACCAGAAAGAGAAGTTTATTCCGTTAAACACACCACCTGTTCATGCAGTCAGGTGACCTCACACCTGGTTAGCACGTTAGCCGCCCGCACAGGTCGCACCGCGTCGTTCGTCTGGTAACGCATCATCGCCTCATCACTGCGAATCTCAGGCGCTTGTGGTTCGACATTTCAGAAGTCTACATGTAGAATCCCATAACTTTAATTCCAAGGAAACCAGGTGTGATTCGTTTATATTTGAGGGTTTATGGTTTTTTTTCTCTTTTAAAGAAAGCTTTCACTTTTAAGTCTGACAAGTTCAGCACCTTCTTTTAAGACCTGGCTGGTGGAAGTGACCAGTTTACTGCATCTGGAGAGGATCCGACACAGTATTTCTTTAACCTCTGCTTCCTTTGACAAAATGTGGCAACCTTTCCTGTTATTTCTGTCAACTTTGACCTAGATAATTATACACATAACTGTTCGAATGTATACCTGTACACACTCTATATGTACTGTACACTTGCCATGTGCATAAGCAACGTTCAATCAGTAAGACAACAGCATAGGCATTTATTCTGTGGCTGGTACTATTGTTACTATCATATTTGAACTGTTTAAGAGCAGGGGGGGTTTTTTGTTTGTGTTTGTTTGTTTGTTTGTTTTTTTAAGTTCTGGGTGGGGGGCTGGGTGTTATCTCTGTATCTTTGCACCTATGTTTGTATTTCTGTTATCTGTTATATGGAAAAATCACAAATAAAATAATGAAAAAAAAAAAAAAGTCTGACAAGTTCAGCAGTTTTCTGCTGCGCACTGAAGTTCAGCACTAAAACATATTTAAACATTTCAGGAAAAGATCTGAACATCAACCAGGTTAATGTGTTTCCTCAACAATGACTGATTCAATTTAACTTTATTTAAACAGCATCTGTTACAATTAGGGCTGGGCAAGTTAACGCATTAACTTCGCGTTAACGCATTAATTCATTAACACGGACAATTATTTTAACGCGCGTTAACGCATGTTGCTCACATGCTTTTGTTTTGAAAAGTCTGTTACTGCATGCTGCGGAACCGAAAGAGAATTGGCGGAAAACCTAGACAGACATGGATAGCAGCAAAGTTACGGAAATTTTGCAAGGACGTTTTCATTTTAAAGTTAACCCAGATGGCAGTTTTGATAGAAAAAGGGTTATTTGTAACCACTGCCAAGATGAACTTTCATATCACTGGAGTACTTCGAGTCTAAAATATCACTTAAATGCAAAACACACAGCGGATATCAGCAAAGCGTTCCACGCGTCAGGCAGAATACACTAGATGTAGCCTGTGGGAGAAGCGTGGATAAACAAAAGGAAGAGATGCTGACGTTAGCGTTAGCGAAGTGGATAGCCACAGACTGTCGGCCGATTAGGGTTGTGGAAGACGTCGGCTAAGAAACATCATGAGAATCGCAACAAATGACTGCAGGTATGAGACGCACCGTCACACGAAGAATACACGAGCTGTATGAGAAGGAGAGAACCGAAAAAGCGACAACTTTACAACGTGCACCTGCTGTTGCTCTCACCAGGGACTACTGGACATCACTCGGTAACCATAACTACCTCGGAGTTACAGCGCATTATATAGATGAAAAGTGGGCCCTGCATTCACATGCTTTGTCTGTAATGAAAACAGATGAGAGACATTTTGCTGAAACATGCGCTGGACATTTTACTGAAGTTGAACAACAGTGGAATTTATCAGACAAAGTCACCGCACTTAGCACTGATAGTGCAACAAATATGATTGCTGCTGTGAGACTGTTGCCTTTTGATCATGTCCCCTGCTTTGCACGCAGCCTTCAGCGCTCTGTCACAGTATCTCTGCATAACAGTGGGTTTGACGATGTGCTTGCCAAGTGTAGAGAAGTTGTGGGGCACTTCAAACACAGTCCAGCAAGTGCAGCAGAATTAGAGCAAAAAGGAAACGGACTTGATTATGCAAGATGTTCCAACCAGATGGAATTCAACTCTGGAGATGATAAAAAGTATCATCAGAAACGAGCAGCCACTGAGGGATGTTCTCACCACCAGCACCAAGGTTGTCATGCCAACTACAGCTGACATGGACAAGCTGCAGAGGTTGGAAACGCTGCTGGAGCCTTGCAGGTAGGTTTTACACCATATTTCTCACTATCCTGTTTAGTATATGTAAGAGGGGAATAGTAAATGTGTAAATGCAGCACGAATATATAGTGGATATTTTTTTGTATAAGTGAATGCAGTTTATTTTTGACTGAAGTGGAGTTGATTTTCTTTTGCAGGTATTTGACTGAACTTTTGGGAGGAGAAAAGTACGTCTCATGCTCTGTGGTTCTCCCTGCTTTTTGCCATCTCTCTCGGGTGATGGCGAGCTCAGATGATGACCCCGCCTATGTGAACAAGTTCAAGTCTACATTCAGAGAAGACCTGGAGACACGAAAGGGAAATGCCAACATTGCATATCTGAAGATTGCTACAGCATTGGACCCTAGGTTCAAAGACCTCAAGTCTGTCCCCAGAGCTGAGAGGAGTGAGGTGTGGACCTCAATCACCAACTTAATTAAGGACAAAAGGGTTACTGCAGAGAAACCTGTGGAGGAAAAAACTTCAGAGCCACCAAAGAAAAAGTTGGCCCTGTTGGCTGCTTCATCTGAGTCTGATTCTGAGCAGGAAGAAGACTCAGTTGAGAACTGTGTGCACAGATACAGAGCAGAGGCCAGTATAAGTACAGATTCCTGTCCGTTAGAGTGGTGGTCCAAACATGCAGGCTGGCCCCACATGCACACAAGTACCTGGCCACACCTGGCCACACCTGCAACCTCCATCCCCTGTCAAAGCTTGTTTTCTCTTGCTGGTCATATTGTCCAGAAGAAGAGAGCTTCTTTATCTTCTGAAAATCTAAATAATCTTGTGTGCCTTAGCGACTGGCTTAGTGCAGAGGAGTAAAAAAAACAGAACTCCAGTATAAACATAACAGTCTAGTCCCCTGAAAAGGAAATTTCAAAAGTGAACTTTTTTGTGCTTCACACTTGGTTCTTTACATTTGGTTCTTAACATAGACTGGTAATGCTGCTCCCTGTTAAAAGTTTCTGTTGCCTGTTTTAATGTTCTGACTGTGACTCAGGATTTTGTTGGTAGACTTTTTTTTTTTTTTAAATTAAAAACAGGATGACATTAATGCCCTGTCAGTGGCAATAAGCTTTATTTTATTTAACTTTTTTTTAAAGATGGGATTCACACTAAAGATGTGTTATTGACAAGTCCTGATGTTCAAAGTGTTTGTACAACAAATGTTATGGCACTTTAGTTCATATTGCAGTTGAAGATTTAAAGGAGCAATAAGTGGAAATCCATTATTTAAGACTGAAGGAATTAAAAAATCGCTACATGGAGAACGAGAGGTGTAATTTCATCTGGAGTATAGGATGACGTCACACACCCGCTCTCTGTGTTGATCTCCAGCCTCAAGTTTACAAGCCGGTCCGGCCGCGCGTTCATGTGCGTTCATGTGAAACTTCGCCTCCTCCCTCCTCCCCCCTCCCTCTCTATAAAACGCGACAGCCAGTGAGTAGTGACGGCGGCAGCATTTTCGAACTGAAATGGCAGACAGCGGAACAAAACCTTCCAATGAAGACGAGCAGGAGCAGACAAAAAAAAAAACGGTCATTGGCAAAGAAATTGTCCGATAAAGAAAGAGATAAAACCAGAATTAACATTGGCCTGGCGTTTCCAAAGAGGTGGAGGGAGCTACGAGAGCTAAAGGGGCTACAGTCGGACTCGGAGCTGGCTCTTCTTCTCCTTGACAGGCAAGTAACACCATAAAGTCAAATGTCTGTTTTATTGTCTGTGTTACAGTAACTTTACACACTTGCCGCTATATTGCATGAGTATGTAGCATGGGTTAATGTCCTGAGCTGGAGTTATTACCAGCTCGGTCCTCAGCTGGTTGGTGGCGAGCAGAGGCAGAGGGAGGTGTGGCTAATGGCACACTTTGTTTTGGTCTACAGGCAGTGCTCAACAGCAAACCTAGCGGTGAAATGATTTCGCTTTTTGCTCCTTTAAATAAAAGTGCACTTTACACTACTTTTGAATTCATTATTTGATTTCATGTATACAATGCGATTAATCAGGGAAATCATGCGATTAATCGCGATTAAAAATTTTAATCGTTGCCCAGTCCTAGTTACAATACAAACTGCCCCCCCCCCCCCCCCCCCCCGGAAATCAAAATCCACTAACAGGAGCCGGAGCTCCCCGAGCCAAAATAATGTGTTTAAAATATGTTTAAAAACTGCAAAAAAGTAGCGAAACAAGACAAAAGCTCAACTGTGGTCTTTCTGTTACCTTCACAGCCTCTGAGGGGTGTACTACAAAGCAAGATTAGAGGGTTAGCGAGGTATGTTGAGTCTAAAACCAGGATTTCCGGTACCACGAAGGTGGCTCTCTTTCAACCTGGCTAGATCACCATGGTAACTTACTCTGCAAACTTAACCTGGTCAGGAGCAGGTTATGTGCAGAGTTTAGGCTCAAATCAGCTATAAAAAGCGCTACCCTTTCACTTTCACCTAATCCAGTTGACCTGAGCGCCAGGATTGTACAATGGAGGGAGAGTATTCAGAGACCGGACTGATCCGCTGGCTTCCCATGACCATATTCTCTATGAACGCTAGAGATTTCCAGCTGAGGGAATACGTTACATTTGTAATCTGCTAGAGCCATATATTGTCAGCACCACCAAACGCAGCCGTGCGCTCACAGTAGCGCAAACGGTGTGCGTTTCTTTGCCGCGGGAACCTACATGCATTTAGTTGGTGATGCAGAAAATCTGAGCCAGAATACTGGAATAAAGGTTGTACTTGCTCTTACTAAACTGCTGAATATGTTTGTAGTATTCCCTGGACATCTGCCCACGCTTCAAATAAAAGAAGCGTTTTACTAAATCGCAGGTAACATAAATTAATAGTCCATTATGTTGATAATCAGTGTGACGTGGAATTTCATGTGAAATGTTGTAATATAATTCATTCATAGATTCCCCAGGGTGATAGGGTACCTATTAAAGTGGCCGGTGAGTGTGTATAACAGATAATATTAAATCTTAAATTAATTTCACATACAGTGCGTTTACATGGGAACTTTAATTCCTCTTTAATTCTGAATTAAAGTTAAAGCCGAATAAAAGTTACCATGTAAACACTTAATTCTATATGAAAATGTCAATTCCGAATTAACTTAATTCCGAAGTTAGTGGCAGGTTTATTCCCATTTTAATTCCGCATTAAGTAATTCCGCGGTCATGTATACACTCATTCCTGTTTAAATTAATTCCCGTCTTTCTGCGCATGCTCGTTCTCTTGCCCGTCTGTCGCGATGACGCTTATATTCCGCGCTGGGCTTGTTTTCAAAACGGCAGCACGCAGTAAACGGTGGTCAAGAGTAGAGACGATTTATTTAATAAATAGCTTGGAGGAACTGGAAATAATTAAAAAAAACAAATGGCAGGAAACATAAAAATTGTGAGCTTTTCAAAGCGGCCAGGTTAAATGAAGGAGGTTTCGCAGATAGAGACGCCACCCAGGTCAAAAATAAGTGAAATGTTGTTGCTAATCGAGTTAGCCAAGTTTGTTTTCTTCCGGTAGACGTAAAGACGTCCGCCCCCCCCTATCCAATCAGAACCCTTCCCAACCCCCAGACCTAAAGCGAAGTTGGATAAAGCCGAACTAACGTGTTTTCCATGTAAACCTTAATTCGGAATTACTATTTCCATGTAAACTCGAAGGAAAATAGTTTAATTCGGAATTATTTAATTCCTAATTATTAATTCCGAATTAAAAAACATCATGTAACCGCAGCAATAGATTTAGCAAAAAACTAAAGTGATTTTCATTTATCATTCATAATGGGACAGTCAGACCTACATAATGTTTAAATCTGCTGCATTAAGTTTAAAGTTTAAGCGCTCTAAAAGAGGGAGAGAGATTAATTAAGGTTCATTAAGTGGTGAAATAAATATAATTTACAAGTTTACACGATCTGCAGTTTTTTGCCAGCACTCCTCTCTGGCTTTATTCGCACCAACAGTATTTCTTTTGGCCGTAAAGATTTCTTTAAAATCCTCATAGTCCTGCATTATTAAAACCTGCTCCTCCTGACTGAAATAAACGGACCGCCATCTATCCATTTGATCCGGAATAGGGATCAAATGACGCGTCAAACGCCCCCTTTCATGTGAACGCGCACAGAGCAGAAAGCAGAAAGCCGCGGTTAACAAAGATAGTTGATAACCACCGTCGTGGTACCAGTTATCTCTGATGGAGAGTTTCAGGTTTGTTAAGCCAGCTCACCCAAAGAAAGCCTGGCTGTGTCCAACTTGCTTCGTAGTACACCCCTCAGGTCTCTGAACCGTAGTAAACAAACCGCTGCTATTGTGCTATTTTTGGCTCGTAATTAGCAGCTAACACGCTAACAACAACAAAAGAAAAAATCAGGTTTTCTCTGCACGGAACGGGAACTTTATTCTGGCACTGCAGGAACTTGTAACATCACACAGGTTGTATTGTTGGGCTCCTGTCGGTTAACAGAGAATGTAAATCTATACACGCTGGGCTGCTGTTGATGCTCACTACACTTTTCATCGTCCCACGACACACACACTACATTCCCATAAGGCCACCTTCTTAAAGGGGCCAGGCTGGCTCACAACATTTCTTCACTGAGAGAGAACGCACACAACATCCTGTGATGTTTCCGCGATTTTTTTACATTTTTTTAAATTATATTATATATTTCTGAAAAATCCGTGAATAACTAAAACCGCGGAACTTAAACCGCGAATTGGCGAGGGATCACTGTAATATTAAAACCTAAAGAAAGAAACAGACCAGATGAGACAGCTGACATCTGGAAAGGACAAGACGGCTACAGATTAGTGCCTTTAACTGGTTTTAACCAGCCCTTCTGAACATCTAACTTCCGTGCTTCCTTTCAGTCAGACTGAAAATGAAAGTTTAAAATCATTTCCGTGCAAATAAACCCAGAATCCTCCAGGGAGGTTACGGTTTCTGGCTCCACACTGCAGGTGGACCAAAAAAAAAAAAGAAAAAAGACATGAAACGCAGAATGACTTTTTAGTTTGTTCTGAGGCGGATAGGGTCGGGTCAGTCCAGACATGCTGCAGTCGGCCGGGTCATGCAGCGCCTCCAAGTGTTCGTGTCATGTTCATGCGGTAGGCGGGAAAGCGTTATACTCACTCTGAACCCAGAATCGAAATCATTTTCTCCGAGCTCCTACGGACGGACAGACAGACAGGATGGGTGGACAGACAGATGTGCACAGACAGACAGGAAGAGAGAGGGATCAGATCGGAGACAGAGAGGACGACTGGAAGCAGGAGCCCCTCCCCTCACCCCCACACTCATCATCATCATCATCATCATCATCATCATCATCATCATCATCATCATCATCATCACTGTGACCTCACAGGATGGCTGACGGAGGACAGGAAGACAGAAGGAAGGAGGGAAGGAGGGAAGGAGGGAGCGAGGAAGGGTGTCATGTGACCTGGACTTTTATATGCAGGTATTCTTGATCAGGACGGTTCAGCGATGTTGCCGTGGGAGACGACATCAGCTAACTTCCTGTCAGTCACCTCCCACACAGCAGACCCATCCTCACCAGCGTGACCTTTAGGGGTGAGTGTTGGCAAGGACCTCGCAATACGATGTGTCATGATACGATATTATCACAATATCACGATATATTGCAATATTCTACCCAGTTAATATCAAAATTAAAAGTAGAGATGAAAAATCAAGTTGCTGTATATGTTCATCAGATGACATTGATCATTCAGAGGACAAATTAAGTCAAAACTATTTGCTTCAAAACTATGGAGCCCCGTTTGGGTCATAATTCAATGAATAAATGAGTATTATTATGAAATACAGGTGTTTATTATTATTAAATATTTCCCATTATTATGATAATGGTTTCGTTTTTCATAAGAATGAGCTTTTACATAATAATGGTTTTGTTTTTCATAAGAATGATTTGTGTGTCAATCACAGCAGAGAGGGCGGAGCCATTTATGTGATTGGCTGCTCTTTCATTCAGGCATAAGCAACAGAACAGTGAATATGGTCAAGGTTTCCCATAGCTCAGTCCAAGCTGCCATAGCTACAATCGGACTAGGAGCGCACCTTGATGACATCACGGCCCGCTGCTAACGGGACCTCACGGCCAAAACTAGTCGATGTCAGAGCGTAGAATGGAGAAGGATCAGCCAATGAGCGTGCAGGTCAACCACTGGCCCCGCCCACTGGCAAAATGTCATTATTATGTAAAAGCTCATTCTTAGATAAAAAAGCCATTCTGAAATAAACTATTATGCATTAAACTAAGATTAAATAATAATAAAAATATATTTAATAATAATTACATTTTTTTTCATAACAAATGGGTATATTTCATAATAAATATGTATTTCATAATAATAAACATGTATTCCATAATAATGGATACGTATTTCATAACAATAAACGGCTGTATTTCATAATAATAGACTCATTTATTCATTGAATTATGACCCAAATGGAGCTCCGTACAAAACAACCTATTTATTGTTTATTATTAGTGTTTTTGCACATTTAAGTGAATGAATGTATTTTCCTAAAAAAACGATATTAGGATGTGAAAAATCGATATTATATCGCGTGGCCGAATATCGCGATATATCGCCAAATCGATTTTTTTTTTTCTTCACACCCCTAGTCACAGTTCACAGCAGCGCCCTGCTGCAGGTGTCGCCACGGCGAGTCACCTGAAGCAGAAAGGTCAAAGGTGGTCAGGTGGTCCTCGGGGGGGGGGGGGGGGGGGGGGGGGGGGGGGGGGGAACCCACAAACATGAGGCCACATGTTTAACTTCCTCCAACGACTGACAACTAGCCGTTACACAAGCAGATGCTAATCTCTGAACTGGAGGAAACAGGAGCTGTTTCTCAACACATCTACTCATCTGCTCTTGTGAAACGTTGCAGCTAAAGTTCTGGTCCGACTCAGAGTCTGAATCTCCTCCAGCACGGCCCGGGTCCTGGACTGATGGAGACCAGGGGAGACCTTCAGACGGGCCGGAGAAACACCGAGACCACCATCAGATACGACAGAGGACCAATTATTAAAACTCCTGAAATCTGATCCATCCAGAACCTTCTGTTGGGTCACAGTGAGAGAATCCAACAAATCCAGTACATCTGCCCGAAGACATTTAAAAGCTTTTTCCAGCACAATCTGATCTGTGATCTGATCACAACAGGACTCACCAAGAGATACGTTATTAATATTAATTAAAAAATAATAATAATCATCATTAATAATGATAGCTTCCAACTGCGCATGCGCCCAAGAAAGACAAAAAAAAAAAAAAAGTAAAAACGGGGGGCATAAGGTGCAAACACACGTCTGCCACACAACAAACACGGTGCTGCGTTTAAGGTCCTCAGGTCAGCCTCGTGATGCGTTCACGGACCGTCTCTGGACGACGTTTGTCCCGGTGACTCAAGCACAAACGTGACGGCGGGTAAACAGACAACACCGGGGACGGTTTCACCACGACACCACACACCGGACAAACCCTCAGAAATGACGCGGTTTCCCACCGTTTTCGGTCTACGGACGGAAACCGCGCAACAAGTGCGGTCACACTTTAAAGGCCAACCGGCAGCTGGAAACAGCTGGAAGCAGCTGGGACGCCTCTGGACGACCACCGGTACCGGTTACCGGTTTAACCGGCGGTTTCAGCCTCGCGCCTGGTTCCGTTTCACAACAACGTTATCTGAGGTTCGTTGACTTTTACGTGGCGACCCCCCCCCCCCCCCCCTCCCCTCCTCCCCCCTCCTCCTCCCCCGCCGTTAGCCGGGCTAGCTCCGGCCGCCGCGGCCCCCCCACCCCGCGGTCCGCTGCCCCGCTGTTACCTTGGACTTGGAGCAGCTGACGGAGCGCAGGGCTCCGAAGAAGATGGGCAGCAGCGCCATGAGCACCAGGCTGCCGTACGCCAGCGCCGTGCCCTGCGGGGTGGCCACGAACTTAGCGGTGGCGTTCAGCGCCTCGGTCCCGTTGGACTCCGTGGCGTTCAGGGCTTCCAGGACGGCGGCGGCGGCCTCTGGGGCCGGGACTGGTTCTGCCTCAGACATGGCTCTTCAGAGAAGCGGCTTCAGGGGCTCGGCTGCGGGCAGATGGAGGAGACTGTCGGGCGGCTGGAGGAGGAAGAGACTGACGCTGCGCGGTGCTCATTCATCTACCAGGTGGAGGCTCCGGAAGGCCACGTTTCCTAAAGCGGCGAGCAGAGAGGAGGCGCAGAGACAGAGGTGTCACTCCTCCGCGTTTCTGGGAGCCGCGGATCATCCATCCATCCCAGACCTGTCAACTATCCCGTTTTGGCCGGGAAAGTCCCGTATTTTACTCTTCTCTCCCGCCGTCCTCCCGTATTAGTATTTTGCCCGTAAATCTCCCGTATTTTAACCTGCGTCATTAAAAAATAATAATACCGCATCGGGCGGAAAAAGAAACATTCCCAATTTATGATCTATCACTTGTCTCGCGATAACTGCCACAGCAGTAGTTACTACAGGTACTGTGGGTAGTAGATCTCGCGAGGCTAGTGAGTAACATCTGATGAGTGACACCGCGCGAAGAAAAAGAAGATTGTTACAGAGAATAGGGAATGATCCATCCATCCGTCCTTCCAACCGTCCATCCATCCCTCCATCACTCCATCCATTCATCCCTACATCATCCATCCATCTGTCCATCCATCCATCCATCCATCCATCAACCATCTATCCGTCCTTCCTAGATGATCTGAGCCGGGGACCTGAATCTGAAAATGTCTGACATTTAATTAGATTAAATTTTTCCTGTTTGAGGTTAGTTACAGTTACTGAAATCATTTCTATTTACTGTATGCCAAAAAAAGATTTATTTTAAAGTCAAGTTTACCTGCTGCAGCGGTCGTAAACAAAGAAGAGGAACAGACCGATGTTGACCTCTTGTTTCCAGATAAAAAGCTGTTTTGTCCAGCTGTTGCACAAGCACGCCCCGATTTCTTTTTTCAACATTTTTCTACTTTGTAAATATATTTTTGTCTCTCTAACAGCCTCGCAGAAGCACATCTGCACACATCTCCACAATCACATTAAAGCACAGGAGAGAAACACATGTGACCTTTACTGTTAAACCGACAGATGCAGTGTTGAATGTTGGCCACAGTGTTGCCAACTTAGCGACTTTGTCGCTATATCTAGCGACTTTCCAGACCCCCCTAGCGACTTAATTTGTAAAAAGCGACTAGCGACAAATCTAGCGACTTTTTCTGGTGATTTAGCGCTCACTGGCACCTCAAACCGCTAGTTTTGAAGCCATCCTTGCCGTTGATGCTGCTGTCACCTCGCGACCTGCGCCCTCTCCTTCCTCTCTCTCTGTCGGACAGTGCACACCACAAACACCCCGCCCCCCTCGCGAACAACTCGAGCTCCCCCCCCCCCCCCCCCCCCCCCCCCCCGTCTGACAGTCTGTCCGTCCGTCGCATCTAGCGACTTCTAGCGACTTCCGGGACAGCCTCTAGCGACTTTTCTCATTGGAGAGTTGGCAACAGTGGTTGGCCAGCAGGTGTCGCCAGAGTTCACTATCACACGCAGAACCGTTTCAACGAGGTTTCTGCTTCCTGATTCAGCGGTGCAGAAAGCTCCGGTTTCCCCGTCGCTGCCGCGTGGAGCAGCCGCGCCTCAGACCCGACCAGCTGGTCCGGGTCTTCCCTTCTCCCTCCGCTCCAACCACCAGCAGCTGCCGCGACAGCAGGACGATGTGACGCATCTCGAGGAAAACAGGCTATAGACGATCCTCGCGGCGCGTTTCTTCTTCGTTGGTGGAAACAGGTGGCTGCGACAGATGCGCAGCGCCTCCAGATGTGCGGAACCGGACAGAAACGGCTGCTGCAGCAGAGCAACAGGAACTGATCAGTCTCGTCATCGTCACATTAGTTGTTACTAGAAACTTGTTTATTCACTTAGTGATGTAAAAGCAGACCGTAATAACTTATATTCAGGGGCACAACTACCTACTGTCTGAGGGGTATGCAAAAACATGGCTGTGCGCCGCTGGTGCCTCCCCCTGCCTCTTCATCTTTCTTCTTGCCTTGTTTCTCTCCTCTTCCTCCTCCGAACTTTGTTAAAGTCTTAATTCATTCTGGTCCATATTAGATTGATGACAACCATCAGCCTGAGATGACTTGAGGAGGAAACATCACATAATGCAGTCTGGTTCCACATGGAAATAATTTACACATTTCATATATGTTTCTTTCTTCCAACATGTTTTAAGTTACATATATAACAGGCAGCCAGACTACATACAAAAACCAATGGAATGTAAAATAAATTATATGGTTTCAAAACTATAGTAGCTAATCCACATATGAAAACATATCAAATTTAAATTTTAAATTATAATTTTAATGGATATCAGTTATTGATTGGACGCTGCATCTAATGAGACTTAACTGATACATGACATCACTGTAGTGTTGCATCACTGTAGCATATTTTGATTTCTAAAAACGAGGACTTGGCTCTGCCTAAAGATACGTTAATGATACGTCAAGTTTACAAGGCTTAGTGGACACATGCGTGGACACGACTTTTGAGCTTGTATGTCCACAAGTGTTTACACTACTGAGTTGGGGGTCTTATAGGCTCATACGTGGACACTTATACTGCCATCTGGTGGTGTCAGAAGAGTATAATATACAATAGTAAAAATTAAAAATGGCGTCAACCTCCAGGGAAAATTCAGGTGGCCACTCCCGAGACAAACATCGACCAGGTAAGAAGTCCTGCCTTATTTTAATGGCTTATTCTTATTTAGATGTTTATATAAGTGTTGTATATTTGTCATGATAGCAAATTTGGGGAAAAAAGTGTAAAAATGAGAACTTAGCATGTCGCTAAACATGAAGTACACGTTTGTGTACTTATGGACTGAAGCTCGTCGAATCAGCTAATATACTAGTAAACATGTACACATGTAAAATGAGAAAACAAATATATCTGGTGCAGCTAAAAGGCTGTACATTGTCTAAATGTAATACATAACAATTCAATAACTAAAAACATATATACATACATAAATTAGTTGAGTTAAAAATGTACAGTACAATTGAAAGCCATTGGTTTTTTTTTTTCCAGAGTGTTTTTCTGTGCACCAAGCCCTGCAGCTACTTGGCTTGATTGATGAAGACAACTCAGATTTAGATGTATCTGACAATGATAATCCCATCCTGGATATAATTTACCAACCACCACCACAAGAGGAAAGCAGCAGTGAGGATGAGGGTAGTAGTAGTGATAATGAGGACCCCATTCCTGAGCCCACAGAGCACAGCAGAGGACGTACACATCGTCGTAGTGCAGATAATGGTTAGTCAAGTGTTTATGTCATGTATTCTTTTTTGGAAGATTGGAGGCAGAATGCTTATTTACTTCTAAGGGACAGAGAGTACAGGGAGAGGTTCATCCCACATTCCCAGACGTCGATGTCGAACTGTACCGATTGAGACTGAAGATGCAGAAGATGACTCTGAGGACTCAGAGGAGCCAACACCAGGACCAAGCCAAACCCAAAAATATAAAAATGTAGAGTCCAAACAAGGTAATTGTTATTATTTTAGCATGACTTGAGGGTAAATCTTCAAATTTCATGTAAACGTCTACACAGATTCAAGTTTTTTTGCTTACATAGATAAAATGTAACTTACTGCAATAAATACTATACATACTAATAAATATAAAAAATATAAAACTTTATAAATATAGAACTGTATTAATAAATATAAAAATAAATACTATACATACTAAATACTATTTTATTCTGATTCTGGTTGCGCAGGACATGGAATACGCTGGAAGGCTACTCCATTGACGCCAAACCTTGCAAAGTATCAGCATCAGGACGAAAGCGATCTAAACAGACATGGCTTGACTCCACTAGAGTATTTTGACCAGTACATCGATAGAGATCTGATGACACTGATTTCAACATGTTCTAATGCCATGTCGTTGTCTAGGAGCGGGGACCCGCTCAACATTTCAGTCGATGAGGTCTACAACTTTTTTGGTGCCTGTATTCTAATGTATTCTAATGTATGTATTCTAATTTACTCTGATATTCAAAACATGTTCAAAAATATGTGTGTATGTGTTCAAGGTGGAAATAAAGAGTTTTTCATTCTATAACACAATGGTGATTTAATTGGGTTTTATGGAAACTTGGACCAGGAATCCACATATGTGGACATCATTTTTCTCTAAAACTACATCACATCAAAAGATGATTCTTCATTTTTATTCTAATTAGGGTCCAACAAGCCCAAATAGCAAAGAGAAATAAAAAATGCATCTAAAAAAACAGCTTGGGCCTTAAGAGGTTAAAGATGCTTCTACCTTTAATAAATTTAAAGCCTCCTCCGTATTATTAGAAAATTCAGTTACAGAACAAAATAATAGACATCTATAGACATCTCTGTATATCCAATTATTGTGTCTAAAATAATCTCTCTTTAAGTGTCAATGGTACAAAACTAAAAATGGAAAAAGTTATGATATTTATGTATAAAATCAATCTACAGCAGATTTTTTCCCTGTATTAAATTTAATATGTTTTATGATTCATCATCTATGATAATTGTCTGAACAATAAAATAATCACTAACAACTTTCTTTACATTTTTTTATGATGTTATATTGTAAATATTGATCAGCACACACCTGCAAGGAAACAGCAGGCTAACCTGCTGCTATGCTAGTACTAGCCAACTTTGTTTACATGCCTCCCCACAAAGAAGATAAAGCTACACTTGACATAAATCTGAGGGGGCACTAATTAGTAACGTACTCCGTTTTTGACGATCATGATCATATCATTTACACATTTTCCCCCCCATGGCCTTGGCGCCCCCCTGGTGCAGCGCCCCCTGGTGCAGCGCCCCCCTGGTGCAGCGCCCTCCTGGTGCAGCGCCCCCCTGGTGCAGCGCCCCAATGCGCCGCATATCTTGCATACCCACTTTTTGCGTCACTGCTTATATTTACCATAAATGTTTAATGACCACCCTTTAGTGTCAGTTTCTGCACAAACACTTTCATGGTTCTAGATTACATCTAATATGTGATTGATTCACATAACTGGGAACATTTCTTTTTGATTTCTCCTCCCTAACTGGACCCGCGGAGTCTCTTTGTGGTCATTTTTCATCCCATTGTTGACGCGTCAGATTTATTTTTGGTCGTCAGAAGGTCTTCCTGGTTATTCTGCATCTCTTTGTGCAGGTTTAGTTTCTCTGCGTGGTGACACAGAGTTTATTTATCTTCATTTTCATGCCACATTTTGCATCAGTCGGTCTTCATCTGATGCTCCGGTGATCATTTTGACTGATGAGCAGAATGGTCATCTGGTGATAATTGGTTGTTTCTTAGTCGTGTTTCCTGTCTTTGTCAACATTTTATCTGCTCCTTTTCTCTTTGTGGTTTAATGATTTTGAGTCCCCTGAAGTTCATCTTAAATCTTTTTTAAAAGTCTTTCTGTATTGGTTTGGCGTCATTTCCCGTCTGTTTGTTCATGCTGCATCCCTTCATCGTTATTTTCAGTTCCTTTGTACCCCAATGTGCTTTCAGTTTTCTGGGCGGCTCAGCAGATGGATCCAGTCCTCCTGCAGCGGTCGTCTGAGTTTACCCTGGTCATCTTAGTTTACCCTGGTCATCTTAGTTTACCCTGGTCATCTTAGTTTATTCTGGTCGTCTTAGTTTATCCTGGTCATCTTAGTTTACCCTGGTCATCTTAGTTTACCCTGGTCGTCTTAATTTACCCTGGTCACCTTAGTTTACTCCTGTCGTCTTAGTTTACCCTGGTCATCTTAGTTTACCCTGGTCATCTTAGTTTACCCTGGTCTTCTTAGTTTACCCTGGTCATCATAGTTTACCCTGGTCGTCTTAGTTTACCCTGGTCGTCTTGGTTTACCCTGGTCGTCTTAGTTTACTCCTGTCGTCTTAGTTTACTCCTGTCATCTTAGTTTATCCTGGTCATCTTAGTTTATCCTGGTCGTCTGAGTTTACCCTGGTCGTCTTAGTTTACCCTGGTCATCTTAGTTTATCCTGGTCGTCTTAGTTTACCCTGGTCAGTTTTATCCTGTCGTCTTAGTTTACCCTGTTCTTACCCTGGTCATCTTAGTTTATCCCTGGTCGTCTTAGTTTTACCCCGGTCATCTTAGTTTACCCTGTCACCCTTCTTAGTTTACCCTGGTCGTCTTAGTTACCCTTTCATCTTGTTTACCCTGGTCGTCTTAGTTTCCCTGGTCATCTTAGTTTACCTCCTGTCATCTTGTTTATACCTTTACCCTGGTCATCTAGTTTATCCTGGTCCTTAGTTTACCCTGGTCATCTTAGTTTACCCTGGTCGTCTTAGTTTACCCTGGTCGTTTACTCCTGTCATCTTAGTTTACCCTGTCATCATAGTTTATCCCTGGTCGTCTTAGTTTAACCCTGGTCATCTTAGTTTACCTGGTCGTCTAGTTTACCCTGGTCGTCTTTAGTTTACCCTGGTCATCTGTTTACCCTGGTCATCTTAGTTTATCCTGGTCTCTTAGTTTCCCTTCATCTTAGTTTACCCCTGGCCGTCTTAGTTTACCCTGGTCATCTTAGTTTACTCCTGTCGTCTTAGTTTACCCTGGTCGTCTTAGTTTACCCTGGTTCTAGTTTACCCTGGTCATCTTAGTTTACCCCTGGTCATCTTAGTTTACCCTGTCTCTTAGTTTACCCTGGTCGTCTTAGTTTACCCTGGTCTCTTAGTTTACCCTGGTCATCTTAGTTTACCCTTCATCTTAGTTTATCCTGGTCATCTAGTTTACCCTGGTCGTCTTAGTTTTACCCTGGTCGTCTAGGTTTACCCTGGTCGTCTTAGTTTACCCTCTCTTAGTTTTCTCTTAGTTTACCCTGGTCATCTTAGTTTACCCTGGTCGTCTTGTTTACCCTGTCATCTTAGTTTACTCCTGGTCTTTACTGGTCGTCTAGTTTACCCCCTTTAGTTTACCTAGTCATCTTTAGTTTACCCTGGTCATCTTAGTTTACTCCTGTCATCTTAGTTTACCCTGGTTGTTTAGTTTACCCTGGTCTCTTAGTTTACCCTGGTCATCTTAGTTTACCCCTGTCGTCTTAGTTTACCCTGGTCATCTAGTAGTTTTACCCTTCTTAGTTTACCCCTGTCATCTTAGTTTACCCTGGTCGTCTTAGTTTACCCTGGTCCGTCTTAGTTTACCCTGGTCGTCTTAGTTTACCCCTGGTCGTCTTAGTTTACCCTGGTCTCTTAGTTTACTCCTGTTCTTAGTTTACCCTGGTCGTCTTAGTTTACCCTGGTCATCTTAGTTTACCCTGGTTACTCCTTAGTTTACCCTGTCATCTTAGTTTACCCCTGGTCATCTTAGTTTACCTGTCATGGTTTACCCTGGTCTCTGGTTTACCCTGGTCGTCTTAGTTTACCCTGGTCATCTTAGTTTACTCCTGTCATCTTAGTTTACCCTGGTCATCTTAGTTTACCCTGGTTGTCTTAGTTTACCCTGGTCTCTTAGTTTACCCTGGTCGTCTTATTTACCCTGGTCGTCTTAGTTTACCCTGTCATCTTATCTTAGTTTACCCTGTCGTCTGTTTACCCCTGGTCTTAGTTTACCCTGTATCTTAGTTTACCCTGGTCATCTTAGTTTTACCCCTGGTCATCTTAGTTTACCCTGGTCGTCTTAGTTTACCCTGGTCATCTTAGTTTAACCCTGGTCGTCTTAGTTTACCCTGGTCATCTTAGTTTAGTTTATCCCCTGGTCATCTTAGTTTACCCTGGTCATCTTAGTTTAACCCTGGTCGTCTTTAGTTTACCCTTGTCATTTAGTTTACCCTGGTCGTCTTATTTACCCTGGTCTCCTAGTTTACCCTGGTCATCTTAGTTTACTCCTGTCATCTTAGTTTACCCTGGTCATCTTAG
This sequence comes from Hirundichthys speculiger, assembly GCA_018398805.1. NCBI lineage: Eukaryota > Metazoa > Chordata > Actinopteri > Beloniformes > Exocoetidae > Hirundichthys > Hirundichthys speculiger. Next base: position 146,238 of record JAGFBZ010000405.1, on the reverse strand, counting down.
TTTACCCTAGTCATCTTAGTTTACCCTGGTCATCTTAGTTTACTCCTGTCATCTTAGTTTACCCTGGTCGTCTTAGTTTACCCTGGTCGTCTTAGTTTACCCTAGTCGTCTTAGTTTACCCTGGTCATCTTAGTTTACTCCTGTCATCTTAGTTTACCCTGGTCGTCTTAGTTTACCCTGGTCGTCTTAGTTTACCCTAGTCATCTTAGTTTACCCTGGTCATCTTAGTTTACTTCTGTCATCTTAGTTTACCCTGGTCGTCTTAGTTTACCCTGGTCATCTTAGTTTACCCTGGTCGTCTTGGTTTACCCTGGTCGTCTTAGTTTACCCTGGTCATCTTAGTTTACTCCTGTCATCTTAGTTTACCCTGGTCGTCTTGGTTTACCCTGGTCGTCTTGGTTTACCCTGGTCGTCTTAGTTTACCCTGGTCATCTTAGTTTACTCCTGTCATCTTAGTTTACCCTGGTCATCTTAGTTTACCCTGGTTGTCTTAGTTTACCCTGGTCATCTTAGTTTACTGTCTTAGTTTACCCTGGTCGTCTTAGTTTTACCCTGGTCATCTTAGTTTACCCTGGTCATCTTAGTTTTACCCCTGGGTCATCTTAGTTTACCCCTGGTCGTCTTAGTTTATCCTGTCTCTTAGTTTACCCCTGGTCATCTTAGTTTACCTGGTCGTCTTAGTTTACCCTGGTCATCTTAGTTTTACCCTGGTCGTCTTAGTTTTACCCTGTCATCTTAGTTTTACCCTGGTCCTCTTAGTTTACCTGGTCGTCTAGTTTAAGTTTACCCTGGTCATCTTAGTTTACCCTGGTCCTTAGTTTACTTAGTTTACCCTGGTCATCTTAGTTTACTCCTGTCTCTTAGTTTACCCTGGTCGTCTTAGTTTACCCTGTCATCTAGTTTACCCTGTTGTCTTAGTTTACCCTGTCCTGTCGTCTTAGTTTACCCTGGTCCGTCTTAGTTTACCCTGGTCATCTTAGTTTACCCTGGGTCATTTAGTTTACCCTGGTCTTAGTCATCTTAGTTTACCCTGGTCATCTTAGTTTTATCCTGGTCGTCTTAGTTTACCCTGGTCATCTTAGTTTACCCTGGTCGTCTTAGTTTACCCTGGTCATCTTAGTTTACCCTGATCATCTTAGTTTACTCCTGTCATCTTAGTTTACCCTGGTCGTCTTAGTTTACCCTGGTCATCTTAGTTTACCCTAGTCATCTTAGTTTACCCTGGTTGTCTTAGTTTACCCTAGTCATCTTAGTTTTCCCTGGTCATCTTAGTTTATTCTGGTCATCTTAGTTTACCCTGGTCGTCTTAGTTTACCCTGGTCGTCTTGGTTTACCCTGGTCATCTTAGTTTACCCTGGTCATCTTAGTTTACTCCTGTCATCTTAGTTTATCCTGGTCGTCTTAGTTTACCCTGGTCATCTTAGTTTACTCCTGTCCTCTTTAGTTTATCCTGGTCATCTTAGTTTACCCTGGTCGTCTTAGTTTACCCTAGTCATCTTAGTTTACCCTGGTCATCTGTGTTAACCCTGGTCATCTTAGTTTACCCTGGTCGTCTTAGTTTACCCTGGTCATCTTAGTTTACCCTGGTCCTACCCTGTCATCTTAGTTTACCTGGCATCGTCTTAGTTTACCCTGGTCTCTTAGTTTTAAGTCACTCCTGTTTATCTTAGTTTACCCTGGTCGTCTTAGTTTTACCCTGGTCATCTTAGTTTACTCCTTAGGTCATCTTAGTTTACCCTGGTCATCTTAGTTTACTTCGTCTTAGGTTTACCCTGGTCATCTTAGTTTACCCTGGTCTCTTAGTTTTACCCTGGTCTCTTAGTTTACTCCTGTCATCTAGTTTACCCTGGTTGTCTTAGTTTACCCTGGTCGTCTTAGTTTACCCGGTCATCTTAGTTTACCCTGTCGTCTTAGTTTACCCCTGGTCTTCTTAGTTTACCCTGTCCATCTTAGGTTACCCTGGTCATCTTAGTTTACCCTGTCCATCTTAGTTTACCCCTGGTCTCTATTTTTTACCCTGTCGTCTTAGTTTACCCTTGGTCGTCTTAGTTTACCCTGGTCATCTTAGTCTTCAGTTTACCCTGGTCATCTTAGTTTACTCTGGTCGTCTTAGTTTACCCCCTGGTCATCTTAGTTTACCCTGGTCGTCTTAGTTTACCCCTGGTCGTCTTAGTTTACCCTGGTCATTCTTAGTTTACTCCTGTCATCTTAGTTTTACCCTGGTCGTCTTAGTTTACCCTGGTCATCTTAGTTTACCCTGGTCGTCTTTAGTTTAGTTTACCCTGGTCATCTTAGTTTACCCTTATCTCCTGTCGTCTTAGTTTACTTATCTTAGTTTACCCTGTCATCTTAGTTTACCCTGTCATCTTAGTTTTCAGTTTACCCTGGTCGTCTTAGTTTACCCTGGTCAGTTTACCTGGTCAGTTTACCCTGGTCTTGTTGACCTGTCATCTTAGTTTACCCTGGTCGTCTTAGTTTTACCCCCTGTCCCTGTCTTAGTTTACCCTGTCATCTTAGTTTACCCTGGTCGTCTTAGTTTACCCTGGTCATCTTAGTTTACCCTGGTCAGTTTACTGGTCGTTTTTTACCCGGGTCGTCTTAGTTTACCCTGGTCAACTTAGTTTACCCTGGTCATCTTAGTTTACCCTGGTCATCTTAGTTTACACCCTTAGTTTAACCCGGTCATCTTAGTTTACCACCCTTAGTTTTACCCTGGTCATCTTAGTTTACCCTTGTCATCTTAGTTTACACCCTGGTCGTCTTAGTTTACCTAGGTCCCCTTAGTTTACCCTGGTCATCTTTAGTTTACTCCTGTCATCTTAGTTTACCCTGGTCGTCTTAGGTTTTTTACCCTGGTCCGTCTTAGTTTACCCTGGTCGTCTTAGTTTTACCCTGTCCCTGGTCTTAGTTTACCCTGGTCATCTTAGTTTTTACCCTGGTCATCTTAGTTTACCCTGGTCATCTTAGTTTACCCTGTTCATCTTAGTTACCCTGGTCATCTTAGTTTACCCTGGTCGTCTTAGTTTACCCTGGTCATCTTAGTTTACCCTGGTCATCTTAGTTTTACCCTGGTCTCTAGTTTTCTTAGTTTACCTGGTCGTCTTAGTTTACCCTGGTCATCTTAGTTTACCCTGTCGTCTTAGTTTACCCTGGTCATCTTAGTTTACCCCTGGTCATCATAGTTTTACTCCCTGTTCGTCTTAGTTTACCCTGGTCATCTTAGTTTTACCCTGGTCATCTTAGTTTACCCTGGTCATCTAGTTTACCCTGGTCATCTTAGTTTACCCCTGTCGTCTTAGTTTACCACCCTGGTCATCTTAGTTTACCCTGGTCGTCTTAGTTTACCCTGGTCATCTGAGTTAACCCTGTCGTCCCTAGTTTACCCTAGTTTAGTTTTACCCTGGTCATCTTAGTTTACCCCTGGTCATCTTAGTTTCTACCCTGGTCATCTTAGTTTACCCTGGTCGTTTAGTTTACCCTGGTCATCTTAGTTTTACCCTGGTCGTCTTTAGTCTTTTACCCTGGTCATCTTAGTTTACCCTGGTCGTTTTACCCTGTCTTAGTTTACCCTGGTCATCTTAGTTTACCCTGGTTTACGTCCTTAGGTTCCCTGTCTTTAGTTACCCTGGTCGTCTTAGTTTACCCTGGTCATCTAGTTTACCCTGTTTCTTAGTTTACCCTGGTCATCCTTAGTTTTACCCTGGTCGTCTTAGTTTACCTACCCTGGTCATCTTAGTTTACCCTGGTCGTCTTCCTGGTCGTCTTCATCTTAGTTTACCCTGGTCATCTTAGTTTTACCCTGGTCTCTTGGTTTACTTACCCTGGTCGTTTAGTTACCCTGGTCATTTAGTCTACTTGTCGTCTTAGTTTACCCTGGTCATCTTAGTTTACCCTGGTGTCTTAGTTTACCCTGGTCATCTTAGTTTACCCTGGTCGTTCTGGTAGTTTACCCTGGTCGTCTTAGTTTACCCTGGTCATCTTAGTTTTACCCTGGTCATCTAGTTTACCCTGTCGTCTTAGTTTACCCTGGTGTCTTCAGTTTACCCTGTCGTCTTAGTTTACCCTGGTCATCTTAGTTTACCCTGGTCGTCTTAGTTTACCCTGGTCGTCTTAGTTTACCCTGGTCATCTTAGTTTACTCCTGTCATCTAGTTTACCTGGTCATCTTAGTTTACCCCTGGTCATCTTAGTTTACCCTGGTCAGTTTAACCCTGTCATCTTAGTTTTACCCTGGTCATCTTAGTTTACCCTGTTTACATCTTAGTTTACCCTGGTCGTCTTAGTTTACCCTGGTCATCTTAGTTTACCCTGGTCAGTTTACCCCTGGTCTCTTAGTTTACCCTGGTCATCTTAGTTACCCTGGTCATCTAGTAGTTTACCCTGGTCGTTCTTAGTTTACCCTGGTCTCTTAGTTTACCCTGGTCATCTTCATTTACCCTGGTCCTGTCCCTGGTCACTTAGTTTACCCTGGTCATCTTAGTTTACCCTGGTCGTCTTAGTTTACCCGGTCATCTTAGTTTACCCTGGTCATCTAGTTTTACCCTGGTCGTCTTAGTTTACCCTGGTCATCTTAGTTTACCCTGATCGTCCAGTTTACCCTGTCAGTCTCAGTTTACCCTGGTCGTCTAGTTTACCCTGGTCGTCTTGGTTTACTCTGGTCATCTGTTTACCCTGGTCATCTTAGTTTACCCTGGTTACCCTGTTCATCTTAGTTTACCCTGGTCTCTTAGTTTACCCCTGGTCATCTTAGTTTACCCTGGTCATCTTAGTTTACCCTGGTCATCTTAGTTTACCCTGGTCGTCTTAGTTTACCCTGGTCGTCTTAGTTTACCCTGGTCGTCTTAGTTTACCCCCTGGTCATCTAGTTTACTCCTGTTCGTCTTAGTTTTACCCTGGTCATCTTAGTTTACCCTGGTCGTCTTTTAGTTTACCCTGGTCATCTTAGTTTACCCTGGTCGTCTTAGTTTACCCTGGTTGTCTTGTTTAGTTACCCTGGTCGTCTAGTTACCCTGGTCATCTTAGTTTACCCTGGTCTCTCCTTTCGTTTACCAGTTACCCTGGTCATCTTAGTTACCCTGGTCGTCTTGTTTACCCTGGTCATCTTAGTTTACCCTGGTCGTCTTAGTTTACCCTGGTCACTTAGTTTACCCTGTCATCATAGTTTACTCCTGTCGTTTAGTTTACCCGGTCATCTTAGTTTACCCTGGTCATCTTAGTTTACCTGGTCCTGTCGTCTTAGTTTAACCCTGGTCATCTTAGTTTACCCTGGTCGTCTTAGTTTACCCCTGGTCATCTTAGTTTACCCTGGTCGTCTTAGTTTACCCTGGTCATCTTAGTTTACCCTGGTCGTCTTAGTTTACCCTGGTCATCTTAGTTTACCCTGGTCGTCTTTGTTTACCCTGGTCATCTTAGTTTACCCTGGTCGTCTTAGTTTACCCTGGTCATCTTAGTTTACCCTGGTCATCTTAGTTTACCCTGGTCATCTGAGTTAACCCTGGTGATCTTAGTTTACCCTGGTGATCTTAGTTTACCCTGGTCGTCTTAGTTTACCCTGGTCATCTTAGTTTACCCTGGTCATCATAGTTTACTCCTGTCGTCTTAGTTTACCCTGGTCATCTTAGTTTACCCTGATCGTCTCAGTTTACCCTGGTCATCTCAGTTTACCCTGGTCGTCTTAGTTTACCCTGGTCGTCTTGGTTTACTCTGGTCATCTGAGTTAACCCTGGTGATCTTAGTTTACCCTGGTCATCTTAGTTTACCCTGATCGTCTTAGTTTACCCTGGTTATCTTAGTTTACCGTGGTCGTCTTAGTTTACCCTGGTCATCATAGTTTACTCCTGTCGTCTTAGTTTACCCTGGTCATCTCAGTTTACCCTGGTCATCTTAGTTTACCCTGGTCGTCTTGGTTTACCCTGGTTGTCTTAGTTTACCCTGGTCGTCTTAGTTTACCCTGGTCATCTTAGTTTACCCTGGTCATTATAGTTTACTCCTGTCGTCTTAGTTTACCCTGGTCATCTTAGTTTACCCTGGTCGTCTTAGTTTACCCTGGTCATCTTAGTTTACCCTGGTCGTCTTAGTTTACGCCGGTCATCTTAGTTTACCCTGGTCATCATAGTTTACTCCTGTCGTCTTAGTTTACGCCGGTCATCTTAGTTTACCCTGGTCATCATAGTTTACTCCTGTCGTCTTAGTTTACCCTGGTCATCTTAGTTTACCCTGGTCGTCTTAGTTTACCCTGGTCATCTTAGTTTACCCTGGTCGTCTTAGTTTACCCTGGTCATCTTAGTTTACCCTGGTCGTCTTAGTTTACCCTGGTCATCTTAGTTTACCCTGGTCGTCTTAGTTTACGCCGGTCATCTTAGTTTACCCTGGGCATCTTAGTTTATCCTGGTCATCTTAGTTTACCCTGGTCATCTTAGTTTACCCTGGTCATCTTAGTTTACCCTGGTCATCTCTTTACATTTGTGTCCCTTTTTCACATGGTTTCATGGTCGTTCTGGTTATTTTAATTATTATTTTTGACCCGTTTGAACATTTGTTTGCATCTCTGTGACAAACCTGATCCTTTTCATGATGGTTTCTGCCTCCTTTTTTGGGATCGCTGCCTGATGTTGTGGTCCTTCTCCATCCCTCCATTACCCAGAAGCCCCCTGACCCTCAGAGGGTCCTTCCTTCAACCAGACCTGTCTTTTTTGTTTGTGCATCTTCATCTGCATCTTTGGGCTCAACTAAAGCTTCAAAAGCGAGAAACTGACCAAAAATGATGGCAGCACAAGTTTTAGAAGTTTAAATGATTTTATTAACAAATGACAGACACAATCAAAGTCTTAAAATTTCCTGAGACGATTTTAAATGTAAAAAATACCAACAGTGATAAAAGGCACCAACACCTACTGAGGGAGTGGTTGAATTCCAGCACTGAAGCTGCTCAAAGGCTATCTGGAAACAACCAGTGGTCAAAACCAGAAACTAATCCTGAACTGCTGCTTGTAGCCTTTAAAGGACATCTTTGATTGCTGCATTTACTAGTACTTGTTTAAAGTCGCTCTGACCTGCTCCTGAGGCTGTTTCACCGTTAGCTTTACCTTTGTTTCACGGCGCCATAACAACCAGCTGTTGAACGCATCAGCTGGGAATCACCTGATCGATGATGTCAGAGGGGTCGTCAGGGGAACACACACACAACAAAACCAATAAAATAAAAGACACTCAGGGAAACTCAGCGGCCACGACTGAAGAGGAACGATCACGGGGTGAACAGGAGGAAGACCACAGAGACGGCAAGGAGAATCAGCGGGGGCGTAGCCTGTAGCAGGGGGGCGGGGCTCTTTAGGGTCACCTCCACTGGGTAGTGTTCACTCAACTCCAGCACCTGAGAGACAGAAGAGACCAGAGTCAAGCAGAGAATAAAACAGCAGAGAGAAGGACTCATGATCTGACAGCAGGGATGGTTCAGGTAGTCCATCATCTGGTACAGATGGACTCTCATCAGGACCAGAGCTCTTCATCAGGACCAGACCTCCTCGTCAGGACCAGACCTCCTCGTCAGGACCAGACCTACTCGTCAGGACCAGACCTCCTCGTCAGGACCAGACCTCCTCGTCAGGACCAGACCTCCTCGTCAGGACCAGAGCTCTTCGTCAGGACCAGAGCTCCTCGTCAGGACCAGACCTCCTCGTCAGGACCAGACCTCCTCGTCAGGACCAGTCGTCAGGACCAGCTCCTCGTCAGGACCAGACCTCCTCGTCAGGACCAGAGCTCCTCGTCAGGACCAGACCTCCTCGTCAGGACCAGAGCTCCTCGTCAGGACCAGAGCTCTTCGTCAGGACCAGACCTCCTCGTCAGGACCAGACCTCCTCGTCAGGACCAGACCTCCTCGTCAGGACCAGACCTCCTCGTCAGGACCAGACCTCCTCGTCAGGACCAGAGCTCCTCATCAGGACCAGAGCTCCTCATCAGGACCAGACCTCCTCATCAGGACCAGAGCTCCTCATCAGGACCAGAGCTCCTCATCAGGACCAGAGCCTCCTCATCAGGACCAGACCTCCTCATCAGGACCAGAGCTCCTCATCAGGACCAGACCTCCTCATCAGGACCAGAGCTCCTCATCAGGACCAGAGCTCCTCATCAGGACCAGACCTCCTCATCAGGACCAGACCTCCTCATCAGGACCAGACCTCCTCATCAGGACCAGACCTCCTCATCTCCTCATCAGGACCAGAGCTCCTCATCAGGACCAGAGCTCCTCATCAGACCAGACCTCCTCATCAGGACCAGACCCTCCTCATCAGGACCAAGCCCTCATCAGGACCAGAGCTCCTCATCAGGACCAGAGCTCCTCAGCCTCCTCATCAGGACCAGAGCTCCTCATCAGGACCAGAGCTCCTCATCAGGACCAGACCTCCTCATCAGGACCAGAGCTCCTCATCAGGACCAGACCTCCTCATCAGGACCAGACCTCCTCATCAGGACCAGAGCTCCTCATCAGGATCAGAGCTCCTCATCAGGACCAGAGCTCCTCATCAGGACCAGAGCTCCTCATCAGGACCAGACCTCCTCATCAGGACCAGAGCTCCTCATCAGGACCAGACCTCCTCATCAGGACCAGACCTCCTCATCAGGACCAGACCTCCTCTCAGCTCCTTGTCATCTGCTTTCTGAAGGTCTACAAAGACACAATGACCTTCTCTGTTCTTCTACATCAGCATCCTCAAAGCTGATATTTCCTCTTCTTTGTCCTGAAACCATCTAGATACTCCTAGATGTTCTCTTCTGTCCTTCGTCTATCTTCCACTCCTCCTTCATAACTTCATTGTGGTTCATCAGCTTTATTCCTCTATAGTCGTCTCAACTCCGAATGTCTCCTTGTTCTTCAGAACAATCACCAGGACTCTTCTCCTCCATTCTTTATCCATCCTCTCACTCTCTCAGATCTGGTTGGAGGTCCTGGTCTAAAACTCTACTGCCACCTCTCCTGGACACTTCTAGACCTCCACAGGTGTCTCACCAGGACCTGTCTTTGCTACTTCCTGGTCCACGACCAATAATAATGTAAATGTATTTAAATATAAACCACAACAGAACACTGCTGGAACTGCAGAAAGATGTTAACAGCTCACGAGTCAGAGTCATAAGTGGTAAATTAAAAGAAAAGTGTTGCATTAGTGACTGGTGTGTGTTCTAGCTAGGGCTGCACGATATCTATCGGACCGATAACAGGAAATTATGATGTCATCCCGATAACTCCGATATCACGACGAATAACATATATATTTGTCAACACAGCAGTGCCTCGCTCCCTCTGAGTCTTAAATGACCGGCAGTGAATGTTATGTTCAAGTAACGTCGGCATAATCAGAAAAACCATTTCTCAATCAGGAAAATCAAGAATACCCCCTCATGCCAGAAAACAACTCGTTAACTCGGTCATAATTTTAGTAGTTGCACATAAAAAAAGAAAAAAATAGAAAAGGCTTAAAGAACAACTAGCAAACGAGGGAACGTGGGAATTTACGTTACACCTTGAATGCAGCCTGCAGCACAGCGCTGATCACAACAAACATGGCGGCGTGGAACTTCATTAAAGTTTCAGAAGAAGATAGTTTGGTGGTTATTTGTGACGAATCCTCCGAGTGAATTCTACGAGGAGGGAAGCACAAGCTTTAATACGTAAAACCTGATCAGCCACCTACAACATAACAATCGCTTCAATGGAGTTTTGAAATCACGCTAACGTGAGCTAATGGAAGCTAATGCTAACGTGTGCAAGCCAGCAGCAGTCTCCCCTCCCCCCTCCCCCATCTCTCTCATCTAAAGCTTCCATGAGATAAAAAAAAAAAAAACAAAAACAAAAACTACTGAACCTCATTTACTTTAATTAAAGGTATTAATTTAAATGGAACCACAAGTCAAAATCCTTTAAATGTTAATCTTTTTCAGTTAGTAATTCTGATGCATGTATTTCCATCAGTTCAAGGAGCCTTTATTTTTTATATCAGTCAGTAATGAACCTTATTTAAGTTAATGTGAGATATCAAATAAGTTTGTTTGATAGCTTTATGAAAATGTTTGAGAGGCTTGACAATAGTTTTACATTGGAAAAAATAAATATCTGTTCATTTAAAGAGTCAAAACTGTTTTTGGTTTTGTTCATAGTATTGATGTAATGATCTTAGGTATATGTGTGTGTTATCGGTATCGGCCTTTAGGAGCTGAAAGTTATCGGTTATCGGTTTTAAAAACAGTTATCGTGCATCCCTAACTTTGGCACAGACATCCTACAGGGACCACGGCTGCCAAGTCCCACACTTTCATGCCGTCTCGTTCAAGAAAAATAAAATAAATGACTTCGCTTCACATGTTAAGAGACGTTACAGAGATTAATCCACTACTTAAATATCCTCAGGGCTGCTTTGGATTTTCTAAATGGAAAAAAAAATCCCCTCAAACACAAGAAATGGATCCCAACCAACGCCGACTGGTAAAATGACAGTCTGGAAGATCTAGACTCCAATAAACCCTGGAAGTCCCACCTTTTCCTGTTTGATTTTAAACTGTTTGCCAAAGTTGAAGACCTGTCCAGAGTACGGCACGATGGCCTTCAGGAACGGCTCCCCGTGGACCACGATCCTGGAGACATGCACACGGACAAAAAAAGAGAGGAAGCAGCCATTAACGCTCACCTGCATCTCACCTGACGGACGCCCGCAGCTGCACCTGGACGAACGCACACCCACCTGTCATACGCACAGCTGGTGGAGTCGCTGACCGTGGTGTCCTCTCGGTCTCCGATCAGCCAGGAGAAGCTGGAGTTCTTGTACAGCCTGATTTTTTTCCTGTCGTGTCGGGTCACGTAGGCGCAGCTGGCGTGGAAATCACCCAGGAACATCACGTTCTGAACAAAACACACTCGGGTTTACTGCAGGGTTTCCAGCGGGGTTTACTACAGGATTTACTACAGGGTTTACCCCAGGGTTTACAGCAGGGTTTACAGCAGGGTTTACAGCAGGGTTTACTGCAGGGTTTTACAGCAGAGTTTTACAGCAGGGTTTACAGCAGAGTTTTACAGCAGGATTTACTGCAGGGTTTATTGCTGCAGGGTTTACCGCAGGGTTTACAGCAGGGTTTACTACAGGGTTTACAGCAGGGTTTACAGCAGAGTTTTACAGCAGGGTTTACTGCAGGGTTTATTGCTGCAGGGTTTACCGCAGGGTTTACAGCAGGGTTTACAGCAGGGTTTACAGCAGAGTTTTACAGCAGGGTTTACTGCAGGGTTTATTGCTGCAGGGTCTACAGCAGGGTTAACCGCAGGGTCTACAGCAGGGTTTACCGCAGGGTTTACAGCAGGGTTTACAACAGATTTTACTACAGGGTTTACAGCAGGGTTTACAGCAGGGTTTACAGCAGAGTTTCACAGCAGGGTTTACTGCAGGGTTTATTGCTGCAGGGTTTACCGCAGGGTTTACAGCAGGGTTTACTACAGATTTTACTACAGGGTTTACCGCAGGGTTTACAGCAGGGTCTACAGCAGGGTTTTACAGCAGGGTTTTACAGCGGGGTTTACCGCGGGGTTTACAGCGGGATTTACAGCAGGGTTTACAGCAGGGTCTACAGCAGGGTCTACAGCGGGGTCTACAGCGGGGTTTATAGTGGGGTTTACAGCGGGATTTACAGCAGGGTTTACAGCAGGGTCTACAGCGGGGTTTATAGCGGGGTTTACAGCAGGGTTTACAGCAGGGTCTACAGCAGGGTCTACAGCGGGGTTTACAGCAGGGTTTACAGCAGGGTTTACCGCAGGGTTTACAGCAGGGTTTACAGCAGGGTTTACCGCAGGGTTTAAAGCAGGGTTTACCGCAGGGTTTACGGCAGGGTTAACAGCAGGGTTAACAGCAGGGTTTACAGCAGGGTTTACAGCAGGGTTTACTGCAGGGTTTATTGCTGCAGGGTTTACCGCAGGGTTTACAGCAGGGTTTACTACAGATTTTACTACAGGGTTTACCGCAGGGTTTACAGCAGGGTTTACAGCAGAGTTTTACAGCAGGATTTACTGCAGGGTTTATTGCTGCAGGGTTTACCGCAGGGTTTACAGCAGGGTTTACTACAGGGTTTACAGCAGGGTTTACAGCAGGGTTTATTGCTGCAGGGTCTACAGCAGGGTTAACCGCAGGGTCTACAGCAGGGTTTACCGCAGGGTTTACAGCAGGGTTTACAACAGATTTTACTACAGGGTTTACAGCAGGGTTTACAGCAGGGTTTACAGCAGAGTTTTACAGCAGGGTTTACTGCAGGGTTTATTGCTGCAGGGTTTACCGCAGGGTTTACAGCAGGGTTTACTACAGATTTTACTACAGGGTTTACCGCAGGGTTTACCGCAGGGTTTACAGCAGGGTCTACAGCAGGGTTTTACAGCAGAGTTTTACAGCGGGGTTTACCGCGGGGTTTACAGCGGGATTTACAGCAGGGTTTACAGCAGGGTCTACAGTGGGGTTTATAGCGGGGTTTACAGCAGGGTTTACAGCAGGGTTTACAGCAGGGTTTACTGCAGGGTTTACAGCAGGGTTTACCGCAGGGTTTACAGCAGGGTTAACAGCAGGGTTTACAGCAGGGTTTACAGCAGGGTTTACCGCAGGGTTTACAGCAGGGTTTACAGCAGGGTTTACCGCAGGGTTTACAGCAGGGTTAACAGCAGGGTTTACAGCAGGGTTTACAGCAGGGTTTACCACAGGGTTTACAGCAGGGTTTACCACAGGGTCTACAGCAGGGTTTACCAGGGTCACAGGGTCTACAGCAGGGTTTACAGCAGGGTCTACAGCAGGGTTTACAGCAGGGTTTACTGCAGGGTTTACTGCAGGGTTTATTGCTGCAGGGTTTACAGCAGGGTTTACTGCAGGGTTTACTGCAGGGTTTATTGCTGCAGGGTTTACAGCAGGGTTTACAGCAGGGTTTACTGCAGGGTTTACAGCAAGGTTTACAGCAGGGTTTACTGCAAGGTTTACTGCAGGGTTTGCTGCAGGGTTTATTGCTGCAGGGTTTACAGCAGGGTTTACAGCAGGGTTTACTGCAGGGTTTACAGCAGGGTTTACCACAGGGTTAATTGCTGCAGGGTTTACAGCAGGGTTTACAGCGGGGTTTACCGCGGGGTTTACAGCGGGATTTACAGCAGGGTTTACAGCAGGGTTTACAGCAGGGTCTACAGCAGGGTCTACAGCGGGGTTTATAGCGGGGTTTACAGCAGGGTTTACAGCGGGGTCTACAGCAGGGTCTACAGCGGGGTTTACAGCAGGGTTTACAGCAGGGTTTACAGCAGGGTTTACAGCAGGGTTTACAGCAGCAGGGTTTACAGCAGGGTTAACAGCAGGGTTTACAGCAGGGTTTACCGCAGGGTTTACAGCAGGGTTTACCGCAGGGTTTACAGCAGGGTTAACAGCAGGGTTTACTGCAGGGTTTACAGCAGGGTTAACAGCAGGGTTTACAGCAGGGTTTACAGCAGGGTTTACCACAGGGTTTACAGCAGGGTTTACCACAGGGTTTACAGCAGGGTTTACCACAGGGTCTACAGCAGGGTTTACAGCAGGGTCTACAGCAGGGTCTACAGCAGGGTTTACAGCAGGGTCTACAACAGGGTTTACAGCAGGGTTTACAGCAGGGTTTACTGCAGGGTCTACAGCAGGGTTTACAGCAGGGTTTACAGCAGGGTTTACTGCAGGGTTTATTGCTGCAGGGTTAACAGCAGGGTTTACAGCAGGGTTTACTGCAGGGTTTATTGCTGCAGGGTTTACAGCAGGGTTTACAGCAGGGTTTACTGCAGGGTTTACAGCAAGGTTTACAGCAGGGTTTACTGCAAGGTTTACTGCAGGGTTTACTGCAGGGTTTATTGCTGCAGGGTTTACAGCAGGGTTTACTGCAGCGTTTACAGCAGGGTTTACCACAGGGTTTATTGCTGCAGGGTTTACAGCAGGGTTTACTGCAGGGTTTACCGCAGGGTTTACTGCAGGGTTTACCGCAGGGTTTACCGCAGGGTTTACAGCAGGGTTTACCGCAGGGTTTACCGCAGGGTTTACCGCAGGGTTTACAGCAGGGTTTACCGCAGCGTTTACTGCAGGGTTTACAGCAGGGTTTACCACAGGGTTTACTGCAGGGTTTATCGCTGCAGGGTTTACAGCAGGGTTAACCGCAGGGTTTACCACAGGGTTTACTGCAGGGTTTACCACAGGGTCTACATTAGGGTTTACAGCAGGGTTTACTGCAGGGTTTACCACAGGGTTTACTGCAGGGTTTACCACAGGGTTTATTGCTGCAGGATTTACAGCAGGGTTTACAGCAGGGTTTACCGCAGGGTTTACCACAGGGTTTATTGCTGCAGGGTTTACAGCAGGGTTTACCACAGGGTTTACAGCAGGGTTTACCGCAGGGTTTACCGCAGGGTTTACAGCAGGGTTTACCGCAGGGTTAACCGCAGGGTTTACCACAGGGTTTACAGCAGGGTTTACAGCAGGGTTTACCACAGGGTCTACAGCAGGGTTTACAGCAGGGTTTACAGCAGGGTTTACCGCAGGGTTTACAGCAGGGTTTACCGCAGGGTTTACCGCAGGGTTTACCGCAGGGTTAACCACAGGGTTTATTGCTGCAGGGTTTACAGCAGGGTTTACCACAGGGTTTATTGCTGCAGGATTTACAGCAGGGTCTACAGCAGGGTTTACCACAGGGTTTACCGCAGGGTTTACAGCAGGGTTTACCACAGGGTTTACCGCAGGGTTTACCGTGGGGTTTACCGCAGAGTTTTACCGCAGGGTTTACAGCAGGGTTTACAGCGGGGTTTACAGCGGGGTTTACAGCAGGGTTTACAGCAGGGTTTACCGCGGGGTTTACAGCAGGGTTTACAGCAGGGTTTACAGCGGGGTTTACAGCGGGGTTTACAGCGGGGTTTACAGCAGGGTTTACCGTGGGGTTTACCACAGGGATTACAGCAGGGTTTACCACAGGGTTTACCGCAGAGTTTTACCGCAGGGTTTACAGCAGGGTTTACCACAGGGTTTACCGTGGGGTTTACCGTGGGGTTTACCACAGGGTTTACTACAGGATTTACTAAAGGGTTTACCGCAGAGTTTACTGCAGAGTTTACAGCAGGGTTTACCGCAGGGTTTACAGCAGGGTTTACCACAGGGTTTACCACAGGGTTTACCGTGGGGTTTACCGTGGGGTTTACCACAGGGTTTACCGCGGGGTTTACAGCAGGGTTTACAGCGGGGTTTACAGCGGGGTTTATAGCGGGGTTTACAGCAGGGTTTACAGCAGGGTTTACCACAGGGTTTACCGTGGGGTTTACCGTGGGGTTTACAGCAGGGTTTACCGCGGGGTTTACAGCAGGGTTTACAGCAGGGTTTACTGCGGGGTTTATAGCGGGGTTTACAGCAGGGTTTACAGCAGAGTTTACCGCGGGGTTTACAGCAGGGTTTACAGCAGGGTTTACAGCAGGGTTTACCGCGGGGTTTACAGCAGGGTTAACAGCAGGGTTTACAGCAGGGTTTACAGCAGGTTTACAGCAGGGTTTACAGCGGGGTTTACAGCAGGGTTTACCACAGCGTTTACTACAGGATTTACTAAAGGGTTTACTGCAGAGTTTACAGCAGGGTTTACACCGGGGTTTACAGCAGGGTTTACCGCAGGGTTTACCGCAGGGTTTACAGCAGGGTTTACAGCAGGGTTTACCGCAGGGTTTACCGCAGGGTTTACAGCAGGGTTTATAGCGGGGTTTACAGCAGGGTTTACAGCAGGGTTTACAGCGGGGTTTATAGCGGGGTTTACAGCAGGGTTAACAGCGGGGTTTACAGCAGGGTTTACAGCGGGGTTTACAGCGAGGTTAAAAGCAGGGTTTACCGTGGGGTTTACCGCTGGGTTAACAGCAGGGTTTACCGCTGGGTTTACAGCAGGGTTTACAGCAGGGTTTACCGCGGGGTTTGAAAGGTTCACAGGTTGAAAAGAAGAATTAGAAATTCAGCAGAATCGACCATCTTCCTTCTATAAGTTCTTCTGAAGTAGAGGCTCCGAGCACCGCAAGATGGTGCCATTTTTATCCACTAGGTGGCAGTAACGTGTTACATTTGGAGTTTTTTGCAGACGTGACCATGGCCCGGTCAAGGAAGCAACAAGCCAACATCTTCTGCCTCTGAACAACGATGTTGTGGAGCATCACATAGATCCAAAGCAAAGAAGCTGCACCTGCGTCCCTTCACGGCTGAG
>JAGFBZ010000405.1:0-122500 GCA_018398805.1 Hirundichthys speculiger | reverse complement strand
TTTTACTTTTTAATGCTTCTTTTTTCTGCGATGCTTTTAATGTTTTATGTAAAGCACTTTGAATTGTTTTGCACATGAAATGTGCTGAACAAATAAATGTGCCTTGCCTAGTAATTATTAATAAATGTATAACATTGAGAAAGGCAGGAAATAAAGTTTAACAGATACATGAGGAAAATATACTGGGAGTGTTGGGAGACTCTACAATCCATTGCTGCCAGGTGAGGGTGCCAGTAGTGGATATAAAGGGAGCATCTAGTTCAGCAGGGATGACCTTTGACCCGTCTCCTGGTGCCAAACTGTCAGAGGCACAGATTAGTAAAAAGATATTATATAATTCAGATTGGTGAAGAGGTTCCTAGATAGCTAAGAAAACGCCCAAACTTGGTCCGTATCTGCAGTTTCCTTTGGCCCACTTTTGACTTTGACTGACGGCATAGACTCCAGGTGGGTGTGGCCTAAACACCAGATGGACCAGTTTCTCTGACTGGCCCTCACAACACACACCCTGTCCAGTGTTAAAACCAGCTCACGAACCTGTGGGCCACGTCTGGCTCCGACATCACAGGTTCGTACCCGTTCACCAACTCTGGGACGAGTCTGCACACATCAGTGACGTAACTGAGCCACAGGTGCCAAAAGTAGCTCAGATTAGACCCCAAATGGGTCTGGCATCCGGGTTCACCTTCATCATCAGCAGACTCCATTTAAGGAGTCAAAACCAGAAACCGCTGCTGGATGACCTTCAAGCCCACAGCTGGCACTACAACAACTTCTTCCACCGCCGGCGCAGAGGTCTCAGCAAGCTAACAGGCCAGCGTTTCCCACCAGACGTCTTCCCGTAGATCCACACATGCCAGTGACACAGACGACATAAAATAATCAAACGTGCATCATGCATGTCATCCAGCGTGGATTAGTGATTACAGACACCAACGGACATGCATCCGTTGAGAGTTAGTTAGTAGAAGCGCTGCAAACCCCGGCTTTTGTTAGTCGGCTTCAAACCCTCCACGCCAATGCACCATGAAAGTCGTGTCAGGACTCGCAGAAAGAAAGCAAATCTGGTCCCATTAAAGCCCAACCACCAATCACTGTAAATTAAGCATTAACCACGAATCTGGGAAAGGAAAGCCAGGATGTTCCCCATCAGTAGCTGGCTGTCGGGCCTCGATTCACAGACGTAACCCAAACCGTCGTGGACCTGAACTGATGGACGGTGCAGCTGACGAGCATCGACACGGTGGCGCTTTGATTCCCAGGTACACGCCGCCATGGGCTCGACGCTTTAAAGCACCAAGGCTCCGATCGTACACTTCCCGCTAGCCGCTACTCACTAACCACTACACGCAAATTGCGGGTTTAGGGACCTCCGTTAACCGCTAATGCAATCTTCCGCTTCCCTAAAGCCGCCTTATGCCGACTCCGTTACTCACACTGTAGGTGTGGCAATGGGTGTGTCTTTTGCCCTTCCTACAAACTCGGTATCTTGCAATTGCGGATCGCTACCCGCAATCTTGTATAAAAAGCATGATCTGGCCTCAGTTGAACCCCTGAGAAAATAGCAGAGATCGTCTTAAACGTCTTGCTCGCCAGTTAAACCATAGACGACCGGAGTGTGTTTACTGGGAGGACACCGACTATCTGGGACTTTCAGGTAGCCGATAGGAATTATCTGTGTAAAAATATTTATATGAATATATCAGTGCAGAGGAGGAGGAGGAAGGAAGAGGAGGAAGCTCTACAGCAGAGTCCCAGACGAGCTGCTGCTCTGATCTGGATGAAAAGACGCTGCATAGCGGTTAGCGGGTAGCGCAACATGCTCTTAAAGGCAATGGCTACTGACGCACTGATTGATTTAACAGGTGGAACGCCCTAACCACTCCCATGCATAATGTAGCGGGTAGCGCAGGTGGGATAGTGGGTTTAGTAAGGTGGAAGATTGCGTTCATTGCGGGGGAACGCCCCTCCCGCTACCTGCTATCCCTTAATAGTGGCTTTAGCAGATCTGGGGCCCCAAGGCTCCAGATGACTGCAGTTGATGACTGTAGAGGGGAACATGTCTGCGCTCGTCGTAGAGAGCATCCTTGACTTGACGTTCTCCTCACAGTGTCCACTCGTCCGACGCATACGGACGTCTCTTCTGATTTTTAAGTGCATATTCAAATTAATGCCAAGCCCTGTAGCTTCCCATTTCAGAGCCAGATGAAGCAAGATCCCAAAGCAAACGATCCAAATACTCAGAGTCAACCATTTATCATTCCTTTGAATTTACAGTTCTACAAGTCAGGGGTTAGGGTTAGGGGTTAGCCTAACCCTAACCCAGCGACTTTAACATTTCACATGCTAACTGAGGTCTATTTATTCATGTTACAGCTTCTCTGACTACTGCAGGCTGCAACCTCGGGGTGAACCTGCCTGGACGCGAGTGTCCTCTACTCATGAATCATCTCGGACTCCCGACAGTTTGGAAACGCCCACATCACCCTTCTCAGGATGAGGTGCAGCAGCAGGATCATTGCTGATGTCTTTCCTCCTTGGCACTGTGCTAACACATGAACGCACCGACCAAAACATCTGCCATTGTAGTTCACGCTCCCTCATCAGTTAATCAAGTGCTTTCAGTTAGCAGCACCGAGATGTGATTTATTCCTGTGGAAGGGTTTGTTTCTGTAATTTCTAGCAGTTTCTGTTTGACAGCTAAAGTCACGTGTTTATCAGAGGCTGGGTTTACGTTGGTTTAAGCCCTGGTAAGGACCAGGCTTTGTCATCTTCATCCACCAACTTCAACCCTCTGATGCATATTTGCTTAATTTTTGCACAAGTTGTATGTTAGCGAGTCAGCCACAGCCTTTTAAACAAATTCAGCCGTCTACGTCAGGACGAGGAAAAACCCGACAACCCAGCAGCTGGTGGCCCAGAATAAGGGGCGAGCTACTTTTACAGACGTTAGGATTAGTGAAGGAGTTAAAACAAAGGTGATTAGGTTGATTATTCTTGAATTAGACGGTGTTTGACATGCTCATTAAAGTCCACTGTACCTGTCAGATTCCCTGTTGGAGGCAGACAGCAGAGAACAGTTATCACCACATCGTATGGACACTGAGGAGGCTGCTGCTGGAGAACATGCTGGTAGATCTGGACTTCCTCATGGCGTACATGCATATGTATTCAAAACATTCGTCTGGGGTCCTCGAGTTACTGTCTGGTGCAGCCGAACACTCTCAGAAGGTCACCGAAGTTCACCGGCGTGCAGCACAAGAATCACAGGACCTAACCATGTAAACCACTGCTGATATGTTCTTGATAAATGCGTGAACTAAACGATCCAGTGCCTTGAAAAATTATTCACGCTCTTCGTTCCCTTGGTGGTCGATACGGAGCGACATCAAAATACACTGCTGCTTTAAAACGTCCAGAGTAGAGGTCTTCGGAACAACCCGAAAACCCGAGGTTCCGACCCGACCCGAATCAGGTCTCAGGTCCATTCAAAAGATGTGACTCTGGGTTCGGGTCTGAATCGGTACAGTTAGTCTTGGGTCTGGTCGGTGCTCTCTGACAGGCTGGGTCAGCGTTTACACAGAGAGGTAAAGATATTGGCGGTCGCAGCTAATGTCAGGACTCGGGGCAGTTTAATTAATTATTCATTAACGTGGCGTGTTTGTCATGAAGCAATCGTGTTGCTGTAGCGTGTTATTAACGGTTTGCCCGGCAGCTGTAAAGCACAGCGGATCGCCAACATGACAACGTTGGATGAGAGAACATATTCACGACACGTCCTGACCGGTGTAGGCTATTAGCGTTAGCAGTTGCTAAAATAGCATCTGTATCCACAAAGAAAATAACGACGTGGATTTATTGTTGTTTCCATCACGTAGCCTATGTAGCTACTGAACCGGTAGAAGAAGACAACTTTAGGTAAGAAAATCAAGTTTTATTCAACGCTAGACAACTTTAACAGGAGCAACTATGGGCTGGATTGTCTCGGTTCTATTCAGGTAACTCGGGATTGCAGACATCCCGGAATGTAAACTAAAGACTCGGGTTGGGTCGGTTCCGGGTCCAATTTTCATGGGTCCCCCCGAGTTCGGGTCCATTAGAGACCTGGATGAGATGCTGGTTGAAATGACCTCAGTGTTTCTGCAGGGACCCCATCCACCCATCACCCACATGGAATCATGTGTTTGAGTCTTGTCAGAAGATCAAAAATGCAACAAACAGTTGCATCACAACTTCCGGGTTACAAGCCTTCCACCACTCTGTGGGTCATTTCATTTCCAGTTGACCCACTTTCTCGTTTCATTCATGAACGTGGCGCAGCGAATGTTACTGACATCCTGCACTAAACCGATCTTTCTGAGACTGAAACCACCATTAAAGTCACTAAAACACCACATGCAGGCGTTGTTCACGGCGGCAGGAACACATCAGATCCACCAGTGAAACCAGGCTCCTACAGATCCACTAAAGAGCAGGACGGATCGACGACCCAAGATCTCAGCAGATGTCGAGCTCTGGAAGACGGCGACTCCAGATTCAATGGAAGACATACGTCTATGCTGGAACCGTGAACAGAACTTCAACAAACCTGGAACTGGCTGTAAACCTGCAGAGACCTTCAGGTCTGCAGTTTCTCCAAAGTTTAGGCACGAACCACACAACTAAAGATGTCGGGGTACGACATCCTCAGTTGTTCGAGTTTGGGTGTCGTTCTCTGGTGATTTCCATCCAGTTCTGACGACTGATGCCGGTAACTTGTGAAGCTGGAGCAGCTTGACCAACACAATGGTCACGTTGGGTCAAAGTACCCAGATGTTTGATCTGTTTAGGTGGAACGCTGGCAGACGGTGTGGTTTGAAATGGCATCGACTCCGTAACCCTTTAAGAGAAGCTCAGTATCACCCATCTGTGTTTGAACTGAAGAAAATGAAACTGCCAGTCAACTATTCTTCTCAGTTTAGCAACAGTAGCCGTGGTCATAAACTGTTTAAAAGGTTTTATGGAGTGTAATTTGTGTCCTTATGTACATTTGCAGTGGAACAGCCTTTATCATCACTGATCAGGTAACAGGCTAACCCTAACCCTAACCCAGGACAGACCCAGGACAGACCCAGGCAGACCCAGGACAGACCCAGAACAGACCTAGGGCAGGCCCAGGACAGACCCAGGACAGACCCTGGAAAGACCCAGGACAGACCCAGGACAGACCCAGGACAGATCCAGACAGACCCTGGACAGACCCTGGACAGACCCAGGACAGACCTAGGGGACAGACCCAGGACAGAGACCCAGACCAGGACAGACCCAGGACAGATCCAGGACAGACCCAGGACAGACCCAGGACAGACCCAGGACAGACCCAGGGCAGACCCAGGACAGACCCAGGACAGACCCAGGGCAGACCCAGGACAGACCCAGGACAGACCCAGGACAGACCCTGGACAGACCCAGGGCAGACCCAAGACAGACCCAGGACAAACCCAGGACAGATCCAGGACAGACCCAGGACAGACCCAGGACAGACCCAGGGCAGACCCAGGACCCAGGACAGGACCCAGGACAGACAGACCCAGGACAGACCCTGGACAGACCCAGGACAGACCAGGGACAGACAGACCCAGGACAGACCCAGGACAGACCCAGGACAGACCCAGGACAGACAGATCCAGGACAGACCCAGGGACAGACCAGGACCCAGACCCAGGACAGACCCAGACAGACAGACCCAGGACAGACCAGGACAGACCCAGACCCAGACAGACCCAGGACAGACCCAGGACAGACCAGGACCAGACCCAGGACAGACCCAGGACAGACCCAGGACAGACCTAGGGCAGACCCAGGACAGACCCAGGACAGACCCAGGACAGACCCAGGACAGACCCTGGACAGACCCAGGACAGACCTAGGGCAGACCCAGGACAGACCCAAGGACAGATCCAGGACAGACCCAGGACAGACAGACCCTGGACAGGACCCCTAGGACAGACCCAGGACAGATCCAGGACAGACCCAGGACAGACCAGAACAGAGACCTCCAGGGCAGGACCCAGGACAGACAGACCCAGGACCCCAGGACAGACCCAGACAGACCCAGGACAGACCAGGACAGACCCAGGGCAGACCAGGACCCAGACCCAGGACAGACCCCTACAGGGACAGACCCAGGACAGACCCAGGACAGACAGACCCAGGACAGACCAGACAGACAGGACCCAGGACCCCAGGACAGATCCAGACAGACCCAGGAACCCAGGACCCAGGACCCAGACCCAGGACAGACCCAGGACAGACCTAGGGCAGACCCAGGAGGCAGACCCAGGAGACAGACCCAGACCTAGACAGACCAGGACCCAGGACCCAGGACAGACCCAGACCCAGGGCACAGGACCCAGGACAGGACCCAGGACAGNGGACAGACCCAGGACAGAACCAGGGACCCAGACCAGGGCAGGACAGACCCAGGACAGACCCAGGACAGACCAGACCCAGGACCAGACCAGACCAGGACAGACCCCCAGGGACAGACCCAGGACAGACCCAGGACAGACCCTAGGGCAGGACCCAGGACCCAGGACAGACCCCAGGACAGACCCCGGACAGCCAGGACAGACCCAGGACAGACAGGACAGAAGATCCAGGCAGACCCAGGACAGACCAGGGGACAGACCTAGGGCAGACGGACAGGACCCAGGACAGATCCAGGGACAGACCCAGGACAGACCCAGGACAGACCTAGGCAGAACAGACCTAAAAGACCCAGGACAGATCCAGGGACAGACCCTAGGGCAGACAGGAACCCAGGACAGACCAGGACAGACCCAGGACCATCCAGACCCAGGGCGACCCAGGACATCCAGGACAGACCCCATACGACCCTGGACAGACAGACCCAGGCAGGACCCGGACAGACCCAGGGAAGACCCAGGGACCAGACCCAGGCAGACCCCAGAAACGACCCAGGACAGACCCAGGACAGGACCCAGGGCAGATCATACCCAAAGACCCCAGGACAGACCCAGGACAGACCGGACAGACCCAGGACAGACCCAGGACAGACCCAGGACAGACCAAGGACAGACCAGGGCAGACCCGGAACAGACCCAGGACACATCCCAGGACACCCAGGACAGGAGGACGATCCAGGACAGACCCAGGACAGACCCAGGAAGACCAGGGACAACCCAGGACAGACCCCAGGACAGACCAGGCAGACCCAGGAACGACCCAGGACAGACCCAGGACAGACCCAGGACAGACCCGGACAGACCCAGGACAGACCTAGGTGCAGGGCAGACCAGGACAGATCAGACGACCAGGACCCAGAACCCAGGGCAGACCCAGGACAGACCCAGGGACCAGATCCAGGACAGACCCAGGACAGGACAGACCCAGGACAGACCAGGGCAGACCCAGGACAGACCCAGGACCCAGACCCAGGACAGGCAGACCCGGACAGACCCAGGACAGATCCAGGAACGATGACAGGACAGACCCCAGAACCCCAGGCCCCGGACAGATCCAGGACAGACCAGGACAGACCCAGAACAGACCCAGACCCAGACCCAGGGACAGACCCAGGGGACAGACACAGGGGACCCAGGACAGACCCAGACAGACCCAGGACAGATCCAGGACAGACCCAGGACAGACCCAGGACAGACCCGGACAGGACCCAGGGCAGACCTAGGCAGACCCAGACCCAGGACAGATCCAAGGACCCAGACCCAGGACAGACCCAGGGCAGACCCAGGCAGCAGGACAGACCAGGGCAGGACCCAGAGGGCAGGACCCAGGACAGACAGACCCAGGACAGACCCCAGAACAGGACCTGACAGACCCAGGACAGACCCAGGACAGACCAGACAGACAGACAGCAGACCAGGACAGACCCAGGACAGACCCAGGACAGACCAGGACAGACCAGGACAGACCCTAGGGCAGAGACCCAGGGACAGACCCAGACAGACAGACCCAGGACAGACCCAGGACAGACCCCCAGACCAACCCAGACCCAGGACAGACCCAGGACGACCCCAGACCAGACCCAGAACAGACCCAGGGACAGACCCAGGACAGACCCAGGACAGACCCAGGACAGACCCGACAGACCCAGGACAGACCAGGACAGACCTAGGGCAGACCCAGGACCAGACAGACAGGACCCAGACAGACAGACCCCAGGACAGACCCAGGGACAGACCCTAGGGCAGACCTCCAGGACAGACCCAGGACAGACCTAGACCCAGGACAGACCCAGGACAGACCCCAGGACAGACCCCAGGGCAGACCCAGGACAGACCTAGGACAGAGGGCAGACCCAGGACAGACCCAGGACAGACCCAGGACAGATCCAGGACAGACCCAGGACAGACCCAGGACAGACCCAGGACAGACCCAGGGCAGACCCAGGACAGACCAGGACAGACCAGGACAGACCCAGACAGACCAGGACAGGATCCTAGGGACCCAGACCCAGGACAGACCCAGGGACAGACCCAGGGGAAGACCCAGGACAGACCCAGGACAGACCCAGGGCAGATCCAGGAACAGACCCAGGCAGACAGACCCAGGACAGACCCAGGACAGACCAGACAGACCCAGGACAGACCCAGGACAGACCCAGGACAGACCCAGACCAGGGCAGACCAAGGGACAGACCAGACAGACCCAGGACAGACCCAGGGACAGACCCAGGACAGACCCAGGACAGACCCAGGGACAGATCACAGACCCAGGACAGCAGACCCAGGACAGACCCAGAGGACAGACCTAGGGCAGACCCAGGACCAGACCAGGACAGATCCAGGACAGACCCACCCAGGACAGACCCAGGACAGACCCAGGACAGACCCAGGAGATCCCAGGACAGACCCAGGACAGACCCAGGACAGACCCAGGACAGATCCAGGACAGACCCAGGACAGACCCAGGACAGACCCAGGACAGACCCAGGACAGACCCAGGACAGACCCAGGACAGACCCAGGGCAGACCCAGGACAGACCCAGGACAGACCCAGGACAGACCCAGGACAGACCCAGGACAGACCCAGGACAGATCCAGGACAGACCCTGGACAGACCCAGGACAGACCCTGACAGACAGACCAGGCAGACCCAGGACAGACCTAGGGCAGACCCAGGACAGACCCAGGACAGACCCAGGACAGACCCAGGGCAGACCCAGGACAGACCCAGGACAGACCCAGGACAGACCCAGGACAGACCCAGGACAGACCCAGGACAGACCCAGGACAGACCCAGGACAGACCCAGGACCCAGACCCAGGCAGACCCAGACAGATACCCAGGGACAGACCAGGACAGGGCAGACCCAGGGACCCAGGACCCAGGACAGATGGCAGACCCAGGACAGACCCAGGACAGACCCAGGGACAGACCCAGGGACAGACCCAGACCCAGGACAGATCCAGGGCAGACCCAGGACAGACCCTGGACAGACCCAGGACAGGACCTAGGGCAGACCCAGGACAGACCCAGGCGACAGACCCAGGGGACAGACCCAGGACAGACCCAGGACAGACCCAGGGACAGGACAGACCCAGACAGACCCAGGACAGACCCAGGGCAGATCCAGGACAGACCCAGGACAGACCAGGACAGACCCTGGACAGACCCAGACCCCAGACAGACCAGGACCGACCAGACTAGGGACCCAGACCCAGGACAGACCCAGGACAGATCCAGGACAGAGGGCAGACCCAGGGACAGACCCAGGACAGACCAGGGACCAGACCAGGGCAGACCCAGGACCAGACCCAGGACAGACCCAGGACAGACCCAGGACAGACCCAGGACAGACCCAGGGCAGACCCAGGGCAGACCCAGGACAGACCCAGGACAGACCCAGGGCAGACCCAGAGGACAGACCTAGGACAGACCAGGACAGACCCAGGACCAGCCAGGGACAGACCCAGGGACAGACCCAGGGCAGAGACAGACCAGGCAGACCCAGGACAGGACCCAGACCCAGGACCCAGGACAGACCCAGGACAGACCCCAGACCAGGACAGACCCAGGACAGACCCAGGGACAGACCCAGGACAGACCCAGGACCAGGGACCCCAGGACCCAGGGACAGGACAGACCCAGGGACCAGGGGACCAGGCAGACCCAGGACAGGACAGACCAGGACCAGGAAAGACCCGGACAGATGCCAGGAACAGACCCAGGACAGACCCAGACCCAGGACAGACCCAGGGGCAGACCCAGGACAGACCGACAGCAGACCCAGGGCAGACCCAGGCAGACCCAGGACCCCAGGACCAGACCCAGGGACAGACCAGGACAGATCCAGACCAGGACAGGGACCCAGACCCAGGACAGACCCAGGACAGACCCAGGACCCAGGACCCAGGACAGATCCAGACCCAGGACAGACCCAGATCCAGGGAACGACCCAGGACAGACCCAGGACAGACAGACCAGGACAGACCTGGCAGCAGGACAGACCCAGGACAGGACCCCAGGACAGACCAGGCAGACCCACAGACCCAGGGACAGACCCAGGGAGACCCAGGGACCCAGGACAGACCAGGACAGACCCAGGACAGACCCAGGGACAGACCCAGGGACCAGACCCCCAGGACAGACCCAGGACAGACCCAGGGCAGACCCAGGACAGACCCAGGACAGACCCAGGACAGACCCAGGACAGACCCAGGACAGACCATGACAGACCCCAGGGCAGACCCCAGGACAGACCCAGGACAGACCCAGGGCAGACAGATCCAGGACAGACCCAGGACAGACCCAGGACAGACCCAGGACAGACCCAGGACAGACCCAGGACAGACCTAGGGCAGACCCAGGACAGACCCAGGACAGACCCAGGACAGACCCAGGACAGACCCAGGACAGACCTAGGGCAGACCCAGGACAGACCCAGGACAGATCCAGGACAGACCCAGGACAGACCCTGGACAGACCCAGGACAGACCTAGGGCAGACCCAGGACAGACCAAGGACAGATCCAGGACAGACCCAGGACAGACCCTGGACAGACCAGGACAGACCCAGGACAGATCCAGGACAGACCCAGGACAGACCCAGAACAGACCCAGGACCCAGACAGGGACAGACCCAGACAGACAGACCCGAGACAGGACACCAGGGACCAGGACAGACCAGGACAGACCCAGGACAGACCCAGGGAAGACCCAGGGCAGACACAGACCCAGGACAGACCAGGACAGACCAGGGAGACCAGGGAGACAAGGACAGCCCAGGGACCCAGACAGACCCAGGACAGACCCAGGGGACCCAGGGCAGGATCCAGGGACAGACCCAGGCAGGACCAGGACCCAGGACAGACCCAGGACAGACCCAGGGAGACAGACCCAGGACCCAGGACCCAGGACAGACCCAGGACAGACCCCAGGACAGACCCAGGATCCAGGACAGACCCTGGACAGACAGACCCAGGGACAGACCTAGGGCAGACCCAGGACAGACCCAGACCCAGACAGAGACAGGACAGACCCAGGGACAGACCCAGGGCAGACCCCAGGACAGACCCAGGACAGACCTAGGGCAGACCCAGGACAGACCCAGGACAGATCCAGGACAGACCCAGGACAGACCCTGGACAGACCCAGGACAGACCTAGGGAACAGACCCAGGACAGACCCAGGGACCCAGACCCCCGGACAGAGACCAGGGCAGACCCAGGGACAGACCCAGACAGACCCAGACCCAGGGCAGACCCAGGACAGACCAGGACAGACCAGGACAGACCAGGACAGACCCAGACAGACCCAGGGACCCAGGACCCAGGACAGACCCAGGACAGACCCAGGACAGACCCAGGGACAGACCCAGGGCAGACCCAGGACAGACCAAGACAGACCCAGGACAGACCCTAGGGACAGACCAGGGACCCAGGACAGACCCAGACAGACCAGGACAGACCCAGGACAGACCAGGGACAGACCCAGGGACAGACCCAGCAGACAGACCCAGGACAGACCTAGGGCAGACCAGGACAGACCCAGAAAGACCAGACCCAGGACAGACCCAGGACAGATCCAGGACAGACCCAGGACAGACAGACCAGGACAGACCCAGACCCAGGGCAGATGCAGACCAGGACAGACAGGACCCAGGACAGACCCAGGACAGACCCAGGGCAGACCAGGACAGAACAGACCCAGGACAGACAGGACAGGACAGACCCTGGACAGATCCAGGGACCAGGACCCAGACAGACAGACCCAGAACAGACCTAGGGCAGACCCAGCAGACAAGACCCAGGACAGACCTCCAGGACAGACCCAGGACAGACCCTGGACAGACCCAGGGACAGACCAGGGCAGACCCAGGACAGACCAGCAGACCCCAGGACAGACCCCAGGGACCAGGACAGACCCAGGACAGACCCAGGGACAGACCCAGGGACCAGACCTAGGGCAGACCCAGGACAGGACCAGGACAGACCAGGACAGACCCAGGACAGACCCAGACCCAGGACAGACCCAGGACAGACAGACCCAGGGCAGACCCAGGACAGACCCAGGGCAGACCCAGGACAGACTAGCCCAGGACAGACCAGGACAGACAGCCAGGGCAGATCCAGGACAGACCCAGGACAGACCCAGAACAGACCCAGGACAGACCCAGGACAGATCCCAGACCCAGGACAGACCCAGGACAGACCCAGGACAGACCCAGGACAGACCCAGGACAGACCCAGGACAGACCCAGGACAGACCCAGGACAGACCCAGGACAGGACCCCAGGACAGGACCCGACAGACCCAGGACAGATCCAGGGCAGACCCAGGACAGACCCAGGACAGACCCAGGGCAGATCCAGGAAAGACAGGACAGACCAGGACAGACCCAGGACAGACCCAGGGGACCCAGGAAGACCCGGACAGACCCAGGACAGACAGACCGGGACAGACCCAGGACAGACCCAGGACAGACAGACCCAGGACAGACCCAGACCCAGGGACAGACCCAGGACAGACCCCAGGACAGACCCAGGACAGACCCAGGACAGGACAGACCCAGGGCAGATCCAGGAACAGACCCAGGACAGACCCAGGACAGAACCAGGGCAGACCCGAGGGCAGATCCAGGACAGACCCAGGACAGACCCAGGACAGACCCAGGGCAGACCCAGGGCAGATCCAGGACAGACCCAGGACAGACCCAGGACAGACCCAGAACAGACCTAGGGTAGACCCAGGACAGATCCAGGACAGACCCAGGGCAGACCCAGGACAGACCCAGGACAGACCCAGGGCAGACCCAGGGACAGACCCAGGACAGACCCAGGACAGACCCAGGACAGACCCAGGACAGATCCAGGACAGACCCAGGACAGACCCAGGGCAGATCCAGGACAGACCCAGGACAGACCCAGGGCAGACCCAGAACAGACCTAGGGCAGACCTAGGGCAGACCTAGGGCAGACCCAGGACAGACCTAGGGCAGACCTAGGGCAGACCCAGGACAGACCCAGGGCAGATCCAGGGCAGATCCAGGGCAAGCCCAGGGCAGACCCAGGGCAGACCAGAACAGACCTAGGGCAGACCTAGGGCAGACCTAGGGCAGACCCAGGACAGACCCAGAACAGACCTAGGGCAGACCCAGGACAGATCCAGAACAGACCTAGGGCAGACCCAGGACAGACCCAGGACAGACCCAGGACAGACCTAGGGCAGACCTAGGGCAGACCCAGGGCAGACCCAGGACAGACCCAGGACAGACCCAGGACAGACCCAGAAGAGACCAGGGGCAGATCCAGGGCAGACCCAGGACAGACCCAGGGCAGACCCAGAACAGACCTAGGGCAGACCCAGGACAGACCCAGGACAGACCCAGGTCAGATCCAGGGCAGATCCAGGACAGACCTAGGGCAGACCTAGGGCAGACCTAGGGCAGACCCAGGACAGATCCAGGACAGACCCAGGACAGACCTAGGGCAGACCTAGGGCAGACCCAGGAAAGACCCAGGACAGACCTAGGGCAGATGCAGGACAGACCCAGGGCAGACCCAGGACAGACCTAGGGCAGACCCAGGGCAGATCCAGGACAGACCCACGACAGACCCAGGGCAGATCCAGGGCAGACCTAGGGCAGACCCAGGACAGACCCAGGGCAGACCCAGGGCAGACCCAGGACAGACCCAGGAAAGACCCAGGACAGACCCAGGACAGACCTAGGGCAGACATAGGACAGACCCAGGGCAGACCTAGGACAGACCCAGGACAAATCTAGGGCAGACCCAGGACAGATCTAGGGCAGACCCAGGACAGATCTAGGGCAGACCCAGGACAGACCCAGGACAGACCTAGGACGGACCCAGGACAGACCCAGAAGAGACCCAGGGCAGACCCAGAGCAGATCCAGGAAAGACCCAGGACAGACCTAGGGCAGACCTAGGACAGATCCAGGACAGACCCAGGACAGACCTAGGGCAGACCCAGGACAGACCGAGGGCAGACCCAGGACAGACCTAGGGCAGACCCAGGACAGATCCAGGACAGACCCAGGACAGACCTAGGGCAGACCTAGGGCAGACCCAGGAAAGACCCAGGACAGACCTAGGGCAGATCCAGGACAGACCCAGGGCAGACCCAGGGCAGATCCAGGACAGACCCACGACAGACCCAGGGCAGATCCAGGGCAGACCCAGGACAGACCCAGGGCAGATCTAGGACAGACCCACGACAGACCCAGGGCAGATCCAGGACAGACCCAGGACAGACCTAGGGCAGACCCAGGGCAGACCTAGGACAGACCCAGGACAGACCCAGGACAGATCTAGGGCAGACCCAGGACAGACCCAGAACAGACCCAGGGCAGACCCAGGGCAGATCCAGGACAGACCCAGGACAGACCTAGGGCAGACCTAGGACAGACCCAGGACAGACCCAGGACAGACCTAGGGCAGACCCAGGACAGACCTAGGGCAGACCCAGGACAGACCTAGGGCAGACCCAGGACAGACCTAGGGCAGACCCAGGGCAGACCCAGGAAAGACCCAGGACAGACCTAGGGCAGATCCAGGGCAGACCCAGGGCAGACCCAGGAAAGACCCAGGACAGACCCACGACAGACCCAGGGCAGATCCAGGGCAGACCCAGGGCAGACCCAGGAAAGACCCAGGACAGACCCAGGACAGACCCAGGACAGACCTAGGGCAGACATAGGACAGACCCAGGGCAGACCTAGGACAGACCCAGGACAGATCTAGGGCAGACCAGGGACAGACCCAGGACAGACCCAGGAACCAGACAGGACCCAGAACAGACCCAGGGCAGACCAGAGCAGATCCAGGAAAGACCCAGGACAGACCTAGGGCAGACCTAGGACAGATCCAGGACAGACCCAGGACAGACCCAGGGCAGACCCAGGACAGACCTAGGGCAGACCCAGGACAGACCTAGGGCAGACCCAGGACAGATCCAGGACAGACCCAGGACAGACCTAGGGCAGACCTAGGGCAGACCCAGGAAAGACCCAGGACAGACCTAGGGCAGATCCAGGGCAGACCCAGGGCAGACCCAGGGCAGATCCAGGACAGACCCACGACAGACCCAGGGCAGATCCAAGGCAGACCCAGGGCAGACCCAGGACAGACCCAGGGCAGATCTAGGACAGACCCACGACAGACCCAGGCAGATCCAGGACAGACCCAGGACAGACCTAGGGCAGACCCAGGGCAGACCCAGGACAGACCTAGGGCAGACCCAGGACAGACCCAGGACAGACCTAGGGCAGACATAGGACAGACCCAGGGCAGACCCAGGACAGATCTAGGGCAGACCCCAGGGACAGACCCAGAACAGACCCAGGGCAGACCAGGGCAGACCCAGGAAGACCAGGACAGACCTAGGGCAGACCAGGACAGACCAGGACAAGACAGACCTAGGGCAGACCTAGGACAGACCAGGACAGACCAGGACAGACCTAGGGACAGACCCAGGACAGACCTAGGGACCAGACAGACCCAGGACAGACCTAGGGGACAGACCAGGACAGACCTAGGGCAGACCCAGGGCAGACCCAGACCCAGGAAAGACCCAGGACAGACCTAGGGCAGATC
Organism: Hirundichthys speculiger; assembly: GCA_018398805.1. Taxonomy (NCBI): domain Eukaryota; kingdom Metazoa; phylum Chordata; class Actinopteri; order Beloniformes; family Exocoetidae; genus Hirundichthys; species Hirundichthys speculiger. The sequence goes on along the minus strand of JAGFBZ010000405.1, from coordinate 106,424 downwards.
CAGGACAGACCCAGGGCAGACCCAGGGCAGATCCAGGACAGACCCACGACAGACCCAGGGCAGATCCAGGGCAGACCCAGGGCAGACCCAGGACAGACCTAGGGCAGACCCAGGGCAGATCCAGGACAGACCCACGACAGACCCTGGACAGACCCAGGACAGACCTAGGGCAGACCCAGGACAGACCCAGGACACATCCAGGACAGACCCAGGACAGATCCAGGACAGACCCAGGACAGACCCAGGGCAGATCCAGGAACGACCCAGGACAGACCCAGGACAGACCCAGGGCAGATCCAGGAACGACCCAGGACAGACCTAGGGCAGACCCAGGACAGACCTAGGACAGATCCAGGACAGACCCAGGACAGACCCAGGGACCCAGGACAGACCCAGGGCAGACCCAGGACAGACCCAGGGCAGACCCAGAACAGACCTAGGGCAGACCCAGGACAGACCCAGGGCAGATCCAGGACAGACCCAGGACAGACCCAGAACAGACCCAGGACAGACCCAGGACAGATCCAGGGCAGACCCAGGACAGACCCTGGACAGACCCAGGACAGACCTAGGGCAGACCCAGGACAGACCCAGGACACATCCAGGACAGACCCAGGACAGATCCAGGACAGACCCAGGACAGACCCAGGGCAGATCCAGGAACGACCCAGGACAGACCTAGGACAGACCCAGGGCAGATCCAGGAACGACCCAGGACAGACCCAGGACAGACCCTGGACAGACCAGGACAGACCCAGGACAGACCCAGAACAGACCCAGGACAGACCCAGGACAGACCTAGGGCAGACCCAGGACAGACCCAGGACAGACCCAGGGCAGATCTAGGAACGACCCAGGACAGACCCAGGACAGACCCAGGGCAGATCCAGGAACGACCGAGGACAGACCTAGGACAGACCCAGGACAGACCTAGGGCAGACATAGGACAGACCCAGGGCAGACCTAGGACAGACCCAGGACAGATCTAGGGCAGACCCAGGACAGATCTAGGACAGACCCAGGACAGACCCAGGACAGACCTAGGACGGACCCAGGACAGACCCAGAACAGACCCAGGGCAGATCCAGGACAGACCTAGGACAGACCTAGGATGACCCAGGGCAGACGCAGGACACGCTGGAGAGACTTAGGGTGAATTCCAATTCCTCCCTTAACCCTCAATCTCAAAAATGGGCGCTCCCGCTAAGTGCAAGTGCTGTCCCAATTCTTAGCAAGTCAAATTGAGGGACAAGTTTGAGGGCTGTATCGCCCTCAAAATTGAGATTTTCCGACACCACCCTTGGAAGTAAGGGCTACCCAGAAGGCACTGGATAATTTAGCCAAAACTTCTTCGAAAATGATGGTAACAATGATAGATCCCAGGATCTATAGATGCATTTCCGGGATAGAAGTCAACTAAATACAAAAAGAAAACTGAAGAGGTGAAAATTTTTAAAGGCACCGTAGACGTGTCCTGCTTTTGTTTTCTTAGTTACATTTCAAAGAAGATCCCACGTCTGATCACAGCACGACGTCACGCTGATGAGCTGCTAACGATTCGATGTTAATCAATGACAAAATCAATATGAGATGATATCATATTTTTCGTTCAGCTCAAATCACGTGTGGTTTCAGCCAGACTGTTCACTGAATAACCGTCTGGTCATTTAACATGAATGGATTTCAAGAGGCCACCTACATGTGCCGATATCTGATCGATGCTGCTGGATCGCTCATCGATGTAGTGACTGATGGATCGATACACTCCCAGTTAAAGGCCTGCAGCTGGTCTGACAGCTGGTTTAAAGTGACAGATTTTCACCTGAGCAGGTAGAGAGAGATGAGATGGAGCGTACCTGTTGAGCGCCGCCACCAGAGCTTTGATGGCTTTGCCGTCTGAATCCACCACATGCTGCAGGAGACAGATGTCACAGCGAGACACGATCTACATGGACAAACACAAAATCACACTGTCAAAACCAGCGATGAGAACCAGCACCTCCAGATCTGAGACCAGGTCTGGATGGGACCGAGGTTCTGGCTCGGCTGGAGGAGTCTGGGTATCTCAGGGTCTCGTTGGTGGCTGATGGTCATGTGATAGCGGTACGTACGGACATGATTCAACTCATGATGAGCTGGTTGAGCTCTGCAGGTTGGAAACAGGGATGAGAGGTTTTCTCTCTTTGGGTGGAGGATTGAATCATCGACTAACATGCACCTTCAAATTTCTGTCTGGTATTTGCTTTTATTAACAGAAAGAAGACTCGTTTCAACTGAAATGAAATCACGACAGCAGCAGAAAGACCATCCAGAGTTTGTCCTACCAGAGTCAGAGTGTGTAAAAGTCTGTAGTTTGAAGCTTTCTTTGGGTCAAAGTTCTCAACATTGTAAGAGCAGATCCTGAATCCCGACGCCGCCGCTGCCACGACCAGGAAGCTGCAGATGCAGAGGAGGAGGAGGAGACGGTGAGAGGAGCGGCGGTCGTTCATGGCTGGATCTGTGGAGACAACAGGAAAATAAAACTGTCTGATTCCTGTTAGAGGAGGAAGGTAACGGACGTTTTAGCCACCAGAGCTGGACCTGGGTCGAACCCCCTCACACTCATTAAACGGGTCCGGTACTTCTCCAGTCATGACCTTTTCCACCGGTACAGAACGTACCAAACCAATCAGAGCAGGGCAAGGATGGGCTGATGCTATAACACCTGCAGGAGCACCTGAGAGCCACCGTCCAGAACCACCCAGTTCACTGCACAGCTGCCGGCTGGATCTGGTGTTTACAGCCCAATGGAGTCCGCCATCACGGAATCGCGAAAATTAGAAACAGAATTCACTTTAAATGCGCATTATAACAGAACTGAACGGCAATTTGAGCAAAAGTTTTTTTTTTTTTTTTTCTTCCGGACTAAAAGGAACTTTTCTTTCGAAAAAATGTTCCAAGAGGGGTCACTAAAAGGTGGGGGCACTTAGCTACTCTGCCCCTTCCTGCCCCCGCTTTCCTCATTAACCAAAAAAAGAAACAAAAAAACATTGACGCGGCCACCTGAGAAACCGGCGAAGAAGCAAAGGAACTAGCGTCTGACTCCCAGGTACAGGACAGAGCAGTTTCTCTGAGATTATTATGTGTCTGGAGATTCAATGTTCTGCAAGTTTCGTCAGCACACGATTGAATGGACACATTAGCTCCCGCTGGGTCCAGAGTCGGTTAGTGGGGGCAGCAGCTTCAGACCCCCCCCCCCCCCCCCCCCCCCCCCCAGCCACCTCCACCAGCTGAGAGTTATAATCTCTCCAGCGTGTCCTGGTCTGCCCCATCGTCTTCCAACGAGGATCACTTGATGAGTGAAAAGCACAAATATAAAAAGGCGAGAGTCACTCACTGAGCTAAACACAGAGGCTGATAGTTATGTTTAAATGGATATGTCTATAAAAGCTGGAACACCTAAATAAAATAAAAAATCACACTGACACACACAACCAGTGTTCAGTGGTTGGATTTCATAATATCTACATCAGCTGTAGTAAATATAGTTTTTTTCTGTTACCAGACACACAGTTTGTCATGACGTACCTGAAAAATGTCAGGTACATCATGACAAACTATGTGTCTGACAGAAGAAATTAAACAAGCTAAAATTATTAGTTTACTGCTGTTGAAATTTCTTTGTTTGCACTTTAAATGGATTTTACCTATTTGAGTTATTTTTTTCTTGAATTTTTTTCTAATGTTTTATTGGACACAATATGTTTAAAAGTATGAAAACATTAAAGTTTACAGTTATAATTACATAAATTGTCTATATTTCATTATTTTATATACTGGCTTGGGGTTAAATTTACATAAAATGCTTAAAACGGAATTCTCAAAAATTAAAAACCAAAAAACACCAAAAATGAAAAAAAATTAAAATGGAATGTGAGAAAAAATAAAATGGATTTCATAGGGCCGCTGTTGAATGCAGGGGGGTGGGGGGGGGCATGTGACAGCTGGTTTAACTGATCTGAGCGTGTTCAGACCTGACTGACAGCTAGACAGAACAAAAACAAACCAGTTTACTGAGAGGAGCCGCCTCTCCAGTCCTGTTCACATTTCCATTCACTCTGACTGGTGTCAGACTGGTTGATCTGAAGGCGACCATGTTACATGTTTGACAGGGAAGACTGAGACTGGTTTAATGCTTCTGACTGCCTTAATGACTGCGTTCATTTTCAGCTGCAATCATCAACACTCGAGCTTCAGCCTGACTGAACTGTCCTCAACTCCATATCAAGCTGACAGATCTGTCCTGGACGTCCGAGCATCATCAGGGACATCAGTGTCCCCTGGTAACAGCATGTACAGATTCAAAAGCAGAGGTCCTAGAACTGGGCCTTGTAGAGCTCCAAAGTTCAGATCATAGCCGTTAGATCAACATTGGTCATTGCTTTAAAATAATCATTCTGTGATTTAAGACTTCAGCAGATCAAGAACACGATAAGAGACGTCGGTCAGTGTGAGAAGACTACCAACTCTGTCTAAAGCCATATCTGCATCCCATGAAGACACAATATTCCCTCCAAGGCTTTCGGGTTAGGGTTAGGGTGCTGTCGGTGCTAAAGAAACAGAAACTAAAACCAAACTTCCTGTCTGGTTGTTCCCGTGGGACAGACTGTCGCGCCGGTGTCGGTTTACCCGTCGCTGCTGAGGCGGCTGCAGGAGGAGGACCACGATCAGGATGCGTCTCAGTGTCCCACGGTGGACGGACCGGCACAGCACTGAATCTTTTCACAGCACAGGTGGAACGAAGCGGCTGTGTGACTGGGACTGAAGACCGGAGCTGATGAAGGTCAGGAACATAGGCGGAAATCCCGGGGGGGACACAGGGGACGTGTCCCCCCCTTCCATAATGTTGTCCCCCCCAAAAATCATTGTAAGCACACAAAAACAATTGAATAATAATATAGTCATGTTCAATAAAAGTACAACACAAGCGCTGCAAATTATAAACGTAAAAACCTTTTTTTTAATTGTTGAAACATTGTGACCCCCCCTATTTCTCAAAGTGGTTTAGTCCACATGCTGTTTCTAAGGGGCGGGGCTACCGGCAGCTCCGCGTGTCCGCGAGCAAACGGTCGTCTCGTACAGACTGTACTGAGTGATGTATGAAAACTAGGGGTGTAACGGTACACAAAACTCTCGGTTCGGTACGTACCTCGGTTTTCAGGTCACGGTTCGGTTCATTTTCGGTACAGTAAGAAACATAAATGCAAAATATAAATGTGCTAGTTGTTTATAACACACTTTTGTGCTTTTTAACAATAGGAACATTAGCCTATACAAAGCTAGAATTCTGCTCAAAAATATAAATACAATATTCTGAAATGTAGATATTTTGAAAAACAAAATAAAAATAACATTGGCTCAGACTTTTGCTTAAAAAAAATAATCCATCTGATGTGCAAAATTGAACAGTTGCAACACTGAACAGTTTCAAGTTGTTAGTCAGATTAAATAACATGAATAAGGCTCAGGGTGTTTCTTTAAAAACTAATCTTTTTATTCTTTCATAAAGTCTGGGTATGATTTTCTGGCTAAAATGTGGACGAGAAGGTTATTGATATCTGGGCTCAATTACCTTTATCATGTGTTTGAAGCCAGCGTTCTCTACCACTGATTAGGGTGTTTGTGTGTCGCCTCGCCTGTGTATGTGGTGACACGCGCGTCGCCTCACCTGTGTATGTGGTGACACGCGCGTCGCCTCACCTGTGTATGTGGTGACACGCGCGTCGCCTCACCTGTGTATGTGGTGACACGCGCGTCGCCTCACCTGTGTATGTGGTGACACGCGCCCAGTCCACACACAGAAACTCGTGCTGGCTGTGCACTGAGCCCGGCAGAGAGAGGGAGAGAGAGAGAGAGAGAGAGAGAGAGAGAGAGGGAGAGGGAGAGAGAGAGAGAGAGAGAGAAGCGCGGCTCGCGAGGTAGACAGCAGCCAAGTGATGCTTCAAACCTAGCGGTTTGAGTGCGCGTGAGTCTCAAAATCACCTGAAAAAGTAGCTAGATTTGTCGCTAGTCGCTTTTTACAAATTAAGTCGCCAGATATAGCGACAAAGTCGCTAAGTTGGCAACACTGACCGTGTGCGCACAACTGCGCATGTGCGGCTGCAGCGCTCTGCTCCACAACGTGCGGTCCTCTACTTAATATGTCCGTGTGGAAACTCGTTCGGTACGCCCCCGTCCCGAACCGACCTACCTGTACCGAAACGGTTCAATACAAATACATGTACCGTTACACCCCTAATGAAAACCAGTAAGTCATTAATCACACCGCTTGTTTAACAAACTCAAGGTTGTAACATGAAAATGACATTTCTCTTGCTTGGTCCGAAATCAGCCTCTCTCTTTTTGTTTTTTTAATCAGCACGCCAGTAAGCAAATAGCCTAGCTTATGATGGCTAACAGGCTCAAACCAGTATGTAGAATAGTGGTGAGGGATACAAATACAACACTACAATATAATAATACCACCTGATACCATTGTTGATTTTTCAGTTTGAACACTGAAAAACCTGTATACAGGTAGAATACGCACTGATACACAACAATGCTACAACTACTATGATTACTTTTTCTAACATTCAACAGGCTGTGGGCTCAACCCTGCAAGGCAAGTTCCAAAGGAGCAGGAGAGAGAGAGGGACCCTAACCCTAACCCCCCCCCCCCCCCCCCCCCCCCCCCCCCCCCCCGGAAGGTCCCTGATGATCCAGGTCCTGATCAAAGTTTCTTCCTCTATAAAGGGGAGTTTTTCCTTGAAACCAGATGTTTCTCCCACTGTTTTACTGTCCTACCGTTGTTTCTTTAATTAGGATTTTATAATATTACTTTAGTGAGTAATATTTGCTCAAGGATCATGATCTGAAAAGCACCTGGAGACTCTTTGTAATGTAACAGATGCTATATGAATAAAGTTGAATTGAACTGAGTTCAAAAAGAATCCACTGCTTACGGTTAGGTTTAGGTTCAGAGGGTCAGGGTTAGAGTTAGGGCTGCTGCTCAGCCCCTAACCCTAACCCTAACCCTAACCCCCTAACCCTAACCCTAACCCTAACCCTCTTTGAGGGATCCACGTTTTGAACCATCAGTTGTTCAGCGTTGTATCACTACTTCTTAACTTGGTCTCAGCTTGTGCAGCGGCTGCTGCTGTAGGAAACGAGGACGTGGTGGTGCAGCTCGTGTTCAAACCCTGTTTACCCTCCGTTCATCAGTCCCTCAGCTGCAGGCGCACCTCTCTCTCTCTGGCTCCGCCCCTCCCCTCTCTGGCTCCGCCCCTCCCAGTGTCAGAAGCGGTGGAACCAGTAGAGCAACTGCTTCTCTCAAACAGCATTTTTGCACAAACCACAACTCCTTTAACTGGGTTTAAAAGCGTCTCGTCCACAGTTTCTCTGATCAGAAACCAGTAACACCATCGCTGCATGAACTCCCGTCTGTTACAGGAGGCAGCTCTGAACTGGTAACACTGGAAATACTATACAGTCACGTGAAATCAGCGTGTCGTAATAACGTGTATGGATGGATACACCTCTCAAGATTAGATGTTACCAAACACAAGGCTGCAGGGTTTATCACCTTTGGGCTCTTGGAGGAAAAAAACACAGTTGGACAAAACAGTAAAAGGATCTATGAGAACCGTTTTCTCTGATTTGGTTGCAGGACAGAACTGCTGGATACGAAGCTGCTGGTCCAGAGCTTCCTCCAGACTAAAACGCTGTCACGTGGAAAAGAAAGTACACCCTCTAATGTCTACGGTTAAAACCAAAATAACTAAAGAAATTCAAGAAAAAAATCTAAAACAGCCTCAAGTTAACAACAACAGACAGACAACACCCTGTAGCTCCGCCCTGTAGCTCCGCCCTGTAGCTCCGCCCTGTAGCTCCCCCTGTAGCTCCCCCCTGTAGCTCCGCCCTGTAGCTCTCCCCTGTAGCTCCGCCCTGTAGCTCCCCCCTGTAGCTCCCCCTGTAGCTCCCCCTGTAGCTCCGCCCTGTAGCTCCCCCCTGTAGCTCCCCCTGTAGCTCCGCCCTGTAGCTCTCCCCTGTAGCTCTCCCCTGTAGCTCCACCCTGTAGCTCTCCCCTGTAGCTCCGCCCTGTAGCTCCGCCCTGTAGCTCCGCCCTGTAGCTCCCTCCTGTAGTTCCGCCCTGTAGCTCCGCCCTGTAGCTCCCCCCTGTAGCTCCCCCCTGTAGCTCCGCCCTGTAGCCCCGCCCTGTAGCTCCGCCCTGTAGCCCCGCCCTGTAGCTCCCCCCTGTAGCTCCGCCCTGTAGCCCCCCTGTAGCCCCGCCCTGTAGCTCACCCTGTAGCTCCCCCTGTAGCTCCGCCCTGTAGCTCCCCCTGTAGCCCCCCGCCCTGTAGCTCCGCCCTGTAGCTCTCCCCTGTAGCTCCGTCCCTGTAGCTCCGCCCTGTAGCTCCCCCCCCTGTAGCTCCACCCTGTAGCCCCCCCTTTAGCTCCCCCCTGTAGCTCCACCCTGTAGCTCCGCCCTGTAGCTCCCCCTGTAGCTCCCCCCTGTAGCTCCGCCCTGTAGCCCCGCCCTGTAGCCCTGTAGCCCGCCCTGTAGCTCCCCCTCCGCCCTGTAGCTCCACCCTGTAGCCCCGCCCTGTAGCTCCACCCTGTAGCTCCCCCCCCCCTGTAGCCGCGCCCTGTAGCTCCCCCTGTAGCCCCGCCCTGTAGCTCCGCCCTGTAGCTCTCCCCTGTAGCTCCCCCCTGTAGCTCCGCCCTGTAGCTCCGCCCTGTAGCTCCCCCTGTAGCCCCTCCGCCCTGTAGCTCGCCCTGTAGCTCCGCCCTGTAGCTCCCCCTGTAGCTCCGCCCTGTAGCCTCCCCTGTAGCTCCGCCCTGTAGCTCCCCCCTGTAGCTCCCCCTGTAGCTCCCCTGTAGCTCCCCCTGTAGCTGTAGCTCCCCCTGTAGCTCCCCCCTGTAGCTCCCCCTGTAGCTCCCCCTGTAGCTCTCCCCTGTAGCTCCCCCCCTGTAGCTCCCCCTGTAGCTCTCCCCTGTAGCTCCGCCCTGTAGCTCCCCCCTGTAGCTCCGCCCTGTAGCTCCACCCTGTAGCCCCGCCCTGTAGCTCCACCCTGTAGCTCCCCCCCCCTGTAAGCTGCGCCCTGTAGCTGTGCCCCCTAGCCCCCCTGTAGCCCGCCCTGTAGCTCCGCTCCCCCTGTAGCTCCCTCCTGTAGTAGCCCTCCGCCCTGTAGCTCCGCCCTGTAGCTCCCCCCTGTAGCTCCCCCCTGTAGCTCCGCCCTGTAGCCCCGCCCTGTAGCTCCGCCCTGTAGCCCCGCCCTGTAGCTCCCCCCTGTAGCCCCGCCCTGTAGCTCCACCCTGTAGCCCCGCCCTGTAGCTCCCCCCTGTAGCTCCCCCCTGTAGCTCCGCCCTGTAGCTCCCCCTGTAGCCCCGCCCTGTAGCTCCGCCCTGTAGCTCTCCCCTGTAGCTCCGTCCTGTAGCTCCGCCCTGTAGCTCCCCCTGTAGCTCCACCCTGTAGCCCCCCCTTTAGCTCCCCCCTGTAGCTCCGCCCTGTAGCTCCGCCCTGTAGCTCCCCCTGTAGCTCCCCCCTGTAGCTCCGCCCTGTAGCCCCCCTGTAGCTCCCCCTGTAGCCCTGTAGCTCCGCCCTGTAGCTCCCCCCTGTAGCTCCCCCCTGTAGCTCCGCCCTGTAGCTCTCCCCTGTAGCTCCGCCCTGTAGCTCCCCCCTGTATCTCCCCCCCTCCGCCCTGTAGCCCCCCTCCGCCCTGTAGCTCCGCCCTGTAGCTCCCCCCCTGTAGCTCCCCCCTGTAGCTCCGCCCTGTAGCTCCGCCCTGTAGTAGCTCCGCCCTGTAGCTCTCCCCTGTAGCTCCGCCCTGTAGCTCTCCCCTGTAGCTCCGCCCTGTAGCTCCGCCCTGTAGCTCCCCCCTGTAGCTCCGCCCTGTAGCTCCCCCTGTAGCTCCCTCCTGTAGTTCCGCCCTGTAGCCCTGTAGCTCCCCCCTGTAGCTCCCCCCTGTAGCCCCGCCCTGTAGCTCCGCCCTGTAGCCCCGCCCTGTAGCTCCGCCCTGTAGCTCCCCCCTGTAGCTCCGCCCTGTAGCTCCACCCTGTAGCCCCGCCCTGTAGCTCCACCCTGTAGCTCCCCCCTGTAGCTCCGCCCTGTAGCCCCGCCCTGTAGCTCCGCCCTGTAGCCCCGCCCTGTAGCTCCGCCCTGTAGCCCCGCCCTGTAGCTCCCCCTGTAGCTCCCCTGTAGCTCCGCCCTGTAGCTCCGCCCTGTAGCTCCATCCTGTAGCTCCCCCCTGTAGCTCCGCCCTGTAGCTCCCCCTGTAGCCCTGCCCTGTAGCTCCGCCCTGTAGCTCCCCCTGTAGCTCCGCCCTGTAGCTCCAACTTGTAGCTCCCCCCTGTAGCTCCGCTCCGCCCTGTAGCTCCCCCCTGTAGCTCCACCCTGTAGCTCCCCCCTGTAGCTCCACCCTGTAGCTCCCCCCTGTAGCCCCGCCCTGTAGCCCCCCCCATAGCTCCGCCCTGTAGCTCCCCCCTGTAGCTCCCCCCTGTAGCTCCGCCTCCAGCAGCAGCATCTTCAACTGTCTTCTGGACGATGTCACCTGTCTCTCTGGAGGTCGTGGAGGAATTCTGCTCCATTTTTCCTCCCAGGGTTGCTTCGGTTCATCGAGGGTCTCCACACCTCCACTGCAGCGCTGCAGGGCCTCGACTCTTTCCATCCTCCTGCTGTGTTCGGCATCAACGTCCCGCTGGTCCATCGGTGGGTTTGGGGGTTTTGCTGATAAGCTGTGTTTGTTTTTCTCCGTGAACGTCTCCACTTCCTTCTTGTCTTCTCCAGTCTTCCAGGAGTCCTGCAGTCCGTTGGGATGCAGATCCGTTAGCAGGAAGCTGCGCTCCCACGTTCTCTTCATGGAGTGAGATGTTTGAGATGTCTGCTCCTGGGGGACTGGCAGAGTTGGGCTTTACTGGATATTTCATTTACAACATGGACAGAGTTGATGACAGATGGAGCCACGGGGTGTCCTGCTACCGATGACCGCCAGCAGCTCTGGGGAACCCTGGTGGATCATCTCAGGACGCTAACAAGCAGACGTCTGCTTGAACCTGCAGTCAATCATCCCTCTTGGGCTGACGGCGGTTGGCTTGACCCAACACGATGAGTCCGCAACATCAGCCGAGGGGTTCCAGCACAGGTCTGCTAGTCCTCATCTCCGTTCTTTGTTTCATAGTTGAGATCAAGATGTTTGGACAGGTCTGATCAGGTAAATTGATCTCAACTGTCATGGGTTGACAGAAGCTTTACCGGCCAACTGAGGTGGGTTCATTCCAAAACCTGTGAGCATCAGCCTGCAGTGTTTGTCCAGTTCTTCCTATACAGTCTATGCTGCTAACCCCCACTGGCATGGCAGCGTCTCCAGGGGCGGGGCTTTGGATGCAGGACAGCAGAGAGGGAGGGGCCATCAAGTTTATCAACTTGATAAACTTGATGGCGTGTTAACCCTTTAACTGCCAAAGTCGCAATATTGCAACAAGAAACATATCTGACTATAACAGGCTGTATCTATAAATGTGAAGCCGCATCTTGTTACTACTTTTCACCAGTAGATGGCGGACATGTGCGCCTGTAATCTGAGAACCATTTTTGCTGGTGGCACTATTCAAAGTTTAGCGTAAAATGAGTTTGTAAAACATCCTCTGGCACAGACGCGTGGCGCAGCAGTGGTAGAAATGCTGAGTGTAACGAGAGCAGAGCAGAGCAAAAGAGTGTTTTTTCATTTACTCACGATGCTGAGAGGTTGGCTTACCGTCCACGAAGTACTTTGTCAGGTTCTGGCTAACTCTGATTCAGAGGAGGAAGACATGCAGTTGTCCAGTGAAGCAGAAACTGACGGAAGTAGTGACGGTGAATCAACGCACCATAATCCACAATCAGTACATCGTATATCGGATGCTTCACCTCAGCGTGGCCGGGGTGAAAACATTCTGCGATCGCCAAGCAGGTGGAGGTGTCAGGGGGGCTCATAACACCGCAAATATGGAAAAATGTAGCGGGGATGAAACTGCGGTTGTCCTGGCAACATGGGAGAAGCCGCGGGAAAACACACCGCTAATGGCGCACCGGAAATCTCGATGATGATGAAGATGATGGTGGCGGCTGAGAGTTCTTGAGAGAAGAGGAACAGTATCAAAAGTGGAGCCTAAATTTTGATGAGCGTGCTGGTTATTGTGGAGACGATCTGACAAATTCTGAGCCCATTGATTTAATCTCTTTTCCAAATGATGAATTCTGGAGCTTCTTCACCAATGAAACAAATAGAAAAGGCCACCAGTTCTTTGAAAGGGAAATATTGAAACCAAACTCCAGATTTCATGACTTTATGATGTGATTGTTCCTGAAATGGAAGCTTTCATTGTGAATGGGGCTGCAGGAAAAATCTGAAAATGAGGACTACCGGGCAGATTTGGGCAGGTGATGTCACAATAATCAAATTAGATGACAAATCTACTTCCATTCCAAATTTTGGTTCATACTGAAGATAGTTCTCATTTACAGTATGAATTTATCTCAAACCACTTTAAAGTTAGAGCCTTTTGAAACCTTGATATCAAAATTGAACATTTTCCAATATGGCTGCCACCTTGTGACGTCATAATGTTCAAATTTGATAAATAATTTCACCCCCATCACAGACTTTGAGTCATACTGAACAATTTTCTCATTGACAGTTTACATTTATCTCAAACTGCTTTTCAAGTTATAGCCTTTTGAAATCTTGATATCAGAATTGTATATTTTCTTGAAAACTCCGGCGCCTAAAGGGTTAAAGTAAAGTTCGGTAAATTGGTTTCCAAAGAATCCCAACAGGAGCTTCAGGCTCTGGACGTTACAGCAAGTCAATGATTAACAGGTTAATGTTTAACGCTGGTTCAAGTCTGGAGTCACATTTACACCTGTGGGTTACCTGTGGGTTACCTGGCCAGTTCTGACACCAACACAGGTGTCTAAAAAACCATCAGGATGAAACATTTCTGTGGAAAAGCACTGAAGACTCACGAGCCTGAACTTTAATGTCAGTGCAGCAACCGCCCTGGATTACCTGGATTACCTGGATCAGGTAAACAACTGACTAACAGCAGGACAGATCATTTCTCTACAGGTAGAAGGACCTGAAGTTATTTATGTTCAATGATCAACAAAGAAATCAAAAACCCGCGCGTGTCACAGCTGACGAACTACCAGAGTTCATGAAAGAAAACCACCCCTCCCTCTTCTGGACCCAGCAGCTGGTCCTGGTCCAGGTCCAGGTCCTGTAAAGACCTCTGGTTCTGGTTCTCCTACCTGTTCAGGTGAGCCGCGGGTCGACCAGAGGCGTCCTCCGCTCAGGGTTTCTGCTGGGTGGCGGCTCCTCCACCTGCCGAGGTGTCACCTCAGGCTCCTCCCACCCTGCACCGCCGCCCTGCTGCTGCCAGGTCGGCCACGCCCCCCCTGCTAATGCTGCATTCGTGGCCTGAGGGAAACGTGGGAGGTTTGAGCTCCGAAACAGAAACTCCAGCAAGAGTCCAGAACTTTGGATCAGTCGAACCAGAACAGAGCCAGTTGTGGAACATCTGGGACACGAAGGGAAAATCCCGAAAGCTTTGCACGTTTAGGTGGTTGTTTGTTTCTCGTGAGAGGTTTAATGAAGATGATGGCGAGATTAGTCCAGAACACAGAAACACACGCAGAAAAACATGTTTTCCTTTTGTTTTTTTAACAAAACCAAAAACACCTAATGATCCAGCAGACATAAGAGGATATGACAAAAACTGGAGCAGAGCAGCTCCTTTAAATATGATTGAGTCAAATAATAGGAGTCTGTCAGTCTTTTGATTATTCTTAATAAGTTTGAGTTTGAACTCTAAACTGTCTGCTGTCTTTGTTTATGGATAAAGTATTTAGCATTCAGGATTACAAAGTTAACGACATGTTAAAGAGCTTTATTTCTGAATTTTCTCTGTAAGAAATTAGAGAATAAGTTAACTTTAAATGATTGAAGGGTAAACTTTCTAGTTGAGTTAAAAACATTTGATTTTTATTCTACCATTTGATAATAAATGCTCCAGTAGTTTTCTTCAGCATCTGTTGTCTAAACGAACCACAAAAACAAACAAGTTTTGTCTCTGTTGGATTGGTTCTTTGCTCTAACAATGTTTATTGGTAATAAATAAAGCTTGTTTATTTCCCCTTTCAACATTGTCACATCTGTCAGGAACATCTGTGTGATGAGCAGCAGAGCTGAGGATCTGAGCTGTTGCAGCTATGAAACACCTGCCGGGTCTCTACCGGTAACAAACAGCTTTTTTTTTATGTATTGATTCATTTCGCTTCTGACTTTTGTTTGGTGGACTGGATGAGTCTGAATAAAGTCGGAATGTCGAGAATAAAGTCGGAATGTTGAGAATAAAGTCGAAATGTCGAGAATAAAGTCGGAATGTCGAGAATAAAGTCGGAATGTCGAGAATGTCGAGAATAAAGTCGAAATGTTGAGGATAAAGTCGGAATGTCGAGAATAAAGTCGGAATGTCGAGAATAAAGTCGAAAAATTGGGAATAAAGTCGGAATGTTGAGAATAAAGTCAGAATGTCGAGAATAAAGTCGGAATGTCAAGAATAAAGTCGAAATGTCGAGAATAAAGTCGGAATGTCGAGAATAAAGTCGAAAAATTGGGAATAAAGTTGGAATGTTGAGAATAAAGTCAGAATGTCGAGAATAAAGTCGGAATGTCGAGAGTAAAGTCGAAATGTCGAGAATAAAGTCGGAATGTCGAGAATAAAGTCGGAATGTCGAGACTAAAGTTGGTTTTTCGAGAATAAAGTCGAAATATCGAGAATAAAGTTGGAATGTCGAGAATAAAGTCGGAATGTCGAGAATAAAGTCGGAATGTCGAGAATAATGTTCTCGACTTTGTCTTTATTCTCGACATTTTCTCGAATTTTGACTTTATTGTCGACATTCCGACTTTATTCTCAACATTTTGACTTTAAGACTTTTAAGACTTTCTCGAAATGTTGAGAATAAAGTCGGAATGTCAAAAATAAAGTCAAAATGTCGAGAAAAAGGTCGAAATGTTGAGAATAAAGTCGAAACGTCGAGAATAAAGTCAAAATGTTGAGAATAAAGTTGAAATGTCATGAATAAAGTCGAAATGTCGAGAATAAAGTCGGAATGTCGAGAATAAAGTCGAAATATCGAGAATAAAGTCGGAATGTCGAGAATAAAGTCGAAATATCGAGAATAAAGTCGGAATGTCGAGAATAAAGTCGAAATGTCAAGAATAAAGTCGGAATGTCGAGAATAAAGTCGGAATGTCGAGAATAAAGTCGAAATGTCGAGAATAAAGTCGAAATGTTGAGAATAAAGTCAAAACATCGAGAATAAAGTCGAAATGTTGAGAATAAAGTTGACACGTCGACAATTAAGTCAAAATTCGAGAAAATGTTGAGAATAAAGACAAAGTCGAGAATAAAGTCGGAATGTCGAGAATAAAGTTGAAATGTCGAGAATAAAGACAAAGTCAAGAATAAAGTCGGAATGTCGAGAATAAAGTCAAAATGTCGAGAAACGGTCGAAATATTGAGAATAAAGTCAAAACGTCGAGAATAAAGTCAAAATGTCATGAATAAAGTCGAAATGTCGAGAATAAAGTCGGAATGTCGAGAATAAAGTCGGAATGTCGAGAATAAAGTTGAAATGTCGAGAATAAAGTCGGAATGTCGACAATCAAGTCAAAATTCGAGAAAATGTCGAGAACAAAGACAAAGTCAGGAATAAAGTCGGAATGTCGAAAATAAAGTTGAAATGTCGAGAATAAAGTCGGAATGTCGAGAATAAAGTCGGAATGTCGAAAATAAAGTCAAAATGTCGAGAAAAAGGTCGAAATGTTGAGAATAAAGTTGAAATGTCAAGAATAAAGTCAAAATGTCGAGAATAAAGTCGGAATGTCGAGAATAAAGTCGAAATGTCGAGAATAAAGTCGAAATGTTGAGAATAAAGTCAAACCGTCGAGAATAAAGTCGAAATGTTGAGAATAAAGTCGGAGTGTCGACAATAAAGTCAAAATGTCGACAATAAAGTTGAAATGTCGACAATTAAGTCAAAATGTCGAGAATAAAGTCGAAATGTCGAGAATAAAGTCGAAATATCGAGAATAAAGTCGAAATGTCGAGAATAAAGTCAGAATGTCGAGAATAATGTTCTCGACTTTGTTCTCGACTTTGTCTTTATTCTCGACATTTTCTCGAATTTTGACTTTATTGTCGACATTCCGACTTTATTCTCAACATTTTGACTTTAAGACTTTTAAGACTTTCTCGAAATGTTGAGAATAAAGTCAGAATGTCAAAAATAAAGTCAAAATGTCGAGAAAAAGGTCGAAATGTTGAGAATAAAGTCCAAACGTCGAGAATAAAGTCAAAATGTTGAGAATAAAGTTGAAATGTCATGAATAAAGTCGAAATGTCGAGAATAAAGTCGGAATGTCGAGAATAAAGTCGAAATATCGAGAATAAAGTCGGAATGTCGAGAATAAAGTCGAAATATCGAGAATAAAGTCGGAATGTCGAGAATAAAGTCGAAATGTCGAGAATAAAGTCGGAATGTCGAGAATAAAGTCGGAATGTCGAGAATAAAGTCGAAATGTTGAAAATAAAGTCGAAATGTCGAGAATAAAGACAAAGTCAAGAATAAAGTCGGAATGTCGAGAATAAAGTCAAAATGTCGAGAAAAAGGTCAAAATATTGAGAATGAAGTCAAAACGTTGAGAATAAAGTCAAAATGTTGAGAATAAAGTTGAAATGTCAAGAATAAAGTCGAAATGTCGAGAATAAAGTCGGAATGTCGAGAATAAAGTCGAAATGTCGAGAATAAAGTCGGAATGTCGAGAATAAAGTCGTAATGTCGACAATTAAGTCAAAATTCGAGAAAATGTCGAGAATAAAGACAAAGTCGGGAATAAAGTCGGAATGTCAAAAAATTCGAGAAAATGTTGAGAATAAAGACAAAGTCGAGAATAAAGTCGGAATGTCGAGAATAAAGTCGAAATGTCGAGAATAAAGTCGAAATGTCGAGAATAAAGACAAAGTCAAGAATAAAGTCGGAATGTCGAGAATAAAGTCAAAATGTCGAGAAAAAGGTCAAAATATTGAGAATGAAGTCAAAACGTCGAGAATAAAGTCAAAATGTTGAGAATAAAGTTGAAATGTCAAGAATAAAGTCGAAATGTCGAGAATAAAGTCGGAATGTCGAGAATAAAGTCGAAATGTCGAGAATAAAGTCGGAATGTCGAGAATAAAGTCGTAATGTCGACAATTAAGTCAAAATTCGAGAAAATGTCGAGAATAAAGACAAAGTCGGGAATAAAGTCGGAATGTCGAAAATAAAGTAGAAATGTCGAGAATAAAGTCGGAATGTCGAGAATAAAGTCGGAATGTCGAAAATAAAGTCAAAATGTCGAGAAAAAGGTTGAAATGTTGAGAATAAAGTTGAAACGTCGAGAATAAAGTCAAAATATTGAGAATAAAGTTGAAATGTCAAGAATAAAATCAAAATGTTGAGAATAAAGTCGGAATGTCGAGAATAAAGTCGAAATGTCGAGAATAAAGTCGAAATGTCGAGAATAAAGTCGAAATGTTGAGAATAAAGTCAAAACATTGAGAATAAAGTCAAAATATTGAGAATAAAGTCGGAATGTCGACAATAAAGTCAAAATGTCGACAATAAAGTTGAAATGTCGACAATTAAGTCAAAATGTCGACAATTAAGTCAAAATGTCGAGAATAAAGTCGAAATGTCGAGAATAAAGTCGAAATATTAAGAATATAGTCGGAATGTCGAGAATAAAGTCGAAATGTCGACAATTAAGTCAAAATGTCGAGAATAAAGTCGAAATGTCGAGAATAAAGTCGAAATATTAAGAATATTGTCGGAATGTCGAGAATAAAGTCGAAATGTCGAGAATAAAGTCGAAATGTTGAGAATAAAGTTAAAACATTGAGAATAAAGTCAAAATATCGAGAATAAAGTCGAAATGTCGAGAATAAAGTCGAAAAATCGAGAATAAAGTCGGAATGTTGAGAATAAAGTCAGAATGTCGAGAATAAAGTCGGAATGTCAAGAATAAAGTCGAAATGTCGAGAATAAAGTCGGAATGTCGAGAATAAAGTGGGAATGTCGAGAATAAAGTCAAAATGTCGACAATAAAGTTGAAATGTCGACAATTAAGTCAAAATGTCGAGAATAAAGTCGAAATGTCGAGAATAAAGTCGAAATATTAAGAATATAGTCGGAATGTCGAGAATAAAGTCGAAATGTTGAGAATAAAGTCGGAATGTCGAGAATAAAGTCGAAAAATCGAGAATAAAGTCGGAATGTTGAGAATAAAGTCAGAATGTCGAGAATAAAGTCGGAATGTCAAGAATAAAGTCGAAATGTCGAGAATAAAGTCGGAATGTCGACAATAAAGTCAAAATGTGGAGAATAAAGTTGAAATGTCGACAATTAAGTCTGAATGTCGACAATAAAGTCAAAATGTGGAGAATAAAGTCGAAATATCGAGAATAAAGTTGGAATGTCGAGAATAAAGTCGAAATATCGAGAATAAAGTCGGAATGTCGAGAATAAAGTCGGAATGTCGAGAATAAAGTCAAAATGTCGAGAATAAAGACAAAGTCGAGAATAAAATCGGAATCTCGAGAATAAAGTCGAAATGTCGAGAATAAAGTCGGAATGTCAACAATAAGATCAAAATGTCGAGAAAAAGGTCGAAATGTCAAGAATAAAGTCAAAACATCGAGAATAAAGTCAAAATGTTGAGAATAAAGTCGAAATGTCAAGAATAAAGTCGAAATGTCGAGAATAAAGTCGAAAAGTCGAGAATAAAGTCGGAATGTCGAGAATAAAGACAAAGTCGAGAATAAAGTCAGAATCGCGAGAATAAAGTCGGAATGTTGACAATAAAGTTGGAATGTCGACAATAAAGTCAAAATGTCGAGATTAAAGACAAAGTCGAGAATAAAGTTGGAATGTCGAGAATAAAGTCAAAATGTAAAGAATAAAGTCAAAAAGTCGAGAAAAAAATGGAAATGTCAATAATAAAGTCGAAATGTCGAGAAAAAGGTTGAAATGTCGAGAATAAAGTTGAAATCCAGTTTCCAGAATTCCAGAATTGGTGTAGTTTCTTTGTTTCAGAATATGCACAATTTGTCTATGTGATAAAAGCACGTAGACACAGACACTGTGTTGGTAGAGTAAAGCTGGTTTGAATAAATCTTAAACCTCCTAGGACCTGGTGTCCACATGTGTGGACACCACAGTATTGGTTGTCTAGACCAGTGGTTCTCAAGTGGTGGGTCGTGACCCAAAAGTGGGTCGCAGACCCATTTTCAGTGGGTCGTGGGCCTTTGCCTGGGGAAGGAAATGCTAAAAAAAAAAACAACAACAACATGTCATTCATACTCCTTAACAGTAGATGGCGATAATGCCCTGTAATGTGAGTTGACACCCGCCAGTTTACACCATAGAAAAAGACCTGCAGAGTTTGTTTCCATATGTTGATCAGGTGAAACACAGATACAACCAAGAATATATGAGATATGGATTTTCTTATCTTGAAGACAAAGGTCAGTGAGTGGTTATTCAGATAAAATTATATATTTTGAGTTCTTTTTAGAACTACTGCTTAGTGTTTTATTTCATGTTTGTGCATAAAAGCACTGTTGAGTCTTAAAAATGGCTGTAACTGAAATGTTCTGATTGTTATGTCAGCTTTATGATTAATGCTTAAATAAGTGACTAGATAGTTTTAATAGGAAATTGTTATATATTCAGGAAGTGGGTACTCAGCAAATGCTACATATTTGAGTTCTTTTTGAAACTACTGCTCAGTGGTTGCACTGTTATATTTCTTGTTTGTGCATGTTGAGTTTGTTAAAAAAGGCTGAAGTTACTGAAGTGTTTTGGATTTAATTAAAATGCAGCTAATTGGGCATCAAATGGAATATTTCCCACTTGAAGTTATTTTGGTTATGCCATTTTGGTTCTTGCCGTTTTGGTTCACCAATAAACTTATTTTTTTGTGTGTGTTGGCATTCTGTGATATTCTATTTTACTATCTCAGATTCAAACTGCACGATATTTTCATTCAATAAATTTGAGAAGTTGGAAATTTTCCTTGATTTGGGTCACGGCTTGTCATTAAGGGTGATGGTGGGTCCTGAAGCCGGACCAGTTGAGAACCACTGGTCAAGACCACAATGTTAAATCTTGGTTTACAAGGGCGTGGCATCCACTTACGGGGACATTAAACTGCCACCTAGTGGTTAAAGGAGAGTATAACTTAGCACATGTTCGATTGAAGAAGGCCGACAACCCACCCTAAAGTGCAGATGGCCACTCCCAGTCCAAACGTCGAGCAGGTAAAAAATTCTAACAAATTTCATGGCTGTTTCTTCCTTAGATATGTATAGAAGCCTTCAATGTGTGTTATGGAAGTCGAATTTTGCAAAAGTAAGAAAATGTGACAATTTACCACGCCGCTAAACTTGATGTACACATATGTGGACAAAGGGACTTAGTTTTGAATTTGTATTTTGGGATAATTTTGTTAGAAAACAGACATTTTATACAGTACAAACAGCTATAGCATGATTTATTAATAAATCTATGTAGATTTGATTTGATTTGATTTGAAACTAAATGTTTTCTTTCTTGAGCGTTATTCTCTGGCAAAAGCAATGGAAATGCTGGGGTTAATTGGTGGAGACAACTCAGAGGATTTATTAGACATCGGTGATCCTGTGGGAGATGCTGAATATCAACCTCCACAACCAGAGCCGAGCAGCAGTGAGGAAGACAGTAGTGGGGGTGAGGGAGACAATAGTGGGTGTGAAGGAGACAGTAGTGGGGGTGAGGGAGACAATAGTAGGTGTGAGGGTGTGAGGGGAAGGTGGTAGTGGTGTGAGAGACAGTATGGGTGTGAGGAGACAGTAGTGGGTGTGAGGGAGACAATAGTGGGTGTGAGGGAGACAGTAGTGGGTGTGAGACCAGTGGGGGTGAGGGAGACAGCAATGGGTGTGAGGAAAACAGTAGTGGGGTGAGGGAGACAGTAGGGGTGTGTAGAGACGTAGTGGGTGTGAGAGAGACAGTAGTGGGGGTGAGGGAGACAATAGTGGGTGTGAAGGAGACAGTAGTGGGGGTGAGGGAGACAATAGTAGGTGTGAGGAAGATGGTAGTGGGTGTGAGGGAGACAGTAGTGGGGGTGAGGGAGACAGTAATGGGTGTGAGGGAGACAGTAGTGGGTGTGAGAGAGACAGTAGTGGGTGTGAGGGAGACAATAGTGGGTGTGAGGGAGACAGTAGTGGGTGTGAGAGAGACAGTAGTGGGGGTGAGGGAGACAGCAATGGGTGTGAGGAAAACAGTAGTGGGGGTGAGGGAGACAGTAGTGGGTGTGAGAGAGACAGTAGTGGGTGTGAGAGAGACAGTAGTGGGGGTGAGGGAGACAGTAGTGGGTGTGAGGGAGACAGTAGTGGGGGTGAGGGAGAAGGTAGTGGGTGTGAGGAAGACAGTAGTGGGTGTGAGAGAGACAGTAGTGGGGGTGAGGGAGACAATAGTGGGTATGAGGGAGACAGTAGTGGGTGTGAGAGAGACAGTAGTGGGTGTGAGGGAGACAGTAGTGGGGGTGAGGGAGACAGTAGTGGGTGTGAGGAAGACAGTAGTGGGTGTGAAGGAGACAGTATTGGGTGTGAGAGAGACAGTAGTGGGGGTGAGGGAGACAATAGTGGGGGTGAGGGAAACAGTAGTGGGTGTGAGGAAGACAGTAGTGGGTGTGAGGGAGACAGTAGTGGGGGTGAGGGAGAAGGTAGTGGGTGTGAGGAAGACAGTAGTGGGTGTGAGAGAGACAGTAGTGGAGGTGAGGGAGACAGTAATGGTGTGAGAGAGACAGTAGTGGGGGTGAGGGAGACAGTAGTGGGTGTGAGGGAGACAGTAGTGGGGGTGAGGGAGACAGTAGTGGGTGTGAGGAAGACAGTAGTGGGTGTGAAGGAGACAGTATTGGGTGTGAGAGAGACAGTAGTGGGGGTGAGGGAGACAGTAGTGGGTGTGAGGGAGACAGTAGTGGGTGTGAGAGAGACAGTAGTGGGGGTGAGGGAGACAGTAGTGGGTGTGAGGAAGACAGTAGGTGGGTGAGGTGAGACAGTAGTGGGTGTGAGGAAGACAGTAGTGGGGGTGAGGGAGACGTAGTGGGGTGGGGAGACAGTAGTGGGGGTGAGGGAGACAGTAGTAGTGGGTGTGAGGAGACAGTAGTGGGGGTGAGGAGAGAGTAGTGGGGGTGAGGGAGACAGTAGTGGGTGTGAGGGAGACAGTAGTGGGGGTGAGGGAGACAGTAGTGGGGGTGAGGAGAGACAGTAGTGGGTGTGAGGAGGGAGACAGTAGTAGTGGGGGTGAGGGAGACAGTAGTGGGTGAGGAAGGTAGTGGGGTGTAGGGAGAACAGTAGTGGGGTGAGGGAGACAGTGTGGGGGTAGGGAGACAGTAGTGGTGGTGGGTGAGAGAGACAGTAGTGGGGGGTGAGGGAGACGTGGGGGTGAGGGGGGTGAGGGAGACAGTAGTGGGTGTGAAGGAGACGTAGTAGGGGTGAGGGAGACAGTAGTGGGGTGAGGAGACAGTAGTGGGGTGGAGCAGTGGGTGTGAGGAGACAGTAGTGGGTGTGAGGGAGACAGTAGTGGGGTAGTGGGGGAGGAGACAGTAGTGGGGGTGTGAGAGAGGGAGACAGTAGTGGGTGTGAAGGAGACAGTAGTGGGGGTGAGGGAGACAGTAGTGGGGGTGAAGGAGACAGTAGTGGGGTGTGAGGAGACAGTAGTGGGGGAGGGAGACAGTGAGGGGTAGGTGGGGGGGTGAGGGAGACAGTAGTGGGTGTGAGAGAAGGACAGTAGTGGGGGTGAAGACAGTAGTGGGGGTGAGGACAGTAGTGGGTTGTGAGGAAGACAGTAGTGGGGGTAGGTGGGTGAGGAGACAGTAGTGGGGGTGAAGGAGACAGTAGTGGGTGTGAGTGAGGAGACAGTAGTGGGGGTGAGGACAGAAGGAGACAGTAGTGGGTGTGAGGGAGACAGTAGTGGGGTGTGGAGGAAGACAGTAGTGGGGGTGGGGAGACTGAGGGAGACAGTAGTAGGTGGGGGTGAGGGAGACAGTAGTGGGGTGTGAGGGAGACAGTAGTGTAGTGGGTGTGAGGAGACAGTAGTGGGTGTGAGGGAGACAGTAGTGGGGGTGAGGGAGACAGTAGTGGGGTGAGGGAGAGTGGGGTGTGAGAGACAGTAGTGGGTGTGTGAGGAAGACAGTAGTGGGGGTGAAGGAGACAGTAGTAGTGGGGGTGAGTGGGTGAGGAGACAGTAGTGGGTGTGAGAGGAGACAGTAGTGGGTGTGAGGGAGACAGTAGTGGGTGTGAGAAGGGGAGACAGTAGTGGGTGTGAGGAAGACAGTAGTAGTGGGGTGTGAAGGAGACAGTAGTGGGGGTGAGGGAGACAGTAGTAGTGGGGGTGAGGGAGACAGTAGTGGGGTGTGAAGGAGACAGTAGTGGGTGGTGTGGGAGACAGTAGTGGGGTGAGGGAGACAGTAGTGGGGTGAGGGAGAGACAGTAGTGGGTGTGAAGGAGAGACAGTAGTGGGGGTGAGGGAGAACAGTTGGGGGTGAGGAGACAGTAGTGGGGGTGAGGGGGGACAGTAGTGGGGGTGAGGGAGACAGTAGTGGGGGTGAGGAGACAGTAGAGGGGGTAGACAGTGAGGTGAGAAGTTGTGAAGGAGACAGTAGTGTGAGGGGGTGGGGTGAGGGAGACAGTAGTGGGGGTGAGGGAGACAGTAGGGGTGTGAAGACAGAGACAGTAGTGGGTGTGAAGGAGACAGTAGTGGGTGTGGAGGAGACAGTAGTGGGGGTGAGGGAGACAGTAGTGGGTAGTGGGGTGAAGGAGACAGTAGGGGTGTGAAGGAGGACAGTAGTGGGGTGAGGGAGACAGTAGTGGGGTGGGTGAGGGAGACAGTAGTGGGGTGTGTGTAGTGGGGGGAGGAGACAGTAGTGGGGGTGAGGGAGACAGTAGTGGGTGTGAGGAGACAGTAGTGGGTGTGAGGTGAGGGAGACAGTAGGGGGGTGAGGGAGACAGTAGGGGTGAGACAGTAGTGGGGGTGAAGGAGACAGTAGTGGGGGTGTGAGGGAGACAGTAGTGGGGTGGGGAGACAGTAGTGGGTGTGAGGAGACAGTAGTGGGTGTGAAGGAGACAGTAGTGGGGGTGAGGGAGACAGTAGTGGGGGTGGTGAAGGAGACAGTAGTGGGTGTGAGGAGACAGTAGTGGGGGTGAGGAGAGCGAGACAGTAGTAGTGGGGTGGGTGAGGGAGACAGTAGTGGGTAGGTGTGAGGAGACAGTAGTGGGGGTGAGGGAGACAGTAGGGGGTGAAGGAGACAGTAGTGGGGTGTGAGTGGGGGTGAGGACAGTAGTGGGGGTGAGGGAGACAGTAGTGGGTGTAGTGGGTGTGGAGACAGTAGTGGGTGAGACAGTAGTGGGTGAGGGAGACAGTAGTGGGGGTGAGGGAGACAGTAGAGAGACAGTAGGGGGTGTGAAGGAGACAGTAGTGGGGTTGAGGGAGACAGTAGTGGGGGTGAGGGAGACAGTAGTGGGTGTGAGGGGGAGACAGTAGTGGGTGTGAGGGAGACAGTAGTGAGGGGGTGAGGGAGACAGTAGTGGGGTGTGAGGGGACAGTAGTGGTGAAGGAGGACAGTAGTGGGTGTGAAGGAGACAGTAGGGGGGTGTGAGAGGAGACAGTAGGGGTGTGAGGGAGACAGTAGTGGGTGTGTGAAGGAGACAGTAGTGGGTGTGAGGAGACAGTAGTGGGGGGTGAGTGGGGGTGAAGGAGACAGTAGTGGGGGTGAAGGGAGACAGTAGTGGGGTGAGGGAGACAGTAGAGGGAGACAGTAGTGGGTGTGAAGGAGACAGTAGTGGGGGTGAGGTGGGAGACAGTAGTGGGGTGAGGAGACAGTAGTGGGGGTGAGGGGAGGAGACAGTAGTGGGTGTGAAGGAGACAGTAGTGGGGGTGAGGGAGACAGTAGTGGGGGTGAGGGAGACAGTAGTGGGTGTGAGGGAGACAGTAGGGGGTGAGGGAGACAGTAGTGGGGTGGGAGGGGACAGTAGTGGGGGTGGGGGGAGACAGTAGTGGGTGTGAAGGAGACAGTAGTGGGGGTGAGGGAGACAGTAGTGGGGGTGAGGGAGACAGTAGTGGGGGTGAAGGAGACAGTAGTGGGGGTGAGGGAGACAGTAGTGGGTAGTGGGGGTGAGGAGACAGTAGTGGGGGTGAAGGAGACAGTAGTGGGGGTGAGGGAGACAGTAGTGGGTATGAAGGAGACAGTAGTGGGTGTGAAGGAGACAGTAGTGGGGTGAGGGAGACAGTAGTGGGGGTGAGGGAGACAGTAGTGGGGTGTGAGTGAGGAGACAGTAGTGGGGACAGTGTGAAGGAGACAGTAGTGGGGTGAGGGGAGTGGAGACAGTAGTGGGGGGGGTGAAGGAGACAGTAGTGGGGTGTGAGGGAGACAGTAGTGGGTGTGGGGAGGAAGACAGTAGTGGGTGTGAAGGAGACAGTAGTGGGGGTGAGGGAGACAGTAGTGGGGATGAGGGAGACAGTAGTGGGTGTGAAGGAGACAGTAGTGGGGGTGAGGGAGACAGTAGTGGGGGTGAGGGAGACAGTAGTGGGGGTGAAGGAGACAGTAGTGGGGGTGAAGGAGACAGTAGTGGGGGTGAGGGAGACAGTAGTGGGGGTGAAGGAGACAGTAGTGGGTGTGAAGGAGACAGTAGTGGGGGTGAGGGAGACAGTAGTGGGGGTGAGGGAGACAGTAGTGGGTGTGAAGGAGACAGTAGTGGGGGTGAAGGAGACAGTAGTGGGGGTGAAGGAGACAGTAGTGGGTGTGAAGACAGTAGTGGGGGAAGGAAGTAGTGGGGGTGAGGGAGACAGTAGTGGTGGGTGAGGAGACAGTAGGGGGGTGAGGGAGACAGTAGTGGGGTGGTGAAGGAGACAGTAGTGGGGGTGAGGAGACAGTAGTGGGGGTGAGGGAGACAGTAGTGGGGGTGAGGGAGACAGTAGTGGGTGAGGGAGACAGTAGTGGGGGTGAGGGAGACAGTAGTGGGTGTGAAGGAGACAGTAGTGGGGGTGAGGGAGACAGTAGTGGGGGTGAGGGAGACAGTAGGAGACAGTAGTGGGGTGTGAGGGAGACAGTAGTGGGTGTGAAGGAGACAGTAGTGGGGGTGAGGGAGACAGTAGTGGGGGTGAGGGAGACAGTAGTGGGTGTGAAGGAGACAGTAGTGGGGGTGAGGGAGACAGTAGTGGGGGTGAGGGAGACAGTAGTGGGTGTGAAGGAGACAGTAGTGGGTGTGAGGGAGACAGTAGTGGGGGTGAGGGAGACAGTAGTGGGTGGAGGGGACAGTAGGGGGGTGGGTGGGAGACAGTAGTGGGTGTGAAGGAGACAGTAGTGGGGGGTGAGGGAGACAGTAGTGGGGGTGAGGGAGACAGTAGTGGGTGTGAAGGAGACAGTAGTGGGGGTGAAGGGAGACAGTAGTGGGTGGGTGAAGGGAGACAGTAGTGGGGTAGTGTGAAGGAGACAGTTAGTGGGGGTGAGGGAGACAGTAGTGGGGGGGTGAGGGAGACAGTAGTGGGGGTGAGGGAGACGTAGGTGGGGTGGAGGAACAGTAGTGGGTGGGTGTGAAGGAGACAGTAGTGGGGGTGAGGGAGACAGTAGAGTAGTGGGGGTGAAGGAGACAGTAGTGGGGTGTGAAGGAGACAGTAGTGGGGGGGGTGAGGAGACAGTAGTGGGGGTGAAGGAGACAGTAGGGGGTGTGAAGGAGACAGTGGGGGTAGAGGGGGTGAAGGAGACAGTAGGTGGTGTGAAGGAGACAGAGACAGTAGTGGGGGTGAGGGAGACAGTAGTGGGGGTGAGGGAGACAGTAGTGGGGGGAAGGGAGACAGTAGTGGGGTGTGAAGGAGACAGTAGTGGGGGTGAAGGAGACAGTAGGGGTGTGTGAGGGAGACAGTAGTGGGGGTGAGGGAGACAGTTAGTGGGTGTGAAGGAGACAGTAGTGGGGTGAAGGAGACAGTAGTGGGGGTGAGGGAGACAGTAGTGGGTGTGAAGGAGACAGTAGTGGGGGTGAGGGAGACAGTAGTGGGTGTGAGGGAGACAGTAGTGGGGGTGAGGGAGGAGACAGTAGTGGGTGTGAAGTAGTGGGGGTGAGGGAGACAGTAGTGGGGGTGTAGTGGGTGGGGAGACAGTTAGTGGGGGTGAGGGAGACAGTAGTGGGTAGTGGGGAAGGAGACAGTAGTGGGGGGTGAGGGAGGTGGGTGAGGGAGACAGTAGTGGGGGTGAGGAGACAGTAGTGGGGTGAGGGAGACAGTAGTGGGTGTGAAGGAGACAGTAGTGGGGGGTGTGGGAGACAGTGGGGGTGAGGGGAAGTGAAGGAGACAGTAGGGGGGTGAAGGAGACAGTAGTGGGGGTGAGAGGGAGACAGTAGTGGGGGTGAGGAGACAGTAGTGGGTGTGAAGGAGACAGTAGTGGGTGTGAAGGAGACAGTAGTGGGGGGTGAGGGAGACAGTAGTGGGGGTGAAGGAGACAGTAGTGGGTGTGTGGGAAGGAGACAGTAGTGGGGGTGAGGGAGACAGTAGTAGTGGGGGTGGGTGTGTGAAGGAGACAGTAGTGGGGGTGAAGGAGGACAGTAGTGGGGGTGTGAAGGAGACAGTAGTGGGTGTGAAGGAGACAGTAGTGGGGTGAGGGAGACAGTAGTAGGGGGGTGAGGAGACAGTAGGGTGGTGTGAAGGAGACAGTAGTGGGAGACAGTAGTGGGGGTGAGGAGACAGTAGTGGGGGTGTGAGGGAGACAGTAGTGGGGTGAGAGAGACAGTAGTGGGGGTGAAGGGGAGTAGGGGGGTGAGGAGACAGTAGTGGGGGTGAGGAGACAGTAGTGGAGACAGGTGGGGTGAAGGAGACAGTAGTGGGGGTGAAGGAGACAGTAGTGGGGGTGAGGGAGACAGTAGTGGGTGTGAAGGAGACAGTAGTGGGGGTGAAGGAGACAGTAGTGGGTGTGAAGGAGACAGTAGTGGGGGTGAGGGAGACAGTAGTGGGTGTGACAGTAGTAGGGGGGTGAGGGAGACAGTAGTGAGGAGACAAGTAGTGGGGGTGAAGGAGACAGTAGGGTGGAAGGAGACAGTAGTGGTGGAAGGAGACAGTAGTAGTGAGGGGGGTGAGGAGACAGTAGTGGGGGTGAGGGACAGTAGTGGTGGGGGTGTGAAGGAGACAGGAGTGGGGTGAAGGAGACAGTAGTGGGGGTGAAGGAGACAGTGTAGTGGGGGTGAGGAGACAGTAGTGGGGTAGTGGTGTGGGACAGTAGTGGGGGTGAAGGAGACAGTAGTGGGGTGTGAGGAGACAGTAGTGGGGGTGAAGGAGACAGGAGACAGTAGTGGGTGTGAAGGAGACAGTAGTGGGGGGGGAGGACAGTGGGGGTGGAGGAGACAGTGGGGGTGAGGAGACAGTAGTGGGTGTGAAGGAGACAGTAGTGGGGGTGAGGGAGACAGTAGTGGGGGTGAGGAAGACAGTAGTGGGTGTGAAGGAGACAGTAGTGGGGGTGAGGGAGACAGTAGTGGGGGTGAGGGAGACAGTAGTGGGTGTGAAGGAGACAGTAGTGGGGGTGGGGAGACAGTAGTGGGGGTGAGGGAGACAGTAGTGGGGTGAAGGAGACAGTAGTGGGTGTGAGGGAGACAGTAGTGGGGGTGAGGAGACAGTAGTGGGGGTGTGAAGGAGACAGTAGTGGGGTGTGAGGGAGACAGTAGTGGGGGTGAGGGAGACAGTAGTGGGGGTGAAGGAGACAGTAGTGGGTGTGAAGGAGACAGTAGTGGGGGTGAGGGAGACAGTAGTGGGGGTGTGAGGGAGACAGTAGTGGGGGAGGGAGACAGTAGTGGGGGTGAGGGACGTAGTGGGGGAGACAGTAGTGGGGTGTGAAGGGACAGTAGTGGGTGTGAGGGAGACAGTAGTAGTGGGGTGAGGGAGAACAGTAGTGGGGTGAGGGGGAGACAGTAGTGGGTGTGAAGGAGACAGTAGTGGGGGTGAGGGAGACAGTAGTGGGGGTGAGGGAGACAGTAGTGGGTGTGAAGGAGCATTTTTCGTAGCCCATTGGCTTTATTTCAGTGTACATTATTGACTTTTCCTGGACATTTCATTGACGGAACGAACGAACGGAGTTGCTGTTGCGGCCGGACTTCCTGTCGATGGTTTCCTGTTGTTGGTGAACGCTAAACGGTGTTTGATTCCTTTAACCTTTTTATAATTTAAATTTAAACTCGATTTTGTGATAACTACACTGCTGGTGTAAATGGTAATCTGAGCACTCGCACTTAGTTTCTGCTTCGCACATTTTCCTTGAGATTCTCACTGCCGTTAATCGCCGGCTCTTTAGCCTAGTAGCTTCTTAGCATGGCTTCTTCTCCCTCTGTTTCCCCCTCCCGCTGCTCAGTGTGTGAAATGTTTAGTTATTCCTCTGCCTCCTTTAGCGAGAGTGGTAAATGTATAAAATGTAGTTTATTCATAGCTTTGGAGGCGAGGCTCAGTGAGCTAGAGGCGCGTGTCCGCCAATTAGATCATAGTCCGTCAGAGGCGATAGGCAGCCAGGCTAATTTAGCGGCGGAACGGCCTAGTGTAGCTGCAACTAGCAGTTCCCCTGCAGCACCCGAGCAGCCGGCCAGTCAGGGCGGCTGGGTGACGGTTCGAAGGAAGCGTAGCCCAAAGCAAAGGCGTGGATCACCATCACTCGCTTCACGTATCGAATCGTTTTTCCCCACTCAGCGACACACCCGCTGAGAAACCCACCCTGCTGATTGGCGACTCTATAGTCCGGTATGTGAGGCCGACAGCTACGACCATAGTCAGGTGTATCCCGGGAGCCAGAGCGGGCGACATCGAGGCAAATTTGAAGCTGCTGGCAAAGAGTAATCGTAAGTACAGTAAAGTTATTATACATGTCGGCACTAATGACACCCGGCTACGCCAGTCGGAGGTCACTAAACTTAACATTGAGTCGGTGTGTAATGTTGCAAAGAGCATGTCGGACTCCGTAGTTTTCTCTGGTCCCCTTCCTAATTTGACCAGTGATGATATGTTTAGCCGCATGTCATCGCTCCGTCGCTGGTTGTCGTGGTGGTGTCCAGAAAAAACAACGTGGCCTTTATTGACAACTGGCCGGATTTTTGGGGAAAGAAGCTGCCTGTCTGATTAGAAGAGACGGCATTCATCCCACCTGGGATGGTGCAGCTCTTATTTCTAGTAATCTGGCCGATTTTCTTAGACGCTCCCCCTGACAATCCAGGGTGGAGGCCAGGATGCAGAGCTGCAGTCTTACAACGCTTCTCTGCTGCTTCTCGAGGACCGTCCCCATCCACTAAAGACAGAGAAATTAACTTTATAGCTGCTAATGCTAACATGGTACCAAACAAAAATAAAAAACAAAAAACATAGAATTGGTGTCAATTCCCCGTCCTCCAAAAGTCTACTTAGCGCGCTGTGTGATAGAGGCGTTAACCAAAATAATTTGATAAAAATAAAAACTGTCAGACACGTGGAGCCAAGAGAACTTGTAATTAGATGTGGACTACTGAATGTGAGGTCTCTTGGCTCTAAGTCTCTGTTAATCAATGATCTTATTACTGAGACTCGTTGCGATGTCTTCTGCTTATCAGAAACATGGCTACAGAGGGAGAGTATGTGAGCTTAAATGAGGCTACGCCACCAGGTTTATTATAATAATTATCATATTCCCCGGAGTACGGGTCGAGGTGGAGGAGTAGCAGCTGTCTACAACTCCAGCCTGCAAGTAAAAACAAAACCCAAATGTAATTATAATACATTCTAAAGCCTCACGCTTAGTCTAACTTTTCCAAATTGGAGGTCAGAAAAGTCAGTCTTGTTGGTAGTGGTGTACCGGCCACCTGCTGGTGCTTATCTGGAGTTTTTGTCTGAGTTCTCTGATTTTTTAGCTGGTTTAGTGCTCAGCTCAGACAAAGTCATCATAGTGGGTAACTTTAACATCCACATGGATGTTGACAGTGACAGCTTTAAATTAGCCTTTACATCTCTTTTAGAGTCATTTGGCGTCTCACAAAAAGTGAAAGAACCGACTCACTGCTTTAATCATATCCTGGATCTGGTTCTCACCTATGGTATAGATACTCATCACTTGTTAGTGTCGCCGCTGAATTCTCTTCTCTCAGACCACTTTTTAGTTACATTCGAGTTCAGCATTTGTGGCATTAAAACAGGAAATGAAACGTGTCATTACAGCAGATGTCTTTCTGAAGATGCTGTGAATAATTTTAAGGAGGTCATTCTCTCTCATCTCCCTATGGTGGAATATGATAGAATAGCTGAGGGCACCGACCTGAATCTTACTCCGGCAGACATTGATCACCTTGTTAACAATACTGCCGATATGTTACATTCCGCCTTGGATGCGGTTGCTCCTCTGAGGAAGAGGGTTTCTTATCTTAGGAGCTCAGCTCCCTGGTATAATTCACATATTCGCATGCTGAAGCAGAATGCACGTAAAATGGAAAGGAGGTGGTACTCCTGTAAATCTGCGGACTCCCATCGTGCCTGGAGAGATAGTTTAATAGTCTACAAAAGAGCCCTACGCAGAGCTAGAACATCTTATTATTCTTCGCTAATAGAAGAGAACAAACATAACCCACGTTTTCTGTTCAGCACTGTAGCCAGGCTGACAAAGAGTCACAACTCTGTTGGTCCATGCATTCCTGCTACTTTCAGTAGTGAAGACTTTATGAGCTATTTTAATGGGAAAATAATCAAAATTAGAGATGAGATCGGCCAGGCCCAACTGTCGGCGGCTGTGGACATCCCTGCAGTTTCGTTGATCTCTTCCGTTTCTGATTTGACTCTGGACTGTTTTTCTCCTGTGGGCCTCTCTGAGTTGACCTCAACTATCAGTAAAGCTAAACCATCTACATGTCTGTTGGATCCCATCCCAACTCGACTGTTCAAGGATGTTATATCCTCTATTGGTATATCAATTTTGGATCAGATTAACCTATCTCTACAATTAGGATATGTGCCACAGGTTTTTAAAGTTGCAGTCATTAAACCTTTGCTCAAGAAACCATCCCTTGACCCGGACATCTTGGCAAACTATAGACCAATATCCAACCTTCCATTTATTTTTCTCTAAAATTCTGGAAAAAATAGTTGCTAGCCAGTTAGGAGAACACCTGCATAGAAATGATCTATTTGAGGTCTTTCAGTCAGGGGGTTTAGAACTCATCATAGCACAGAAACTGCACTGATCAGAGTCTCCAACGACCTCCTCATGGCCTCAGACAATGGATTAGTTTCTGTCCTTGTTCTGCTGGACCTCAGTGCTGCTTTTGATACCGTTGATCATGGCCTTTTGCTGCATAGATTAGAGCACACTGTTGGAATTAAAGGGACAGCATTAGGCTGGTTTAAGTCATACCTATCTGACAGGTTCCAGTTCGTCCATGTTAATGACGTTTCTTCTACACGGACTAGGGTCTGCTATGGCGTCCCACAGGGTTCAGTTCTGGGACCAATCCTTTTCACTTTATACATGCTGCCCTTGGGAAAAATTATCCAGAGCCATGGCATAAACTTTCATTGCTACGCTGATGATACGCAGCTGTACTTATCTATGAAACCAGAGGAAACAAAACCTTTGGCTAAACTTCAAGGGTGTCTTAATGATATTAAGTCCTGGATGTCCTCTAACTTTTTGCTTTTAAACTCGGATAAAACAGAGGTTATTGTCTTTGGTCCCAAACACCTGAGGAATGGATTGACTGGATTTACGCTGGCTTCCAGCACAGTTGCGAAAAACCTTGGAGTTATTTTCGATCAGGATATGTCATTTAAGCAGCATATTAATCAGGTTTGCAAGACTGCCTTTTTTCATCTCCGAAATATTGCCAAAATTAGGAGCATCCTCTCCCAGGGTGATGCCGAAAAATTAAAATCCACGCGTTTGTTAGCTCTAGACTGGATTACTGTAATGCGCTGCTTTAGCAGGATGTCCGAAAAGCTCGCTAAATAGCCTTCAATTGATCCAGAACGCAGCAGCGAGGGGGGGTGCTGACAGGAATCCGCAAGCGAGATCACATCTCTCCCGTGTTAGCCTCCCTCCATTGGCTTCCCGTGAAATTTAGAATTGAGTTTAAAATTCTGCTTCTCGCATATAAGGCCCTTAATGGCCTAGCTCCGCGCTATTTACAAGACTTGATAGCATGTTATGCTCCTAATAGAGCTCTCCGCTCTCAGAGTGCAGGATTACTCGTCGTTCCTAGAATATCTAAAAGTAGGTTTGGAGGACGGGCCTTCTGCTACCAGGCACCTTTTTTATGGAACCAGCTACCAGTTTGGGGTTAAGGAGGCTGATACTATCTCCATTTTTAAAACTAAATTGAAAACATTTCTGTTCAGTAAAGCCTACAATTAGTCTTAACTATAGTGTGTAGGGGCTAATAGTTATAACTATAGTTGTAGTAGTAAGACTAGAGTAGCTCGTCGTAATCACAGCTTCGTCATAGTTATGCTGCTATCGGCCTACGCTACAGGGAGACACCAGCATGATCTGCTGAGTGGTGTCTCCACTGCTCTTCTCCTTTTTTCTTCCCTTTCTTCCTCCCTTCCTCCTCCTCCAGCTCATTTATAATTATTTGGGAGCACCCTGCTACTGAAACTGTGCTCCATTTTCTTTGCTTTCCTGTGTTTGTTGTGCTGTTTCTGCCCCCTTTTCTCTTTGTGTATTTGCAGGCCAGAGTTTCCTGGGTTTCATGCTGACTTGCAGTTCCATCCACTGTCCATCCCGGGGTTCTCCTCCACTTGTGTTTGGGTGCCGACTGGCTTGGTGATCGGCGACCTGGTCCTCTGGCCATCTCATCCCAGTGCTGCTGCCTCCATCTGTTTATGTTTATATATTGCATCCTTTTGCTTGAAATCCTACCTTTCTCTTTTCTTAAACCCAAACCCCCTCCTCCTCCCCCCTCCTCCCCCTTCTCTCACACACCTCACCTACACCCCACCCGCACATTACTGATACTCAAGAGCCTATCATGGCTCATTACGCTGACCACACGCCCAAGGGCCCTCCATAGCTCGCTTGCATTCACCCTACAACAATTCCACTACTTCTTTACTATTATTTTTTACTTTTTCTGTGCTCTCCTCTCTCTGTCCTACATCCTTTTTCTGTCCTCCATCTTCTCTCTGTCCTACATCCTCTCTCTGTCCTGTCTCCCCTCTTTTTCTTTCTCTACCCGGCTGGCCTTCGGCAGGAAGGTCCCCCCATATGATCCAGGTCCTGCTCAAGGTTTCTTCCTCTTAAAGTGGAGTTTTTCCTTGCCACTGTTTGGTATAAAGGTTTTTTTTCTCCCTACGTGGGAGTTTTTTTACCTGCCATTATCATTGATTGGATTTAATTATATAATCTTAGTTGATGATATTTGCTCGGGGGTCATGCTCTGGGTCTCTGTAAAGCGCCTAGAGACAATTGTCATTGTAACAGACGCTATATAAATAAAATTGAATTGAATTGAATTGAATTGAATTGAAGGAGACAGTAGTGGGGGTGAGGGAGACAGTAGTTGGGGTGAGGGAGACAGTAGTTGGGGTGAGGGAGACAGTAGTGGGGGTGAGGGAGACAGTAGTGGGGGTGAAGGAGACAGTAGTGGGGGTGAGGAAGACAATAGTGGGGGTGAGACCTCACTCTGAGACACAGCAGGATGAGGCTGATGTCTCAGCCAATGTCTCTGAAGGGACAACACCAGGACCCAGCTATCATGTAAGTCACTGGCTTGAAGTGGGGACCCAGTCAACATAACGCCTGATGATGTTTTTCTTTTTTTTGGTGCCTGTATTTTGATGGTCTCGTGTACCAATCAGGATGTACTGGTGTAGATCTTTGAGATTCTCTACCATCACTGAAAAGTTCACACATGACAGAATCTTCAGACTGAGGCGTTCCCTCAAAGTGCTCATAGATGATGATGTTCCAGAAGATCTGAAAGAGTGTGATAAATTCTGGAAGGTGAGGCCTTTTCTTAAATGCATCCTGAAAGGCTGCAGATCTCAGGCTCAGCCACAAAGTGTGTCCAAAGTGTGAATAGATGATTCCTTTCACAGGAGCTCGTCCACGTCAACAATATCTGCCAATAAAACCAAACCCAGTTGGCATCAAAAACTTTGTTTGTGCAACAGCAGATGGTATAGTACTGGACTTTGAGATGTATCAAGGTTCAGATGGACTCATTGAACAAGTTGAAGAACCAGGGAATCTGGGTTTGGAAAGATTGGTGACTGATGGTCTGTCTCTAACTCTGCATCCTAATACAAATATGTACTGTGATCGGTTATTCACATCCATCCAGGCTGTGAAACACATGATGAAGAAGCAGATTTATGCAACTAGTACAGTTATGAAGAACTGAGTCGCTGCAGACGGTGCAACTGACTGACTGGAAGAGGCACCTCCGCATGTTTCATGCCATGCTCATAAAATGAAATAAACAGTTCAGAACAGTAATAATGGTAAATGTTTTGAATGTTTAAGTTCTTTTACAGACACCTGTCTGAGCCATATTGCTCAAGGGGGCATAATTAGTTGCTTCTCATTTTGTTTTTGCACTCAGAAAAAATGCTGCTGTGTTCAGGCAACAAATAAAGAGTTTTGCTCAACATTACTCAATTGTGACGTCATTGTGCTCTCTCAAAATTTAAAACAAATGTCCACATATGTGGACATAGCTTTCTCAGAAACTACATCATGTAAAAAGATAATTCTTTGTTTTTATACTCATCAGGTCCTAATTAGCCTAAACATCAAAGAGAAAATAAAAATGCATGCCTTGCAAGAGTCCGGGTCTGAGGAGGTTAAGACAACTTTATTGTGAAAACTGCATTTCAACTTTATTCTTGACATTTAGAGTTTCTTCTCGTAAGTGAGGAATGAAAAAAAAGAGAATTTTTTTTTCTCAGTGTGGCCCTAATACTCCGTCGTAATTCATTGTCAAGAAGCACTTTTACAAAAGGAAATAATGTACCAAACACACATTTAATGTCTGTTTTCGCTTTCATGCAGAGCGTGTCTTCGTGTCTCTGACAGACTCGTTGCAGAGTGACATCTTGTTTCCACCGCCCCCTGCTGGACGGGTCGCGGTACTGCACGCCCCTATATGGCCGCGGCTGACATCCGCCGGCACCGCCTCCTCCGCCTGGCGACCGCCGGGGGAAAGCTCCAGGGATCGGGATGCAGTCAGCCGCGGGTGTCGGTCCGACAGACCCACGGAAGAGCGTTTGCCCGCCAACGGCCCGGACTTTGACGCGGACGGCGCCGACATGCGTTGACCGGAGCGGGGACCGTCTGCTCCACGTCCAGGGTGAGTCGGCCGGATCCCGTAGACCCGGTTGACCCCGGGAGGAGAAACAAAACTTATTAGCTCGGCTGCTAACTTTGAAGGGGGGCTGGTTAGCTGTTAGCCCCGAAGCCGCGTCGCGCTGGAATAAATAAATAAATAAGTAAGTAAAGCTAAGTTTTAAATCCGGGGGTGGATTAACCAGTTAGTGGATTTAAGCGACCGAACCGAACCCGAACTAACTGACGGTACCGGCTGTTTACGGTTCCCGGGGACAGCTGACCCCCGGACTTCATCTGCTCAACACTTGAGACTAAATACCTTTGAAGTTTTTAATCATGTAATAGCGACGTTAGTCTGCTGTAACAGCTTTGACCCGTTTTTATTTCTATTTTACTTGGATAACTCGGTTATTTTGACAGCGCTGAAGTTGGTTTCCGCCTGGTGGAGCCATCCCACAGCATCTTTCTAGAAACCAGACCAGGACCAGTCCAACAGTTCCTGTAAGACTGGATAAACCTGGATCACTGGCAAAGCCCAGACAGTAGACACCTACAGGATCGTCTCCAGACCTGGACCTGGTCTCAGGTGGGCCTTTAAAGGTCCAGCACAATAAAATACAACATTGATTAACTGGACGACAGTTCAGAGTTAGTGTGAGATGATAGCATAAGTTCATTAGAATAATGAATAATTTCTAATCTTTTTTTGGTTCAGGTTTCAACAGTTAAATGAAAAAAGGCCTTTAAGAGAAATAAACTACTAAAGGCCACTTGTTATCAGGTACTGATGAGGGTCACGTGCGCTGATGTCTGATTGATTCATTTAAATTTTGTCCGTCCAGATCAATACTGCTCTATAGTTCATGGATCGTTACGTTCCGAGGCCTCACTGCCGAAAATAAGACGGATGGACCTTTTTTTCCATTTCCAGAGCCGACTTCTTTATTGTGCTGCCATTCGTTGGCCAAAAAGAAGAAAAGAAATAACGCGGGCAACACCAAGTACCCCCTCACTGCTTCCAGGGGGTTTAAGCTGCAGCCAGGTGCTGCTCATCAGGGGGGGCGAACGCATCAATCAGGGGTGTTAAAATATCATGCAAAGGCCCCAATCGTACACTTCCCGCTAGCCACTACCCACTAACCGCTAACCTCTAGCCGCTACCCACTAACCGCTAACAGCTACCCGCTACCCACTACCATCTACCCACAAACCGCTACCCTGTAGCTGCTACCCACTAGCCACTACCCACTAGCCGCTACCCACTACCCACTAGCCGCTACCCACTAGCTGCTACCCACTAACCGCTACCTGCTACCATCTACCCACAAACCGCTACCCGCTACCATCTACCCACTAACCGCTACCCTGTAGCTGCTACCCACTAGCCGCTACCCACTACCCATTAACCGCTACCCTCTAGCCACTACCCACTAGCCGCTACCCACTAGCTGCTGCCCACTAACCGCTACCCACTAGCTGCTACCCACTAGCTGCTACCCACTAACCGCTACCCACTAGCCGCTACCCACTAACCACTACTCACTAGCCGCTACCCACTAACCGCTACCCACTAGCCGCTACCCACTAGCTGCTACCCACTAACCGCTACCCACTAGCCGTTACCCACTAACCGCTAACTGCTACCCACTAGCCGCTACCAAGAAATTGTGGGTTTAGGAAACTCCTC
The DNA here is from genome assembly GCA_018398805.1 of Hirundichthys speculiger. Taxonomy (NCBI): domain Eukaryota; kingdom Metazoa; phylum Chordata; class Actinopteri; order Beloniformes; family Exocoetidae; genus Hirundichthys; species Hirundichthys speculiger. The sequence continues at coordinate 68,294 of JAGFBZ010000405.1, read as the reverse complement.
TAACCGCTAATGCAATCTTCCGCTCCCTAAAGCTGCTACCGCTATGTTGACTCCCTTACTCACATTGTAGGTGTGGCAATAGCGTCTTTTGCCGTTTTCGCAAACTCGGTATTTTGCAATTGCGGGTTGTGGGTAGCGGGTGGTCAGACCACCCGCTACCCACAACCCGCATATCGGCGCCTACAAGAGCACGTCCGAATGGCATCAATGCGCGTCCACCTGGTCACATGTGGACGTTCACAAACGTCTCTACCTCTGGAATTAACTCTTGTATAAAAGCGTGATCTGGCCTCAGTTGAACTCCGAGAAAATAGCAGAGATCATCTTAAACTGCTTGATCACCAGTTAAACCACGGACGAAAGAGCGTGTTTACTGGGAGGACACCAAGTATCTGGGACTTTCAGGTAGCCGATAGGAATTGTCTGTGTAAAAATATCGGGGCAACGATAAAAAAATTTTAATCGCGATTAATCGCATTGTATACGCAAAATCAAATAATGACTTCAAAAGTAGTGTAAAGGTCACTTTTATTTAAATGTTCTGCTGCCATATGAACTAAAGTGTCATAACATTTGTAGTTCAATCACTTTTAACATCAGCACTTGTCAGTAACACATATTTAGTGTAAATCTCATCTTAAAAAATGTAAAATAAAATAAAGCTTATTGCCACTGCTCCACCGCTCCATAGCGCTTTGCAGTTAGCGGTTAGCGGGTAGCGCAACCTGCCCTTAAAGGCAATGACTGCTGACGCTCTGATTGGTTTAACAGGTGGAACGCCCTAACCACTCCCATGCATAATGTAGCGGGTAGCGCAGGTGGGATAGCAGGTTTAGCAAGGTGGAAGATTGCATTCTTTGCGGGGGAACGCCCCTCCCGCTACCCGCTATCCCTTAATAGCGGCTTTAGGAGGTTTGGCGGAAGATCGGGCCCAAAGAAGGAAAGACCTAAGCAAGGGTCTTAGAGAAGCAGCATAAAACCTTTTCAGAGCAATTTGAAGTTTCACTGTTTTCTCTGGTTCCTGAGAAGGATTATTAACCAGAGGACAGGGCATAAAATTAAAATTTTTACCCAGCAGTCCCTGGCTACCAGGTCTTTGAAGTTGGTAGCCAGCTAGCGGTTTTGATGGCCAATGTTTTTCGTCGCCCAGACGTAGACTGCTGACAACATCATGGACGCTCCCAGCATGTTCAGCAACTCCAGCCAGCTCTTTTGTTTCCAGCGTGCCATTATTGGACAAACTGATTAATCCAGGTGTGTCTGACCGTTGCTGTGAGGTCAGACCAGTCTTCTCAGAGTGGATGTTGTGGCAGCGTTGGCCTGAAGTCAGTCAATCAATCAATCAATCAATCAATCAATCAATGTTTATTTATAGAGCCCTTTACAACACACAGCATGACCAAAGTGCTTTCCATTAAAATTCACAAAAAAAAAAAAACAATTTAAAATCAACAAAACAATACAATTAAAATTAAATTAAGAATATTTCACATCAATACTGTGTATTAAAAGCTAGTCTAAATAAAAAGGTTTTAAGTCTGGATTTAAAAACCCCAAAGTCAGTGATGGTGCGCATTTCTGGGGGCAGCTTATTCCAGAGTCTGGGTCCAACAACCAAGAAGACCCGACCCCCCCAGAGTTTAGTCCTGGTTCTGGGGACTTCCAGCAGCTTATTCCAGAGTCTGGGTCCAACAACCAAGAAGACCTGACCCCCCCCCAGAGTTTAGTCCTGGTTCTGGGGACTTCCAGCAGCTTATTCCAGAGTCTGGGTCCAACAACCAAGAAGACCCGACCCCCCCAGAGTTTAGTCCTGGTTCTGGGGACTTCCAGCAGCTTATTCCAGAGTCTGGGTCCAACAACCAAGAAGACCTGACCCCCCCCCCAGAGTTTAGTCCTGGTTCTGGGGACTTCCAGCAGCTTATTCCAGAGTCTGGGTCCAACAACCAAGAAGACCCGACCCCCCCAGAGTTTAGTCCTAGTTCTGGGGACTTCCAGCAGCTTATTCCAGAGTCTGGGTCCAACAACCAAGAAGACCCGACCCCCCCAGAGTTTAGTCCTGGTTCTGGGGACTTCCAGCAGCTTATTCCAGAGCCTGGGTCCAACAACCAAGAAGACCCGACCCCCCCCAGAGTTTAGTCCTGGTTCTGGGGACTTCCAGCAGCTTATTCCAGAGTCTGGGTCCAACAACCAAGAAGACCCGACCCCCCCAGAGTTTAGTCCTGGTTCTGGGGACTTCCAGCAGCTTATTCCAGAGTCTGGGTCCAACAACCAAGAAGACCGACCCCCCCAGAGTTTAGTCCTGGTTCTGGGGACTTCCAGCAGCTTATTCCACAGTCTGGGTCCAACAGCCAAGAAGACCCGACCACCCCAGAGTTTAGTCCTGGTTCTGGGGACTTCCAGCAGCTTATTCCAGAGTCTGGGTCCAACAACCAAGAAGACCCGACCCCCCCAGAGTTTAGTCCTGGTTCTGGGGACTTCCAGCAGCTTATTCCAGAGTCTGGGTCCAACAACCAAGAAGACCTGACCCCCCCCCCCCCAGAGTTTAGTCCTGGTTCTGGGGACTTCCAGCAGCTTATTCCAGAGTCTGGGTCCAACAACCAAGAAGACCCGACCCCCCCAGAGTTTAGTCCTGGTTCTGGGGATTTCCAGCAGCTTATTCCAGAGTCTGGGTCCAACAACCAAGAAGACCCGACCCCCCCAGAGTTTAGTCCTGGTTCTGGGGACTTCCAGCAGCTTATTCCAGAGTCTGGGTCCAACAACCAAGAAGACCCGACCCCCCCAGAGTTTAGTCCTGGTTCTGGGGACTTCCAGCAGCTTATTCCAGAGTCTGGGTCCAACAACCAAGAAGACCCGACCCCCCCAGAGTTTAGTCCTGGTTCTGGGGACTTCCAGCAGCTTATTCCAGAGTCTGGGTCCAACAACCAAGAAGACCCGACCCCCCCAGAGTTTAGTCCTGGTTCTGGGGACTTCCAGCAGCTTATTCCAGAGTCTGGGTCCAACAACCAAGAAGACCCGACCCCCCCAGAGTTTAGTCCTGGTTCTGGGGACTTCCAGCAGCTTATTCCAGAGTCTGGGTCCAACAACCAAGAAGACCCGACCCCCCCAGAGTTTAGTCCTGGTTCTGGGGACTTCCAGCAGCTTATTCCAGAGTCTGGGTCCAACAACCAAGAAGACCCGACCCCCCCAGAGTTTAGTCCTGGTTCTGGGGACTTCCAGCAGCTTATTCCAGAGTCTGGGTCCAACAACCAAGAAGACCCGACCCCCCCAGAGTTTAGTCCTGGTTCTGGGGACTTCCAGCAGCTTATTCCAGAGTCTGGGTCCAACAACCAAGAAGACCCGACCCCCCCAGAGTTTAGTCCTGGTTCTGGGGACTTCCAGCAGCTTATTCCAGAGTCTGGGTCCAACAACCAAGAAGACCCGACCCCCCCAGAGTTTAGTCCTGGTTCTGGGGACTTCCAGCAGCTTATTCCAGAGTCTGGGTCCAACAACCAAGAAGACCCGACCCCCCCAGAGTTTAGTCCTGGTTCTGGGGACTTCCAGCAGCTTATTCCAGAGTCTGGGTCCAACAACCAAGAAGACCCGACCCCCCCAGAGTTTAGTCCTGGTTCTGGGGACTTCCAGCAGCTTATTCCAGAGTCTGGGTCCAACAACCAAGAAGACCCGACCCCCCCAGAGTTTAGTCCTGGTTCTGGGGACTTCCAGCAACTTATTCCAGAGTCTGGGTCCAACAACCAACAACCAAGAAGACCCGACCCCCCCAGAGTTTAGTCCTGGTTCTGGGGACTTCCAGCAGCTTATTCCAGAGTCTGGGTCCAACAACCAAGAAGACCCGACCCCCCCAGAGTTTAGTCCTGGTTCTGGGGACTTCCAGCAGCTTATTCCAGAGTCTGGGTCCAACAACCAAGAAGACCCGACCCCCCCAGAGTTTAGTCCTGGTTCTGGGGACTTCCAGCAGCTTATTCCAGAGTCTGGGTCCAACAACCAAGAAGACCCGACCCCCCCAGAGTTTAGTCCTGGTTCTGGGGACTTCCAGCAGCTTATTCCAGAGTCTGGGTCCAACAGCCAAGAAGACCCGACCCCCCCAGAGTTTAGTCCTGGTTCTGGGGACTTCCAGCAGCTTATTCCAGAGTCTGGGTCCAACAACCAAGAAGACCCGCTCACCCCAGAGTTTAGTCCTGGTTCTGGGGACTTCCAGCAGCTTATTCCAGAGTCTGGGTCCAACAACCGAGAAGACCGACCCCCCCCAGAGTTTAGTCCTGGTTCTGGGGACTTCCAGCAGCTTATTCCAGAGTCTGGGTCCAACAACCGAGAAGACCCGATCACCCCAGAGTTTAGTCCTGGTTCTGGGGACTTCCAGCAGCTTATTCCAGAGTCTGGGTCCAACAACCGAGAAGACCCGATCACCCCAGAGTTTAGTCCTGGTTCTGGGGACTTCCAGCAGCTTATTCCAGAGTCTGGGTCCAACAACCGAGAAGACCCGACCCCCCCAGAGTTTAGTCCTGGTTCTGGGGACTTCCAGCAGCTTATTCCAGAGTCTGGGTCCAACAACCAAGAAGACCCGCTCACCCCAGAGTTTAGTCCTGGTTCTGGGGACTTCCAGCAGCTTATTCCAGAGTCTGGGTCCAACAACCGAGAAGACCCGACCCCCCCAGAGTTTAGTCCTGGTTCTGGGGACTTCCAGCAGCTTATTCCAGAGTCTGGGTCCAACAACCAAGAAGACCCGATCACTCCAGAGTTTAGTCCTGGTTCTGGGGACTTCCAGCAAGAGCTGGTTTGAGGACCGTAGGCCTCTAGTAGGGTTCTGAACATGCACTTGTTCACATAAATAAAGAGGGTCAAGCCCATTGAGGGCTTTAAAAACAAAGATTAACATTTTAAAATCAATTCTAAAAGAAACAGGAAGCCAGTGAAGAGCAAATAAAACTGGGGTGATGTGTTCACGACGTCGAGTATTAGTTAAAAAGTGTGCAGCGGCATTCTGAACAAGCTGAAGACGGCTAAGTGATGACTTGGAGACACCAACATACAAAGCATTACTATAATCAATTATTGAGCTTATAAAAGCATGAATGGTTTTTTCCAAGTCTGCACGATTTAAAAATTGCTTTACTTTTGTTAAAACCCGTAACTGATAAAAACTGGCCCTGACCACACTGTCAGTTTGCTTGTTGAACTTTTAGCTGCCATCAAAAATAACTCCAAGATTCCTCACAGAAGATTTCACTTTAAACGATAGATCACCAGAGTGTGCTGAATCATCAAAGAAGACATACTCTGTCTTATCGTCATTTAAGTGCAGAAAATTTTGCCCCAACCACATTTTAATTTCTGCAATGCAGTCAGATAGGGTTTGAAGAGCACCACTTTTGTTTGGGAGCACAGGAAGATAAATTTGAAGGTCATCTGCATAGCAGTGAAAAGCTAGGTTGTGCCTGGCTACGATAAAACCCAGAGGCAACATGTAAAGAAAACAATAAAGGGCCCAGTATGGAGCCTTGGGGCACACCACAGAACAAAGGAGCAGCAGAGGAGGACAAGTCGCCAATCATTACAGAAAAACTTCTGTTTGTCAGGTACGATTCAAACCATTTCAGCGCTGAACCAGGAATACCAGCACATTGACTAAGGCGAGACAAGAGGATTGAATGATCCACTGTATCAAATGCTGCTGTCAGGTCTAACAAAACTAAAACAACAGGACATTTGGCATCAACAGAAAGGCCAATGTCATTATGCACTTTCAACAGTGCAGACTCAGTTCTGTCCCTGGTCCTGAACCCAGACTGAAATTTTTCAAGAACACAGTTATTTTCTAAAAACGATTCCAGTTGAGTAAAAACAATTCTCTCAATCACCTTTGAAATAAAAGGCAAATTAAAAACAGGTCTAAAATTGGACAGAACACTGGCGTCAAGATGTGGTTTTTTAAGAAGTTGTCACACTTTGGCATGTTTAAAAGAATCAGGGACACATCCTGAGCTGAGACAAGTGTTCATTAAAACCAGGAGGGACGGCCCAACAGTGGAAAGCACCTCTTTTAACAATTTAGTTGGAAGAATGTCCAGAGGACAACTTGTAGTTTTCATATGTATAACAATATCAGTGAGGGAAGAAAGAGAAACAGGATCAAAATGGTGGAACTCAGCAGAGTGTGAGGCAGGAACAGGCTGGTCCGAGCCTATACTGCTGCTGCTCAGTGCTCTGACAGACTTCACTTTATCAATGAAAAAGTGTAAAAAGTCCTCACAGGTGGAAGTGGCGTCACTCAGAGGAGAGGTGTCAGTGGGTGAAATGGTTAGACAAAAACAAAGAATAAAAAACCCCAAGAGGAACATGTCGGTCCCTGCAGGCCTCGCCGAGGATGCTTAAATTTATAACAACGCGGTTAAAAGAAGATGAAGAAATCTTCTTTCCTGTGAACAGAGAATCACAAAACTGCATCTGAACCAATCACACAGCAGCGACCACTGGGGTTGTTTGGTTGCCATCATGGTTCCCCTCTGGTTCCTCTCTGGTTCCTCCTCAATGATGGTTCCCCTCTGGTTCCTCCTCCATGATGGTTCCCCTGAGGTTCCTCCTCCATGATGGTTCCTCTCTGGTTTCTCCTCCATGATGGTTCCCTCTGGTTCCTCCTCCATGATGGTTCCCTTCTGGTTCCTCTCTGGTTCCTCCTCAATGATGGTTCCCCTGTGGTTCCTCCTCCATGATGGTTCCACTGTGGTTCCTCCTCCATGATGGTTCCACTGTGGTTCCTCCTCCATGATGGTTCCCCTCTGGTTCCTCCTCCATGATGGTTCCACTGTGGTTCCTCCTCCATGATGGTTCCCCTCTGGTTTCTCCTCCATGATGGTTCCTTCTGATTCCTCCTCCATGATGGCTCCTCTCTCGTTCCTCCTCCATGACGGTTCCCCTGTGGTTCATCTCTGGTTCCTACTCCATGATGGTTCCTCTTTGGTTCCTACTCCATGATGTTCCCCTCTGGTTCCTCCTCCATGATGGTTCCCCTGTGGTTCCTCCTCCATGATGGCTCCTCTCTCGTTCCTCCTCCATGACGGTTCCCCTGTGGTTCCTCTCTGGTTCCTACTCCATGATGGTTCCTCTTTGGTTCCTACTCCATGATGTTCCCCTCTGGTTCCTCCTCCATGATGGTTCCCCTGTGGTTCCTCCTCCATGATAGTTCCACTGTGGTTCCTCCTCCATGATGGTTCCCCTCTGGTTCCTCCTCCATGATGGTTCCTTCTGGTTCCTCCTCCATGATGGCTCCTCTCTTGTTCCTCCTCCATGACGGTTCCCCTGTGGTTCCTCCTCCATGACGGTTCCACTGTGGTTCCTCCTCCATGATGGTTCCCCTCTGGTTCCTCCTCCATGATGGTTCCTTCTGGTTCCTCCATGATGGCTCCTCTCTGGTTCCTCCTCCATGATGGTTCCCCTCTGGTTCCTCCTCCATGATGGTTCCCCTCTGGTTCTTCCTCCATGATGGTTCCCCTGTGGTTCCTCCTCTATGATGGTTCCCTCTGGTTCCTCCTCAATGATGGCTCCTCTCTGGTTCCTCCTCCATGATGGTTCCCCTCTGGTTCCTCCTTCATGCTGGTTCCCCTCTGGTTCCTCTTCCATGATGGTTCCTCTCTGGTTCCTCCTCCATGACGGTTCCCCTGTGGTTCCTCTCTGGTTCCTACTCCATGATGTTCCCCTCTGGTTCCTCCTCCATGATGGTTCCCCTGTGGTTCCTCCTCCATGATGGTTCCACTGTGGTTCCTCCTCCATGATGGTTCCCCTCTGGTTCCTCCTCCATGATGGTTCCTTCTGGTTCCTCCTCCATGATGGTTCCTCTCTGGCTCCTCCTCCATGCTTGCTCTTCTATGATGGTTCCGCTCTGGTTCCTCCTCCATGATGGTTCCCCTCTGGGTCCTTTCTGGTTCCTCCTCCATGATGATTCCTCTCTGGTTCCTCCTCCATGACGGTTCCCCTCTGGTTCCTCCTCAATGATGGTTCCCTCTGGTTCCTCCTCCATGATGGTTCCCCACTGGTTCCTCTCTGGTTCCTCCTCAATGATGGTTCCCCTCTGGTTCTTCCTCAATGATGGTTCCCCTGAGGTTTATCCTCCATGATTGTTCACTCTGGTTCTTCCTCCATGATGGTTCCCCTTTGGTTCCTCTCTGGTTTCTCCTCCATGATGGTTCCTCTCTGGTTCTTCCTCCATGATGGTTCCCCCTGGTTCCTCCTCCATGATGGTTCCCCTGTGGTTCCTTCTCCATGATGGTACCTCTCTGGTTCCTCCTCCATGATGGTTCCCCTCTGGTTCCTCCTCCATGATGGTTCCCTTCTGGTTCCTCCTCCATGCTGGTTCCTCCTCCATGATGGTTCCTCTCTGGCTCCTCCTCCATGCTTGCTCTTCTATGATGATTCCACTCTGGTTCCTCCATGATGGTTCCTCTCTGGTTCCTCCTCCATGATGGTTCCTCTCTGGTTCCTCCTCCATGATGGTTCCTCTCTGGTTCCTCCTCCATGATAGTTCCCCTCTGGTTCCTCCTACATGATGATTCCCCTCTGCTTCCTCCTCCATGATGATTCCCATCTGGTTCCTCCTCCATGATGGTTCCCCTGTGGTTCCTCCTCCATGATGGTTCCCCTGTGGTTCCTCCTCCATGATGGTTCCCCTGTGGTTCCTCCTCCATGATGGTTCCCCTCTGGTTCCTCCTCCATGCTGGTTCCTCCTCCATTAGGGTTCCTCTCTGGCTCCTCCTCCATGCTTGCTCTTCAATGATGGTTCCTCTCTGGTTCCTCCTCCATGATGGTTCCTCTCTGGTTCCTCCTCCATGATGATTCCTCTCTGGTTCCTCCTCCATGATGGTTCCTCTCTGGTTCCTCCTCCATGATGGTTCCTCTCTGGTTCCTCCTCCATGATAGTTCCCCTCTGGTTCCTCCTCCATGATGATTCCCCTCTGGATCCTCCTCCATGATGGTTCCCCTCTGGTTCCTCCTCCATGATGGTTCCCCTGTGGTTCCTCCTTCATGATGGTTCCTCTCTGGGTCCTCCTCCATGATGGTTCCCTTCTGGGTCCTCTCTGATTCCTCCTCCATGACGATTCCTCTCTGGTTCCTCCTCCATGACGGTTCCCCTCTGGTTCCTCCTCCATGATGGTTCCCTCTGGTTCCTCCTCCATGATGGTTCCCCTCTGGTTCCTCTTTGGTTCCTCCTCAATGATGGTTCCCCTGAGGTTTGTCCTCCATGATTGTTCACTCTGGTTCCTCCATGATGGTTCCCCTCTGGTTCCTCTCTGGTTTCTCCTCCACGATGGTTCCTCTCTGGTTCTTCCTCCATGATGGTTCCCTCTGGTTCCTCCTCCATGATGGTTCCCCTGTGGTTCCTCCTCCATGATGGTTCCCTTCTGGTTCCTCCTCCATGCTGGTTCCTCCTCCATGATGATTCCTCTCTGGCTCCTCCTCCTTGCTTGCTCATCTATGATGGTTCCACTCTGGTTCTTCCTCCATGATGGTTCCTCTCTGGTTCCTCCTCCATGATGGTTCCTCTCTGGTTCCTCCTCCATGATGGTTCCTCTCTGGTTCCTCCTCCATGATGGTTCCCCTCTGGTTCCTCCTCCATGATGATTCCCCTCTGGTTCTTCCTCCATGATGGTTCCCCTGTGGTTCCTCCTCCATGATGGTTCCCCTGTGGTTCCTCCTCCATGATGGTTCCCTTCTGGTTCCTCCTCCATGCTGGTTCCTCCTCCATGATTATTCCTCTCTGGCTCCTCCTCCATGATGGTTCCTCTCTGGTTCCTCCTCCACGATGGTTCCTCTCTGGTTCTTCCTCCATGATGGTTCCCTCTGGTTCCTCCTCCATGATGGTTCCCCTCTGGTTCCTCTCTGGTTTCTCCTCCACGATGGTTCCTCTCTGGTTCTTCCTCCATGATGGTTCCCTCTGGTTCCTCCTCCATGATGGTTCCCCTGTGGTTCCTCCTCCATGATGGTTCCCTTCTGGTTCCTCCTCCATGCTTGCTCTTCTATGATGGTTCCACTCTGGTTCCTCCTCCATGATGGTTCCTCTCTGGTTCCTCCTCCATGATGGTTCCTCTCTGGTTCCTCCTCCATGATAGTTCCCCTCTAGTTCCTCCTCCACGATGATTCCCCTCTGGTTCCTCCTCCATGATGGTTCCCCTCTGGTTCCTCTCTGGTTTCTCCTCCATGATGGTTCCCCTCTGGTTCTTCCTCCATGAATGTTCCTCTCTCGTTCCTCCCCCATGATGGTTCCCCTCTGGTTCTTCTCTGGTTCCTCATCCATGATGGTTTCTTCTCCGGTTCCTCCTCCATGCTGGTTACTCCTCCATGATGGTTCCTCTCTGGTTCCTCCTCCATGATAGTTCCCCTCTGTTTCCTCATCCATGAAGGTTCCCCTCTGGTTCCTCCTCCATGATGGTTCCCTCTGGTTCCTCTTCCATGATGGTTCCCCTGTGGTTCCTCCTCCATGATGGTTCCTCTCTGGTTCCTCCTCCATGATGCTTGACCTCTGGTTCCTCCTCAATGATGGTTCCCCTCTGGTTCCTCCTCCATGATGGTTCCTCTCTGGTTTCTCCTCCATGATGGTTCCTCTCTGGTTCCTCCTCCATGATGGTTCCTCTCTGGTTCCTCCTCCATGATGGTTCTCCTCTGGTTCCTCTCTGGTTCCTCCTCCATGATGGTTCCTCTCTGGTTCCTCCTCTATGATGGTTCCTCTCATGTTCCTCCTCCATGATGGTTCCCTCTGTTTCCTCCTCCATGATTGTTCCCCTCTGGTTCTTCTCTGGTTCCTCCTCCATGATGGTTCCTCTCTCTTTCCTCCTCTATGATGGTTCCTCTCTGGTTCCTCCTCCATGATGATTCTTCTCTGGTTCCTCCTCCATGATGGTTCCTCTCTGGTTCCTCCTCCATGATGGTTCCCTCAGTTTCCTCCTCCATAATGGTTCCCCTGTGGTTCCTCCTCCCTTATGGTTCCTCTCTGTTTCCACCTCTATGATGGTTCCTCTCTGGTTCCTCCTCCATGATGGTTCCCCTCTGGTTCCTCTCTGGTTTCTCCTCCATGATGGTTCTCCTCTGGTTCCTCTCTGGTTCCTCCTCCATGATGGTTCCTCTCTGGTTCTACCTCTATGATGGTTCCTCTCATGTTCCTCCTCCATGATGGTTCCCTCTGTTTCTTCCTCCATGATGGTTCTCCTCTGGTTCCTCTCTGGTTCCTCCTCCATGATGGTTCCTCTCTGGTTCTACCTCTATGATGGTTCCTCTCTGGTTCCTCCTCTATGATGGTTCCTCTCTGGTTCCTCCTCCATGATAGTTCTTCTCTGGTTCCTCCTCCATGATAATTCCTCTCTGGTTTCTCCTCCATGAGGGTTCCCTGTTTCCTCCTCCATAATGGTTCCCCCGTGGTTCCTCCTCCATGATGGTTCCTATCTGGTTCCTCCTCTATGATGGTTCCCCTCTGGTTCCTCTCTGGTTCCTCCTCCATGATGGTTCCCCTCTGGTTCCTCTCTGCTTTCTCCTTCATGATGGTTCCCCTCTGTCTCTTCCTCCATGATGGTTCCCCTCTGGTTCCTCCTCCATGCTGGTTCCTCCTCCATGATGGTTCCCCTCTGGTTCCTTTCTGGTTCCTCCTCCATGATGGTTTCTCTCTGGTTCCTCCTCTATGATGGTTCCTCATCCATGATGGTTTCTCTCTGGTTCCTCCTCCATGATGGTTCCCCTCTGGTTCCTTTCTGGTTCCTCCTCCATGATGGTTCCCCTGTGGTTACTCCTCCATGATGGTTCCTCTCTGGTTCCTCTTCCATGATGGTTCCCTTGTGGTTCCTTCTCCATGCTAGTTCCTCCTCCATGATGGTTCCCCTCTGGTTCCTCCTCCATGATGGTTCCCTTGTGGTTCCTCCTCCATAGATGATCAGATGGTTTTCACTCAGAAGCTGGTGGATTAAAGGAACAATAACTCCCATCTGAACATGGTTGTAACTGTGAAACTAGTTTCCAGCAATGACCTGAAACCAACCCCAGATTAAACCGTCATCTTTGTTCTTCTGATAAAGCAGAAGTAGGAGGGTGGCTGCTTTCTTTTTAACCTGAACTTCTGCAGTTTCCCATCAGCTACAAACTGCTGACTCATTAGAAAGGCTGAGCACATTTAAAGACTCATCAGCATTTGGGGTCGTTACACCACCAGGCTGATCATTTCAGACCTCATAATGATGAGCTGCGTTTGTTTTATCATTTTATCTCCAGAATAATTCAGGTGGTTCACAGCCCTGCTGTTTCTGGTGTTTCAGCCTCCTGGTGTTTGTGTCAGACGTCCTGGAGATGCTGGACCTCAGAGCGAGGCGAGTCCTGCAGGCCGAAGCCCTGCTGCATGTGCTCCGGGTCATTTCCTCGCTGCAGGCTGACTCAGCAGCTCCCTGCATTATTAATATGTGACATGATTTCCATTCAGAGGCGCTGCCAGCTCTGTAACTGGAACCAGCTCTGTAACTGGAACCAGCTCTGTAACTGGAACCAGCTCTGTTACTGGAACCAGCTCTGTTACTGGAACCAGCTCTGTTACTGGAACCAGCTCTGTAACTGGAGCCAGCTCTGTTACTGGAACCAGCTCTGTTACTGGAACCAGCTCTGTAACTGGAACCAGCTCTGTAACTGGAACCAGCTCTGTTACTGGAACCAGCTCTGTTACTGGAACCAGCTCTGTTACTGGAACCAGCTCTGTTACTGGAACCAGCTCTGTAACTGGAGCCAGCTCTGTTACTGGAACCAGCTCTGTTACTGGAACCAGCTCTGTAACTGGAACCAGCTCTGTAACTGGAACCAGCTCTGTTACTGGAACCAGCTCTGTTACTGGAACCAGCTCTGTTACTGGAACCAGCTCTGTAACTGGAACCAGCTCTGGAACCAGCTCTGTAACTGGAACCAGCTCTGTGAACCACTGGAACCAGCTCTGTTACTGGAACCAGCTCTGTAACTGGAAACTGGAACCAGCTCTGTACTGGAACCAGCTCTCTGCTCTGTACTGGAACCAGCTCTGTTAACTGGAACCACTGGAACCAGCTCTGTAACTGGAACCAGCTCTGTAACTGGAACCAGCTGTACTGGAACCAGCTCTGTGGAAACTGGAACCAGCTCTGTTACTGGAACCAGCTCTGTTAACTGGAACCAGCTCTGTAACTGGAACCAGCTCTGTAACTGGAACCAGTTACTGGAACAGCTCTGTTACTGGAAACAGCTCTGTAACTGGAACCAGCTCTGTAACTGGAACCAGCTCTGTTACTGGAAACCAGCTCTGTTACTGGAACCAGCTCTGTAACTGGAAACCACTGGAACCAGCTCTGTACTCTGGAACCAGCTCTGTTACTGGAACCAGCTCTGTTACTAGCCACTGGAACCAGCTCTGTTACTGGAACCAGCTCTCTGTTAACTGGAACCAGCTCTGTTAACTGGAACCAGCTCTGTTACTGAACCAGCTCTGCTGTACTGGACCAGCTCACTGGAACCAGCTCTGTTACTGGAACCAGCTCTGTTACTGGAACCAGCTCTGTTACTGGAAACCAGAACCCTCTGTGGAACCAACTGGAACCAGCTCTGTAACTGGAACCAGCTCTGTTACTGGAAACCAGCTCTGTTACTGGAACCAGCTCTGTAACTGGAACCCAGCTCTGTTAACTGGAACCAGCTCTGTAACTGGAACCAGCTCTGTACCACTCTGTTACTGGAACCAGCTCTGTTACTGGAACCAGCTCTGTACTGGAACCGCTCTGTACTGGGAACCACTCTGTACTAGCTCTGTACTGGAACCAGCTCTGTAACTGGAACCACTCTGGAACCAGTACTGGAACCAGCTCTGTTTACTGGAACCAGCTCTGTTACTGGAACCAGCTCTGTTACTGGAACCAGCTCTGTAACTGGAACCAGCTCTGTAACTGGAACCAGCTCTGTTACTGGAACCAGCTCTGTTACTGGAACCAGCTCTGTAACTGGAACCAGCTCTGTTACTGGAACCAGCTCTGTTACTGGAACCAGCTCTGTAACTGGAACCAGCTCTGTAACTGGAACCAGCTCTGTAACTGGAACCAGCTCTGTTACTGGAACCAGCTCTGTAACTGGAACCAGCTCTGTAACTGGAACCAGCTCTGTTACTGGAACCAGGTACTGGAACCAGCTCTGTAACTGCTCTGAACCAGCTCTGTAACTGGAACCAGCTCTGTAACTGGAACCAGCTCTCTGGAACCAGTTACTGGAACCAGCTCTGTTACTGGAACCAGCTCTGCTCTGTACCACTGGAACCAGCTCTGTAACTGGAACCAGCTCTGTGGAACCACTGGTAAACCAGCTCTGTAACTGGAACCAGCTCTCTGCTCTTACTGGAACCAGCTCTGTAACTGGAACCAGCTCTGTACTGGAACCAGCTCTGTTACTGGAACCAGCTCTGTAACTGGAACCAGCTCTGCTCTTACTGGAAACCAGCTCTGTTACTGGAACCAGCTCTGTAACTGGAACCAGCTCTGAACTGGAACCACTGTACTGAACCAGCTCTGTAACTGGAACCAACTGGAAACCAGCTCTGAACTAACTGGAACCAGCTCTGTTACTGGAACCAGCTCTGTTACTGGAACCAGCTCTGTACCAGCTCTGGAACCAGCTCTGTTACTGGAACCAGCTCTGTTAACTGGAACCAGCTCTGTAACTGGAACCAGCTCTGTTAACTGGAACCAGCTCTGTAACTGTAACCAGCTCTGTAACTGGAACCACTGAAACCAGGCTCTGTTACTGGAACCAGCTGGAACCAGCTGTTACTGCTCTGACTGGAACCAGCTCTGTTACTGGAACCAGCTCTGTAACTGGAACCAGCTCTGTTACTGGAACCAGCTCTGTAACTGGAACCAGCTCTGCTACTGGAACCAACTGGAACCAGCTCTCTGTGTAACTGGAACCAGCTCTGTTAACTGGAACCAGCTCTGTTAACTGGAACCAGCTCAACTACTGGAACCACTCTGTAACTGGAACCAGTACTACCGTTACTGGAACCAGCTCTTACTGGAACCAGCTCTGTTACTGGAACCAGCTCTCTGTAACTGGAAACCAGCTCTGTAACTGGAACCAGCTCTGCTCTTACTGGAACCAGCTCTGTAACTGGAACCAGCTCTGTTACTGGAACCAGCTCTGTTACTGGAACCAGCTCTAACTGGAACCAGCTCTGTAACTGGAACCAGCTCTGTAACTGAACCAGCTCTGTTACTGGAACCAGCTCTGTAACTGGAACCACTGGAACCAGCTCTGTAACTCACTCTCTGTTACTGGAAACCAGCTCTGTAACTGGAAGCTCTGTTACAGTCTGTCTGTTACTGGAACCATCTCTGTACTGGAACCAGCTTCTGTTAACTGGAACCAGCTCTGTTACTGGAACCAGCTCTGTAACTGGAACCTGTAACTGGAACCAGCTCTGTAACTGGAACCAGCTCTGTACTGGAACCAGCTCTCTGTTACTGGAACCCAGCTCTGTTGGAACCAGCTCTGAACCAGCTCTGTAACTGGAACCAGCTCTGTTACTGGAACCAGCTCTGTTACTGGAACCAGCTCTGGTAACTGGAACCAGCTCTGTAACTGGAACCAGCTCTGTACTGGAACCAGCTCTGTAACTGGAACCAGCTCTGTAACTGGAACCAGCTGGAACCACTCTGTAACTGGAACCAGCTCTGTTACTAACCAGCTCTGTAACTGGAACCAGCTCTGTAACTGGAAACCAGCTCTGTAACTGGAAACTGGAACCAGCTCTGTAACTGGAACCAGCTCTGTTACTGGAAACCAGCTCTGTAACTGGAACCAGCTCTGTTACTGGAACAGCTCCTGGAACCAGCTCTGTAACCGCTGCTCTTAACTGGAAACCAGCTCTGTTACTGGAACCAGCTCTGGTACTGGAACCAGCTCTGGTACTGAACCAGCTCTGGTAACTGGAACCAGTCTACTGATCTGTAACTGGAACCACTGGAACTCCAGCTCTGTAACTGGAAACTGGACCAGCTCTGGTACTGGAACCAGCTCTGGTAACTGGAACCAGCTCTGTACTGGTACTGGAACCAACTGGAACCAGCTCTGTAACTGGAACCAGCTCTGTAACTGGAACCAGCTCTGTAACTGGAACCAGCTCTGTTACTGGCTCTGTTACTGGAACCAGCTCTGTAACTGGAACCAAGCTCTGTACTGGAACCAGCTCTGTACTGGAACCAGCTCTGTACTGGAACCAGCTCTGGTACCACTGGAACCAGCTCTGTACCACTGGAAACCAAGCTCTGTACTGGAAACTGGAACCAACTGCTCTGTTACTGGAACCAGCTCTGTTACTGGAACCAGCTCTACTGGAACCAACTGGAACCAGCTCTGGTACTGGAACCAGCTCTGTAATCACCGTAACTGGAAACCAGCTCTGTTACTGGAACCAGCTGGAACCAGCTGTAACTGGAACCAGCTCTGTAACTGGAAACCAGTCTGTAACTGGAACCCATCTCTGTAACTGGACTGGAACCACTGGAACCAGCTCTCTGCTCTGTACTGGAAACTGCTCTGACTGGAACCAGCTCTGTTACTGGAACCAGCTCTGTCTGTAACTGGAACCAGCTCTGTACTGGAACCAGCTCTGTAACTGGAACCAGCTCTGTAAACTGGGAAACCAGCTCTCTGTAACTGGAACCAGCTCTGGTACTGGAAACCATCTCTGTAACTGGAACCAGCTCTGTACTGAACCAGCATCTGGTAACTGGAACCAGTCTGTACTGGACCAGCTGGTAACTGGAACCAGCTCTGGTACTGACACAGTCTGTTTACTGGAACCAGCTCTGTTTACTGGAACCAGCTCTGTACTGGAACCAGCTCTGTAACTGGAACCGCTCTGTTCTGGAAACCAGCTCTGTAACTGAACCACTGGAACCAGTTACTGAACCAGCTCTACTCTGGTACTGGAACCACTGGTACTGGAAACTGGAACCAGCTCTGTGACTGAACCAGTCTGTTACTGGAACCAGCTCTGTAACTGGAACCAGCTCTGTACTGGAACCAGCTCTGTCTGGGAACAGCTCTGGTACTGGGAACCAGTACTGGAACCACTCTACTGAACAGCTTCTGTTACTGGACCAGCTCTGTTTACTGGAACCAGCTCTCTGTACTGGAACCAGCTCCTGAACCAGCTCATGGAACCAGTCTGGTATGAACCATCTCTGTACTCTGGACCGCTCTGGTGGAACCACTGGAACCAGCTCTGTACTGGAAGCTCTCAACTGGAACCAGCCTCTGGAACCAGCTCTGTAACTGGAACCAGCTCTGTACTGGAACCAGCTCTGTAACTGGAACCACTCTGTACTGGTACCAGCTCTGGTCTGGGTTCTGGAACCCTCTGGTACTGGAACCCTCTGCTGTAACTGAACCAGCTCTGTAACTATCTCTGTACTGGAACCCATCTCTGTACTGGAACCAGCTCTGGTAACTGGAACCAGCTCTGGTACTGGAACCTCTGTTACTGGAACCATCTCGTCTCTGTAACTGGAACCAGCTCTGTAACTGGAACCAGCTCTGTAACTGGAACCAGCCTCTGCGTACTGGAACCGCTCTGTAACTGGAACCAGCTCTGTAACGGGGTGTGTGTTGGTACTGGCTTGGGCTGGTGGGCTGTGGTAGGAGGAGGGGGATGGAAGGCGGGGGGGGATCTGCGGGGTGGTTAACTGGGAAGCGGCGGGGGGGCGGGTCGGGGGGAGGTCGGGTGGAGAACCGAGGGCTGGCGGTGGGGGGGTGGGATACGGTGGGGGGTGGAAAGTGGAAGCACCTATCTAGTCTAACTATAAAAGAAATAAGAAAATGACATAGAATACATACCACCGGGTAAAGAGAGAAGGATCTGCGAATCGAGAAACTCGGGATAATCCTCTTGTAGGATCCTAGGGGGAAAACAGTTCTGTAGCTGGAACCACCGTGGGGGAAGTGGAGGCGTGGCTGCGGGGGTGAGGGTGTCTCGTTGGATCTCGGTGGGGGTGTGTGGGTCCGAAGGAGAGTGAGGTGGAACACGTGGGCTCGTGGGTGGGGTGGGAACACAAAATATGGCCGGTGACCTGAGGGCGGGTGCTTAGATAAAAGGGGTCCGGGGAACCAGACTCGGTGGTGAGTACGCTGGGGGTAGAACCAGGAGCGCGTGTGTGTTACGAGTGGGGGTTCACCGGGGCGGCGTGGTCTTAACATGAGGGGGGAGGGGAGGTCGATGGGGTCAAAAAGTGCTTGGGGCGGTGGTGATGGGGCCGACATGGGCGGTGTACGTGGGGGTGGGATGGCCAGCCGGCTTAAAATGAACTGGGCTGACGCTGCCGGGGACAGTCGGGTGTGAGCGGTGGTTGGGTGGGAGTCGCAGAGGGGTCGAGGGTAGGTGGTGGGGAGGGCACTGGCCTGTGCGGGGTAGACCGGTGGGAGGAGCCCGGACGAACCACGGCTGGTCGCGGGCTGTGGTGAGCCACTCGCTAGGCTGGGATAGGCCTGCGCGCCTGACTTAACCAGCTCCTAACGGAACCAGCCCGGGGGAACGGGAACGCTGGGGGAGTGCTCCGAGGACGAACTGCGAGCGGGTCGGCGGACTGTGCGTCATGGGAAGAACCGAACTCCCGGGACTGGAACCAGCTTCCGACCTGAACCAGCTCCACTCCTTACGGACCACTCCGTAACTGAACCAGTTCCGTAACCTGGAACCAGCTCACTCCGTACTGGAACCCGCTCCCGTAACTGAACCAGCTCTGTAACTGGAACCAGCTCCTGGTAACTGGAACCAGCTCTGTTACTGGAACCAGCTTCTGTAACTGAACCCAGCTCGTAACTGGAACCACCTCTGTACCTGGAACCGCTCTTTACTGGAAACCAGCTCTGTAACTGGAACCAGCTCTGTACTAACTGGAACCCACTCTGTAACGGAACCAGCTCTGGTACTGGAACCAGCTCTGTAACTGGAACCAGCTTCTGTAACTGGAACAAGCTCGTAACGGACAAGCTCTGTGTTACTGGAACCAGCTCTTAGGACTGGAACCAGCCTCTGTACCTGGAACCAGCTCTGGTACTGGAACCAGCTCTGTACTGGAACCAGCTCTTGTAAGCTCTGTAGCCCAGCTCTGTTATGTGAACCACTGTTACTTAACCAGCTCTTGTAACTGTAAACCAGCTCTTACTCGAACCAGCTCTGTTACGGGAACCAGTCTGAACTGGACCAGCTTCTGGTACGGGGAAACACTCTGGTACTGACCAGACTCTGTACTGTAACCAGCTCCGTTACTGGAACCACCTCCTTACCTGGTGGGGGGGAACCAGCTCCGTAACTGTAACCACTAGCCTTAACGGGAACACAGGCGGGGGACCCATGACACTGGAGATGAGGTGTAGAAAAAGACATAAAGCTAGGGGATTGAATGAGTGGGGTGTAAGTGGGTAAACCGACACGGTGGTGTTTAAGCAAGGTGAAAAATAAAAAGCGTTGTGGAATCAGGGCGGGACTACCGGGTAGGTACGTGCTGAGTGAACACGAAAAGAAACACTGCCGACTACTAGGAACAATAAGCCTGATGTGCTCTGGGCGGTGGGGTGTGACATTACGTGCGACTGCGTGTGGGGTGTGTGGGGTGAAGGGTGGTGGGGGTAGAAGGAGCGGGGGGGCCGGTAGCTTTGGACATGGGGAAGCGGAATGTTGATTTGGAGGGGGGGCTCAAAAACAGTGGCGAGCAATTCGTGAAAACATATGTGGGTGGGAAAAATTGGGGGGCCAGTCGGGCGCAAAAAGACGGAGTGTCGGGATCGTGTGCTATGGCTCGAGGCAAGGCAGAGAAGGTGTAACAAGAAAGATGGGTCAGAGCGAGGAAAAAGGGTAAGTCTGATGACTGATGGAGAAAGACAGATCAAAAAAACACTAGGAATGGGCGGCTAATATGAAGAAACGAGGAGTGGGAGGGGGGAGGGCGGCCAGCAGCGGGTGTGTTGCGGGGGAGTGTCGTAAACTGAGCAAGGTCTTAAGGGAGAGCTGGTGGTATAAACGTGTGGAAGGTCTGGTCTCACGAACCTCATCCATAATGAGATGTGTTGACTGGGGAACCCTCTGTTAGCGGGGGGGGGGTAAGAAACCACTCTGTGACTGAACCAGGGGCGTCTGGGGGGTAACTGGGGTGGAGGGGAGGCCAGGTGCTGGCGGGTGGGAGGGTCAGAAGCGCGAGGCGTGGGGCGGGGTGGGGGGATGAAAAATACGGTGGGAACCAGCTCTGGGTACTGGTGGGGGAACCACTCTGGTACTGAGGTGTAGCGGGCCGTTGGCGGGGTCTGAAAGGCGGGTGGTGGTCGACCGGGGAGGCTCTTAACTGGAACCCGCTCTGTTAACTGGAAGTCGGGGCGGGGACGTCTTGTGGGGTAACGGAACCAGGGGTGCGGCTCTGGTAACTGGAACCAGCTCTGTACTGGGAGGCGCGGGGGGCGCTCTGGTACTTGGGTGGGTGATACCGAGCTCTGGGTGAACTTGGAGACCAGGCGGGGGGGGGGGAGCCTGCTGTGTTAGGGGTGGGTGTGGGGGAAGGTGATGACGGCGATTCGTGACGTTGGGTACATGGTGGGGGTGGAGACCAGCTCTGGTACTGGAACCAGCTCTGTAACTGAACCAGCTCTGTAACTGGAACCAGCTCTGTTCTGTAACCACTCTGTAAGGGCGTAGGAGTGGGCTCAGGCGTCGGTTTGGTGCGGCTGAACCTTCTCGTGTGGTGTGGTGCGGGGGGTGGTGGGAGGTGTGAAGACCGATCTACTGGTGGGAGACCATGGGACCGGGGAGCGTGCTGTAAGGGCGTGGTGTCAACCAGCTTCTTTGATACTGGGGGGGGAAGAGGAACCAGCCTCTGTACTGGAAACACGGGTTCGTGGTGGGTAAGTGCTGGAAAGAGAAGAAACCAGGTAGTCTCAATGTCAGGCGGGGGGGGGGGGTGTCACCGTTCGAGAGCGCGTGGTATGTAGTACTGACGCCGGGGGGGAGTCTGTGGCGGAGTGGGAATCACGTGGAAACCAGCTCTGATGGAAACCACTCTGGAGAACTGAACCACTCAGGTACTACTGGGGAGAAACCGAGAAAACACACAAAAATAAGCGGTAATAGGGTCTAAACTACTGAAATGTAAAACAAAAAAAAGAAGAGGAACCAGCGCTGGTAGGACTGAGTAAAAAGAAGAGAATGACTCTCACACCAACTGAGGAAAAAACGGCGGAACAATTGGGTAGCAGGGAGGAAAGAGAAAGAGGCGACTGGCGTTAGCGTGAAAAGAACTTACAACACAGAAGACACTAGATTATCTGGGATAACTGAACCAGCTCCGGAACTGGAAGAGCGCTGTACTATGGAAACTCAGCTCTTTAACAACAAATATGAAGAACAAGCCCTCTAGTAAAACTGGACCCAGCGGTGCATGTCAAGGAAAATAAAAAGAAGGAGACCCGCTCTGTAACAGGGGGGTGGAACCAGACTCTGTAAAGTTGAAACCAGCTCTGGTACTGAACCAGCTCTGTACTGGAACCAGCTCTGTACTGGACCGTCTGTAACTGAAGAACCCGAGACGTCTAGGGGGGGTGTACTAGAAACCGAGGACTTGTATAAAACTAAAGGGGGTGGGAACCAGAGCAATCTGTTACTGGAAACCCAGCGGTCGTAATTAAACGCGGTGTGTCCCACAACTCAGCATCTATGTTCCATGTATAACGCACAGTCGTTTTACTTGAAAGAGTACGCGGAGGGCACTCTGATAACTGGGGAAACCAGCTCTGATAACTGGAACAAGCAGCGTCGTTACTGGAGGAACCAGCATCCTGTTACTGGGGAAGCCACAGACAAAAAGGAACTAACTGTAACTGGGGGGAGGAACACGAAGAGCTTATTACGTTGGAACCGGGAGGCTCTCTTAGAACTGGAAGCGGGGGGCAGCTGCCGTACCTGAACCGAGGGGCTCCGTAACTGATAACCAAAAGAAAAAACAGCATCCGTAACTGGAACCATCTCCGTTCTGTAGAACCGCTCCTTAACATTGAGCACCAGCTAACCGTAACTGGACCCAATCTCCGTAACTGACCAGCTTCGGCGATAACTGAATGAACGAACAACTCCTGGTAGCTGGAACGCAGACGGGATAAATCCGTTACCAAAATGGAACCAGCTCCGTTACATAGGAACCTCTCCGTAACTGGAACCAGCTCCCCAACTGGAACACTCGTTACTGGAACCGGCCGTAACTGGAACCACTCTGTACTGGAACCAGCTCTTTAACTGGAACCAGCTCTGTTACTGGAACCAGCTCTGTAACTGGAACCAGCCAGCACTGTTTACTGGAACCAGCTCTGTAACTGGAACCGCTCGGTTACTTAACCAGCTCTGTAACTGGAACCAGCTCTGGTACTGGAACCATCTCTACTGGAACCAGCTCTGTAACTGGAACAGCTCTGTAACTGGAACCAGCTCTGTACTGGAACCAGCTCTGTTTACTACTGGAACCACTCTGTAACTGGACAGCTCTGTTACTGGAACCCTCTTCTGGAACCACCCTGTAACTGAACCAGCTCTGTAACTCGAACCAGCTCTGTTACTGGAACCAGCTCTGTAACTGGAATCAGCTCTGGTACACTTTTGTAACAGCTCTGGTACTGGAACCAGCTCTGGTATGGAACCAGCTCTGGTACTGGAACCAAGCTCTGTAACTGAACCAGCTCTGTAACTGGAACCAGCTCTGTAACTGGAACCAGCTCTGTATAAACCAGCTCTGTTACTGGAACCAGCTCTTACTGGAACCACCCTCTGTTACTACTGGAACCAGCTCTGTTACTCTTACTACGGAACCAGCTCTGGTCTGGAACACTCTGTACTGTAACCGCCTGTAACTGAACCAGCTCTGTAACTGGAACCACTCCGTTACTGAACGCAGCTCTCTAACTGAACCACTCTGCTGTACTGGAACGCAGATCTGTTAGGAACCAGCTCTGTTATCTCTGAACTGGCCTGTCTGAACCAGCTCTAACTGGAACCACTCTGTAATCTGGACCGCTCTGTTACTGGAACCAGCTCTGTTACTACTTGAACCACTCTGTAACTGGAACGCGCTCTGTTTCTCTGGAACCAGCTCTTTTCTGGAACACTCTGAACTGGAACCATCTCTGTAACTGAACAGCTTGAACTGAACCAGCTCTTAACGCTGTAACCCCTCTGTAACTGGCCCACTCTGTTACTGGAACGGGCTGCTCTGAAGAAAATTAAAAAACTGGACCAGCTCTGTAACTGACCAGCTCTGTACCTGAACCGCTCTGGTACTTGGAACCAGCCTGTACTGGGAACCAGCTCTGTACTGGAACCAGCCCGTAACTGGAACCAGCTCCCCGTACTGGAACTCGCTTCGTTAAACCAGCTCCGTAACGTAACCAGCTCCGTACTGGAACGCTCTTACTGAACAGCTCTAATTGAACCAGCTTGGGTGGGGCCGGTTAACTGGAACCATCTGTCCTGAACAGCTCCGTTCTGGAACCAGCTCTGTAATTGGAACAGCTCTTTACTGGAACCCTCTCTGGACAAACCAGCTCCTGGTACTGGAACCAGCTCTGGTACTGGACCCAGCTCTGTTACTGAACCATTCTCTTACTGGAACCAGCTCTGTAACTGGAACCGCTCTGTACTGGAACCAGCTCTTTAGGGCTGGGAACCAGCTCTGTAACTGAACGGCAGCTCTGTACTGGCCACTCTGGTACTGGTGGGGTAGTGCTGGGGGTGCTCTGTACTGGAACGCGGTAGGGGGGGGCGGTCGTGTGTACTGGAACGCACTCTGTAACTGGAACCAGCTCTGTACTGAACCAGCTCTGGTACGGAACCAGCTCTGTTACTCTGGAACCCTCTGGTACTGGAACCAGCTCTGGTACTGGAACCAGCTCTGTAACTGGAACCAGCTCTGTACACTGTAAACCAGATCTGTAACTGGAACCAGCTCTGTACTGGAACCAGCTCTGGTACTGGGGGGAAACCAGCGTTGGTACTGGAACCAGGTCTCCTGTTTAGCTGGAACCATCCTGTTACTGGAGACCGCTCTGTAACTGGGAACCAGCTTCGTGTAACTGGAACCAGCTCGGTGAAACTACAAACTGGAATTCAGCTCTGTAACGTTGGAATCAGCTTCGTACTGGGAACCGGGGGGGAGCTCTGTTACTGGAACCAGCTCGGGTAACTGGAACCCGCTCTAACTGGAACCAGCCTCTGGTACCTGGAACCAGCTCTGTAACGGGAACCAGCTTCTGTAACTGGAACCAGCTCTGTAACTGGAACCGACTCCTTTACTGGAACCATCTCTGTTACTGGGGTAACAGCCTCTGTTACTTGGAAACCACTCTGTAACTGAACCAGCTCTGTTTACTGGAACCATCTCTACTGTAACGGCTCTCTGGACCTGGAACGCAGCTCTGTTAATGGCAACCACTCTTGTTCCTGGAACCAGCTCTGTTACTTACTGGAACCAGGCTCTGGTTACTTGGAACCAGCT
Source organism: Hirundichthys speculiger (assembly GCA_018398805.1). Taxonomy (NCBI): domain Eukaryota; kingdom Metazoa; phylum Chordata; class Actinopteri; order Beloniformes; family Exocoetidae; genus Hirundichthys; species Hirundichthys speculiger. The sequence goes on along the minus strand of JAGFBZ010000405.1, from coordinate 43,746 downwards.
CCGTTACGGACACGCGAGCTCAGCTCGTTACTGGAACCAGCTCCGTAACTGGAACCAGCTCCGTAACTGGAAGCCGAGCTTCCGTAACTGGAGCCATCTCCACGTTACTGGAACCTAGCATCTCCGTAACTGTAAGTCCGGGTTGTCCGTAACGGGAGAAACCAGCTTCCGTTACTGGAACCATCTCCGTAACTGGAACCAGCTCCGTACTGATGAACGCGCTCCGTTACTGAACCGATCTCCGTAACGTGAACCAGCTCCGTAACTGGAACCAGCTCCGTAACTGTTGACACAGCATCCTTTATACGTGGAACCGAGACCTCCTATTCCTGGTGGGAACCAACATCTGGCCGTAACTCTGTGAACCAAGCTCTCCCGTAACGGGAACCAGACTCCGTTACTACTGGAACCAGGCTCGCTTTACTGGGGAACCAGTTCGTCTGTGGTGCGACTGTAAACCACAACCGGCATTCTGTAACTGAAACCAATCTCTGTAACTGGAACCCGTCTGGTAACTGGGAAAGCAAAACAGCTCTGTTACTGTAACCAGCTTCTGTAACTGGACCAGCCTCTGTTACTCTGGCACCAGCTCTGTAACTGGAACCAGCTCTGTAACTGGAACCACTCTGTTACTGGAACCACTTGTACTGAACCAGCTCTGTCACGGAAACCGACCTCTGTACTTGAACCAGCTCTGTAACTGGAACAGCTCGTATGTAACAAGCTGCTTTTCTGTAGAACCGCTCGTAACTGGAACCACTCTGTACGGAACCAGCTCTGGTCTGGTACTGGGAACCAGCTCTGTAACGTGGAACCAGCTCTGTTACTGGAACCAGCTCTTATCTAACCAGCTCTTAACTCAACAGCCTGTAGTGGAACCATCTCTGTTAACTGTAACCAGCTCTGTACAGGGGAACCAGCTCTGTAGGGAACCACTCTGGTACTGGAACAGCTCTGTACTGGAACCAGCTCTGTAACTGAACCAGCTTCTGTACTGAACCAGCTGTACTGACACCAGCTCTGGTATGGAACCAGCTCTGGTACTGGAACAGCTCTGTAACTGGAACCGCTCTGTACTTTGACTGGAACCGCTCTGTCTGGAACCAGCTCTGGTACTGGAACCAGCTCTTTACCGGTTCTACGGAACCAGCTCGTACTGGAACCAGCTCTGTATGGACCAGCTCTGGTACGCAGGGGTACCAGCCTGTTTACTCTCGGAACATCTCTGGGTTCACTGAACAGCTCTGTACTGGAACCAGCTGCTGTTACTGAACCAGCTCTGTAACTGGACCAGCTCCGTTACGAACCAGCTCGTAATGGAACCAGCTCGTACTGGAAACCAGCCGTTACTGGAACCATCTCCGTACTGGACCACTGGGGGGCCGTAACTGAACCAGCTCGTAACGGGGGGCGTTTAACCAACTCGTTACGGAACCACTCCGTACTGAACCCGGTTACTGGAACCAGCCTTCCGTTACGTACCCGCTCCGTACTGGAACCACTCCGTAACTTGAACCAGCCTTCCTTACTGGAACCATCGTCCGTTACTGGAACCCAGCCCGAAGCTGGAACCAGCTCCGTTACTGGAAAGCTCCGGGGGGGGGGTGAGCTCGTACTGGAACATCTCCGTTACTGAACCAGCTCCGTAACTGGAACCAGCTCGTAACTGGACCAGCTCTGTACTGAAACCAGCTTGTTACTGACTCCGATCCCTGTAACTGGACCCAATGGAACAGCTCTGTTACTGGAACCGCTCTGTAACTGGAACCAGCTCTGTTACTGAACCAGCTCTTAACTGGAACACCTGGTACTGGAACCATCTCGTAACTGGAACCAGCTCTGTACTGAACAGCTCTGTACTGAACAAGCTCTGTTACTGCTCTGTACTGGAACCATCTCTGTACTGGAACCAGCTCTGTAACTTGGAACCAAGCTCTGTAACAGCTCTGAACACCAGCTCTGGTACTGAACAGCTCTGGTTGGAACAAGCTCTGTACTGGAACCAGCTCTGTAACTGAACCAGCTCTGTAACTGGAACCAGCTCATGGTACTTAACCAGCGCTGTAAACTGGAACCAGCTCTGCTACTGGAACCAGCTCTGTACGAACCATCTACTGTAACAACCAGCTCTGTACTGGACTCTGAACCAGTCTGTTACGGAACCAGCTCTGTAACTGGAACCAGTTGTACTGGAAAGCTCACTGGCTCTGTACTGGAACCAGCTCGTTACTGGAAAACCGATCTAACTACCACTCTGGAACCAGCTGGAACCAGCTGTTACTGGGAACCAGCTCTGTAACTTGGAACCCCTCTGGTACTGGAACCAGCTCTCTGCTCTGTACTGGAACCAGCTCTGTAACTGGAACCAGCTCTGTACTGGTTTACTACTGGCCGCCTCTGGAACAGAACCAGCTCCTGGAACCAGCTCTGAACGCTCGTACTGGAACCAGCCAGCCTGGAACCAGCTTCTAACTGGAACCAGCTCTGTTATGGAACCAGCTCTTGTTACTGGAACTGTTAACTGGACCAGCTCAGCTCTTGTAATAGCTAACTGGAACCAGCTCTGTTACTGGAACCAGCTCTGTAACTAACTGGAACCAGCTCTGTACACCAGCTCTGTACTGGAACCAGCTCTGTAACTGGAACCAGCTCTGTAACTGGAACCAGCTCTGGTACTGGAACCAGCTCTGTAACTGGAACCAGCTCTTTACTGGAACCAGCTCGTGGCTGTAACCCAGCTCTGTAACTGGAACCAGCTCTGTACTGGAACCAGCTCTGTAACTGGAACCAACTGGAACCAGCTCTGTACTGGAACCAGCTCTGTAACTGGAACCAGCTCTGTTACTGGAACCAGCTCTGTCACTGGAACCAGCTCTGTAACTGGAACCAGCTCTGTAACTGGAACCAGCTCTGTTACTGGAACCAGCTCTGTACTGGAACAGCTCTGTAACTGGAACCAGCTCCTGTAACTGGAACAACTGGAACCAGCTCTGTTACTGGAACCACTCTGTAACTGGAACCAGCTCTGAACTCGTACTGGAACCAGCTCTGTAACTGGAACCAGCTCTGTTACTGGAACCAGCTCTGTACTGGAACCAGCTCTGTACTGGAACCAGCTCTGGTACTGGAACCAGCTCTGCTACTGGAACCAGCTCCTGGTACTGGAACCAGCTCTGTACTGGAACCAGCTCTGTACTGGAACCACCAGCTCTGTTACTGGAACCAGCTCTGTTACTGGAACCAGCTCTGTAACTGGAACCAGCTCTGGTAACTGGAACCAGCTCTGTTAACTGGAACCAGCTCTGGTACTGGAACCAGCTCTGTAACTGGAACCACTCTGTTAACTGGAACCAGCTCTGTTACTGGAACCAGCTCTGTTACTGGAACCAGCTGTAACTGGAACCAGCTCTGTAACTGGAACCAGCTCTGTGGAAACTGAACCAGCTCTGTTACTGGAACCAGCTCTACTCGAACCAGCTGTAACTGGAACCAGCTCTGGTACTGGAACCAGCTCTGCTGTACTGGAACCAGCTCGGTAACTGGAACCAGCTCTGTTACTGGAACCAGCTCTGGAACACTGGAACCAGCTCTGTAACTGGAACCAGCTCTGTACTGGAACCAGCTCTGTAACTGGAACCAGCTCTGTACTACTGGAACCAGCTCTGTAACTGGAACCAGCTCTGCAGCTCTGTACTGGAACCAGCTCTGTACTGGAACCAGCTGTTACTGGAACCAGCTCTGTTACTGGAACCAGCTCTGTAACTGGAACCAGCTCTGTAACTGGAAACTGGAACCAGCTCTGTAACTGGAACCAGCTCTGTTACTGGAACCAGCTCTGTAACTGTAAGCTCTACGGAACCAGCTCTGTAACTGGAACCAGCTCTGTACTGGAACAGCTCTGACTGGACCAGCTCTGTTACTGGAACCAGCTCTGTACTGGAACCACTCAGGTAACTGGAACCAGCTCTGTAACTGGAACCAGCTCTGTTACTGGAACCAGCTCTGTAACTGGAACCAGCTCTGTTACTGGAACCAGCTCTGTAACTGGAACCAGCTCTCTGTTACTGGAAACCAGCTCTGTAACTGGAACCAGCTCTTAACTGGAACCAGCTCTGTTACTGGAACCAGCTGGAACCAGTTAACTGGAACCAGCTCTGGTACTGGAACCAGCTCCTCCGTAACTGGAACCCTCCGTAACTGGAACCAGCTCCAGCTCCGTTACTGGAACCAGCTCTGTTAACTGGAACCAGCTCCGTAACTGGAACCAGCTCCGTAACTGGAACCACTGGAACCAGCTCGTTACTGGAACCAGCTCGTTACTGGAAGCTCTGTAAACTGGAACCAGCTCTGTACTGGAACCAGCTCCGTACTGGAACCAGCTCCTGTAACTGGAACCAGCTCCGTACTGGAACCAGCTCTGTAACTGGAACCAGCTCTGTGGAACCACTGTACTGGAACCAGCTCTGTAACTGGAACCAGCTCTGTACTGGAACCAGCTCTGTAACTGGAACCAGCTCTGTTACTGGAACCAGCTCTGTAACTGGAACCAGCTCTGTTACTGGAACCAGCTCTGTAACTGGAACCAGCTCTGGTACTGGAACCAGCTCTGGTACTGGAACCAGCTCTGGTACTGGAACCAGCTCTGGTACTGGAACCAGCTCTGTACTGGAACCAGCTCTGTACCTGGAACCAGCTCTGTAACTGGAACCAGCTCTGGTACTGGAACCAGCTCTGGTACTGGAACCAGCTCTGATACTGGAACCAGCTCTGTTTACTGGAACCAGCTCTGTAACTGGAACCAGCTCTGTAACTAACTGGAACCAGCTCTGTAACTGGAACCAGCTGGAACCAGTACTGGAACCAGCTCTTAACTGGAACCAGCTCTGTACTGGAACCAGCTCTGTTACTGGAACCAGCTCTGTTACTGGACCACTGGAACCAGCTCTGTAACTGGAACCAGCTCTGTAACTGCTCTGGAAACCAGCTCTGTAACTGGAACCAGCTCTGTTACTGGAACCAGCTCTGTAACTGGAACCAGCTCTGTTACTGGAACCAGCTCTGTTACTGGAACCAGCTCTGTTACTGGAACCAGCTCTGTAACTGGAACCAGCTCTGTAACTGGAACCAGCTCTGTTACTGGAACCAGCTCTGTTACTGGCTCTGTAACTGGAACCAGCTCTCTGTACTGGAACCAGCTCTGTTACTGGAACCAGCTCTGGTACTGGAACCAGCTCTGTAACTGGAACCAGCTCTGTAACTGGAACCAGCTCTGTAACTGGAACCAGCTCTGTAACTGGAACCAGCTCCGTTACTGGAACCAGCTCTCTAACTGGAACCAGCTCTGGTACTGGAACCAGCTCTCTGGAACAGCTCTACTGGAACCAGCTCTGTAACTGGAACCACTCTGTAACGGGAACCAGCTCTGTGGAAACTGGAACCAGCTCTGTAACTAACTGGAACCAGCTCTGGTACTGGAACAGCTCTGAACTACTGGAACCAGCTACTGGAACCAGCTCTGTACTGGAACCAGCTCTGTAACTGGAACCAGCTCTGTACTGGAACCAGCTCTGTAACTGGAACCAGCTCTGTAACTAACTGGAACCAGCTCTCTGTTAACTGGAACCAGCTCTGTAACTGGAAACCAGCTCTGTACTGGAACCAGCTCTGGTACTGGAACCAGCTCTGGTACTGGAACCAGCTCTGTAACTGGAACCAGCTCTGTTACTGGAACCAGCTCTGTACTGGAACCAGCTCTGTAACTGGAACCAGCTCTGTTACTGGAACCAGCTCTGTAACTGGAACCAGCTCTGTTAACTGGAACCAGCTCTGTTACTGGAACCAGCTCTGTAACTGGAACCACTGGAACCAGCTCTGTAACTGGAACCAGCTCTGTACTGGAACCAGCTCTGTTACTGGAACCAGCTCTGGAACCAGTTACTGGAACCAGCTCTGTAACTGGAACCAGCTCTGTAACTGGAACCAGCTCTGAACTAACTGGAAACCAGCTCTGTTACTGGAACCAGCTCTGTAACTGGAACCAGCTCTGGAACTAATCTCTGTAACTGGAACCAGCTCTGGTACTGGAACCAGCTCTGGTACTAACTGGAACCAGCTCTGTTACTGGAACCAGCTCTGTTAACTGGAACCAGCTCTGTAACTGGAACCAGCTCTGTAACTGGAACCAGCTCCGTTACTGGAACCAGCTCTCTAACTGGAACCAGCTCTGTTACTGGAACCAGCTCTGTAACTGGAACCAGCTCTGTTACTGGAACCAGCTCTGTAACTGCTCTGTGAACCAGCTCTGTAACTGGAACCAGCTCTGTTACTGGAACCAGCTCTCTGTAACTGGAACCAGCTCTGTAACTGGAACCAGCTTCTGTTAACTGAACCACTCACTGGAACCAGCTCTAGCTCTGTACTGGAACCAGCTCTCTGTACTGGAACCAGCTCTGTACTGGAACCAGCTCTGTAACTGGAACCAGCTCTGGAACCAGCTCTGTTACTGGAACCAGCTCTGTTACTGGAACCAGCTCTGTAACTGGAACCAGCTCTGTAACTGGAACCAGCTCTGTAACTGGAACCAGCTCTTACTGGTTACTGGAACCAGCTCTGTAACTGGAAACTGGAACCAGCTCTGTACTGGAACCACTCTGTACTCTGTTCTGGAACCAGCTCTGTTACTGGAACCAGCTCTGTAACTGGAACCAGCTCTGGAACCAGCTCTGTAACTGGAACCAGCTCTGTTACTGGAACCAGCTCTGTAACTGGAACCAGCTCTGGTAACTGGAACCAGCTCTGTAACTGGAACTGGAACCAGCTCTGTACTGGAACCAGCTCTGTAACTGGAAGCTCTGTAACTGGAACCAGCTCTGTTACTGGGAACCAGCTCTCTGGAACCAGGTTACTGGAACCAGCTCTGTTAACTGGAACCAGCTCGTAACTGGAACCAGCTCCTAACTACTCCAGCTCTCTGTAACTGGAACCAGCTCTGTAACTGGAACCAGCTCTGTAACTGGAACCAGCTCTGTCTGGTAAACTGGAACCAGCTCTGTACTGGAACCAGCTCTGTGGTACCACTGGAACCAGCTCTGTTACTGGAAACTCACTGGAACCAGCTCTGTACTAACTGGAACCAGCTCTGCTTAACTGGAACCAGCTCTGCTCTAACTGGAACCAGCTCTGTAACTGGAACCAGCTCTACTGGAACCAGCTCGTAACTGGAACCAGCTCTGTAACTGGAACCAGCTCTGTTACTGGAACCAGCTACTGGAACAGCTCTGCTAACTGGAACCAGCTCTTACTGGAACCAGCTCTGCTCTGTACTGGAACCAGCTCTGTTACTGGAACCAGCTCTGTAACTGGAACCAGCTCTGTTACTGGAACCAGCTCTGTAACTGGAACCAGCTCTGTAACTGGAACCAGCTCTGGTACTGGAACCAGCTCTGTAACTGGAACCAGCTCTGTAACTGGAACCAGCTCTGTAACTGGAACCAGCTCTGTTACTGGAACCAGCTCTGTTACTGGAACCAGCTCTGTACTGGAAAGCTCTGGAACCAGCTCTGTAACTGGAACCAGCTCTGAACCTGGAACCAGCTCTGTAACTGGAACCAGCTCTGGCTCTGTACTGGAACCAGCTCTGGTACTGGAACCAGCTCTGTTACTGGAACCAGCTCTGTACTGGAACAGCTCTGTACTGGAACCAGCTCTGTAACTGCTCTGTAACTGGAACCAGCTCTGTAACTGGAACCAGCTCTGGAACATGGAACCAGCTCTGTTACTGGAACCAGCTCTGTAACTGGAACCAGCTCTGTACTGGAACCAGCTCTGAAATGGAACCAGCTCTGTACTGGAACCAGCTCTGTAACTGGAACCAGCTGGAGCCTGTTACTGGAACCAGCTCTGTTACTGGAACCAGCTCTGTTACTGGAAACCAGCTCTGTAACTGGAACCAGCTCTGGTACTGGAACCAGCTCTGTAACTGGAACCAGCTCTGTACTGGAACCAGCTCTGGTACTGGAAACCAGCTCTGGTACTGGAACCAGCTCTGTAACTGGAACCAGCTAACTGGAACCAGCTCGTAACTGGAACCAGCTCCGTTACTGGAAACCAGCTCTCTAACTAGCTCTGTACTGGAACCAGCTCTGGAATACTGGAACCAGCTCTGTTACTGGAAACCAGCTCTGTTGAACCACTGGAACCAGCTCTGTACTGGAACCAGCTCTGTACTGGAACCAGCTCTGTAACTGGAACCAGCTCTGTAACTGGAACCAGCTCTGTTAGCGTAACTGGAACCAGCTCTGTAACTGGAACCAGCTCTGTGGAAACTGGAACCAGCTCTGTTACTGGAACCAGGAACCAGCTCTGTAACTGGAACCAGCTGTCTGGTACTGGAACCAGCTCTGTTACTGGAACCGAACCAGCTCTGTAACTGGAAACCAGCTCTGTTAACTGGAAACCAGCTCTACTGGAACCAGCTCTGTACTGGACAAACTGGAACCAGCTCTGTTACTGGAACCAGCTCTGTTGGTAACTGGAACCAGCTCTGCTACTGGAACCAGCTCTGTTACTGGAACCAGCTCAGCTCTAGCTCTGGTACTGGAACCAGCTCTGTACTGGAACCAGCTCTGTACTGGAACCAGCTCTGTAACTGGAACCAGCTCTAACTGGAACCACTTAACTGGAACCAGCTCTGTAACTGGAACCAGCTCTGTAACTGGAACCAGCTCTGTTACTATCTAACTGGAACCAGCTCTGTTACTGGAACCAGCTCTGTAACTGGAACCAGCTCTGTAACTGGAACCAGCTCTGTTACTGGAACCAGCTCTGTAACTGGAACCAGCTCTGGTACTGGAACCAGCTCTGGTACTGGAACCAGCTCTGGTACTGGAACCAGCTCCGTTACTGGAACCAGCTCCTAACTGGAACCAGCTCTGTAACTGGAACCAGCTCTGTTACTGGAACCAGCTTCTACTGGCTGGAACCAGCCTGTACTGGAACCAGCTCTGTAACTGGAACCAGCTCTGGAAACTGGAACCAGCTCTGTACTGGGAACCAGCTCTGTTAACTGGAACCAGCTCTGTAACTGGAAAGCTCTGTAACTGGAACCAGCTCTGTAACTGGAAACCAGCTCTGGAACCAGTTACTGGAACCAGCTCTGTGGAACCACTGGAACCAGCTCTGCTCTTACTGGAACCAGCTCTGTACTGGAACCAGCTCTGTAACTGGAACCAGCTCTGGTACTGGAACCCAGCTCTGTTACTGGAACCAGCTGGAACCAGCTCCGTAACTGGAACCAGCTCCGTAACTGGAACCAGCTCCGTTACTGGAAACCAGCTCTGTGGACCACTGGAACCAGCTCTGTAACTGGAAACCAGCTGTAACTGGAACCAGCTCTGTTACTGGAACCAGCTCTGTAACTGGAACCAGCTCTGTAACTGGAACCAGCTCGGACTGGAACCAGCTCTGTAACTGGAACCAGCTCTGTAACTGGAACCAGCTCTGTAACTGGAACCAGCTCTGTAACTGGACCAGCTCCAGCTCTGTAACTGGAACCAGCTCTGTTACTGGAACCAGCTCTGTGGTACTGGAACCAGCTTCTGTACTGGAACCAGCTCTGTACTGGAACCAGCTCTGTACTGGAACCAGCTCTGTAACTGGAACCAGCTCTGTAACTGGAACCAGCTCTGTAACTGGAACCAGCTCTGGTACTGGAACCAGCTCTGGTACTGGAACCAGCTCTGTTACTGGAACCAGCTCTGGTACTGGAACCAGCTCTGGTACTGGAACCAGTAACTGGAACCAGCTCTGTAACTGGAACCAGCTCTGTAACTGGAACCAGCTCTGGTACTGGAACCAGCTCTGTAACTGGAACCAGCTCTGTAACTGAAACCAGCTCTGTAACTGAAACCAGCTTTGTTACTGGAACCAGCTCTGTAACTGGAACCAGCTCTGTAACTGGAACCAGCTGGGCCGGCTGCCCACTTACGCATCACACTGTAAGGAGGCGGGACTCCACCATCTGTTTACTTTCCAAGCGCTGCAGTCCCGCCTCCTGACAGCGCGATTGACACTTACGCATCACACTGTAAGGAGGCGGGACTCTACCATCTGTTTACTTTCCAAGCGCTGCAGTCCCGCCTCCTGACAGTGCGATTGACACTTACGCATCACACTGTAAGGAGGCGGGACTCCACCATCTGTTTACTTTCCAAGCGCAGCAGTCCGGCCTCCTGACAGCGCGATTGACTCTTATGCATCACGCAGCATCAGGTTTTCAGCCAGTGAGCCGTTCCAGCAGAGTTTGTTTCTGACATCCTGTTTAAAAAATAAATGTCTTCAACTTTTAACTGGGCAGCATTAAATTTGATGAACTGAATGTTTTTATTACTGGGATGTCAATTTTCCGTGGATTCGGGGATTTCCGAGTTTTTTTCCATCCTGGGGGTCATTTTTGAGATACATGCAAATCTGGTTTAATATTTTCGGGGGGGGTATCCTCCACCAACGTGATGTGAATTCTTGATTGCGATTGATTGATTGAGTGATTGAGACCAGGGCATGCGCACTGAGCCCGTTGACAATCCAGCCGCTATCACAGCCAAATCAGCAGTCAAAGTAGCCCGAAGCACGTATTTACTGATATTACTTCTCCCTTTCTTGTTTGGATGGATGATTATTAGCTTTAAATTCACAGGAGAGATGTTTATTCCTTATTGTACTTATTTATTGTTAGACAACGCGGATGAAATATACAGCGCTTCTCACCGCTGGTAAATGTAGCTAGGAAACTTAAGCTCGTTTGCCTCGTTTAATTAACATTAAAAACTGCTTAGCAATGTAACCTCCAAGTACATTCAAATTGCCAATTTCTGAGGTGCCCAGTTTACATATTAGGGCAATTATATGATAATTAAAAAAAAAAAAAAAAACTCCCAACTCAACCACCCCCCCCCCAGAATAGAAAACTCCTCGGATCTACACATTCACGTAGGTCACCCTTTTTGACTTAAAAATGGCAAATTTCCCCGAAAGGTGGGGGATTTTCATGCCTAAAGTATTAGTTATTCAGTGTTTAGAGCTTTCTGTGATTAAAAAAAAAAAATTAAGAAAAGCTAATGATCAGAGTTACAGGCATCAAAAAGACATGTTGAATTTAACATGCTATATTCTATAACTGCTTACTAACGTTTTGGATCCATGTATCTTGTTGTCAGTGATGTTTTACTGTTGAAGTTCATGAATGACTGAATCACTAGTCATTCAGAATTTTTGCCTTTAATAGGCAACTTAATTGTTTCATAACAACTACTTTTATTTTTGATATCTAACCTCTATATGCCTCCTAAAGCAGCACCTCGAGAGTGCTCAAAATTTTCTCGAGCCCCGCTTCAGAGTTTTTTCCAATTACCCATTGACACCCCTGTTATTAGGGCTAGGCAAGTTAACGCGTTATTAACATTTATTTTATCGCACGTTAACGCATGTTGCTCACATGCTTTTGTTTTGAAAAGTCTGTTACTGGCTGCTGCAGAACCGGAAAATAATTGGCAGGGAAACATGCGGAAAAGTTTAAACAGTAAATCCGTGAACTTTACAACTCAGGTAGCAACTCAGGTAGACGACAACGGTCTGGTCCGGTCCGCATAATGAACCGGGCTCTGGGACGGTCGGCTCCGTCCCTCGCCGGACTGAATGGAGCTCTGTCTTCCCAGAGGAGACGGTCTGGTTCATCGGTGTTTCCTCCTCTGACCTGGAGATATCTCACTTGTCATCATTATGGAGATATACTGGTTCTAACGGCTGTTAACTGTTTTAACGGCTGTTAACTGGAGTTAATACTCGGACCACGGGACCGGGCATGAAAAGGAGCGCTGGACGCTAGCAGCTCCTCTAGTACACCAGACTGGTGTACTGAAACTTGAATTTCCCCCTTGGGGGATTGATAAAGTATTTTTGAATTTGAATTTGAATATTAACAATTTTAATCACGATTAAAAATTTTAATTGTTGCCCAGCCGTAGTTTCTATACATTTTATTTGCACAATAAGAAATTTCAGATTTCAGTGAGAATTTATTAGTTTTTGTGGTCTTATTCCATAAAAGTGTTTGAAACAGATAATGATCTTTTAAATTATCTTATTCCTGTTTCTTTAGGCCCCTCCCCCCACGGCGGCCAGGGCGCGTCATGGCTTCCCGGCTTCTGGACCGTCTGAAGCGCTCGCTCTTTAAAGACGGTCAGGGGGCGGAGTCAGCGCAGGAGGCGGGAGGCAGAGCGGAGGAGGAGGAGGAAGACCGCTGGGAGGCGGAGCTGGAGGACGAAGACGAGTGCGTGACGGACCGGCTCGGCGGGATGCTGTGTTTTGACAGCGGGGAGGGCGGGCTGGAGGAGGGGCCTGAGGGCGAGGCGTCGGGGGTGGACAGTGACTCCGACTTCCTGGGGGAGTCGATGGAGGAGGGTCTCAGCAGCACAGGTGAGCTTCTGAGCTATGTGGTGGAGGTGAAGGGCTCAGGTTGGAGTTGATGAACTTTTCTCTGAAATGGCTCAAACAACCACAGAAGTTAATTGCATCATTTAGTTGACGCTTACGTGGAGCAGATGATTAGAAAACAGCTTTGCTTTGCTTGAAATCATATGTTTGAGTGTCTGGAAAATCTGCCGGGTCTGTGACATCACAGCCCCGGCTCCGAACGGTTTTACCACCTTCCCATCCTTCCCTCTATACAGCTTCACGCCACGAATCATTCAATGTTCCTCAGAAGTGGACAGTTTAAAGCTGCGAGTCTGATTTCAAAAAGGAAAAAAAGGGGTGGGGTCTGCCACTTGACTCCACCCCCTAAATCCAGCTGCTAAGAACACACCTTTAAAGACATACTTTAAAAGACAGCTGTTGTACTGCATCTCTGACCGAGGAATGTCACATTTTTCATTAAGACCTCAGTTTTTGACAAAACACGTCTCCTTTAACACAAATCTGACTGCTTTTGAAGTGAAATTTTACTGAATCTTTTACACATTTAAAAACGCATAATGGAATGGAAGAAAAAGGATGCAACCTTTGTAGGGGTGCAGGATAATTATCGACCCGATAACTATTGGGCCGATAAGAGTAAATTATGACATCATCCCGTGTGCCTTCACACCCTACATCTTCTAGACGCTAGGGAGACATCATCTCTCCAGTGTGTCCTGGTCTTCTCCCAGTTGGACATGTCTAAAAACTCCTCTCCAGGGAGGTGTCCAGGAGTCATCATCCTGACCAGATGAACTTCCTCAGCTGTCTCCTCTCCATGTGGAGGAGCAGCAGCTCTACTCTGAGTCTCTCCTGGTGACTGAACTTCTCCTCCTGTCTCTAAGGGAGAGTCCAGCCTCCCTGGAGGAAACTCATTTCAGCTGCTGGTATCACTGATCTCCAGTTCATGACCACAGCTGAGGGTCTCAGCTTGTTCCTGCCCTTTTTCCTTATTTATCGGTTCACTCTGTCCCATAATGAAGGTATGCAGGTTTTAATTTAACCAGTTTTCAGGAGAAATTCAGCATATCTTTAGTGAGCTGGTGTCTGTAGCTTCAGCCTGCATTCATGGAGCCGTGTCCGTGAACCGCCTGGTCACCTGACCCTCCTTCTCTTTGTCCAGATGCCAGTCCGGTGGGCGTGTCCCCTGTGGGCCCCTCCCCCTCCTCTGCTCTGACCCGGCAGCTTCAGGAGAGCTGGAGGAGCTTACGTGGACTTGGAGGAGGAAGTCCCGTCTCCTCCACCAGACGGCAAACGGACAGCTTGTTGTTTGAGGTGACGGACGCCAGCGTGGTCCAGGACGGATCCTCCAAATACGTGGTCAGTTTGGACCCGCGGAGTCCCACAAAGCTCTGTCCCGGGTTTCTTTTGTTTCTTTTTTCTGGCAAACTTTTTCGAATGCTGCCCAAACTTTGGTTTGAGGTCTGGGTGGATTCAGCTCGTCTTTGTCACCGTGTCTCTCCAGCTGTACACGATCCACGTGATCCAGGCCGGCGGCAGCGACAAGACCCCCGCCATCATCACACGCCGCTACTCTGACTTCCAGCGCCTCCACGCCACGCACGCTGCGCCGCAAATATGGAGACCAGATGGAGCGCATCTGTTTCCCCCGTAAGCAGAGATGACGTCGTCTCTTGTTACACGCGTTAATCTCAAACGTCAGCAGCTGTGAAACACCTGGATGTACCTGGAAATAAAACCACCACACGTCTGTTTCTGGTGTGAATCTCTGTAGGAAAAAAGCTGCGCAGGAACTTCACAGCGGAGACGATCGCTAAGCGGAGCCGGGCCTTTGAGCAGTACCTGTCCCACCTGTGTTCCCTGTCGACCCTGAGGGGGGCGCCGTGTGTTTTCGCCAGTTCTTCTACCTGGGTGACCTGCTGGCCGGACAGCAGCTGATCAGGTAACTCCTGTGTATGTCTTCGATGTTTACCTGCTACACCTGATTAGGTGAATGGGCCATTACCTACCTGTGCAGACCTGGATGAGCTGATGGCGATCCATTGAAAGTAGTAGTTCATGAACTACGTAGCTACAGTCTAGATTATCATTTTTCTTTGGAAATGGACAATAATAGAGTTTCTATATAATCCGTTCAACTTCAGTTCAATGCAACTTTATTTATATAGCTTTTATTGCAATACAAATTGTTTCTAGGTGTTTTTCAGAGACCCAGAACATGAGCACCAAGCAAAATATTAATAGATATTAAGTTAAGTTGGAAGCAGTCGCAAGTAATAACTCCCCTTTGAGAGAGAAGAAACCTTGAGCTGTGTACTTATAATATGACTAAACTTCCATTTTGGCTGCTTCCTGTTGGGGTCGCCACAGCAGAGTGATCCCCATGATTGGTTTGGGAGAAGTGTTATGCTAGATGCCCTTCCTGACGCAAATGGAAATGGAATATAAATACATGGCCTCCTCAGTGTCTGAGTAGTGATTGGTTCATTGTTAGTACATGAACTACAGAGATGACTATATCAACAGATGTAGGTAGCAACACTGAGGTGGTCAAAGGATCAGACTGCAGGTCAGCATGTTAGTGGATATCACAGAGACACCTGTATAGACAGGTGGAGGTCAACACTGGGATGACGTCTATATAGACAGGTGGAGGTCAACACTGGGATGACGTCTATATAGACAGGTGGAGGTCAACGCTGGGATGACGTCTATATAGACAGGAGGAGGTCAACGCAGGGATGACGTCTATATAGACAGGTGGAGGTCAACGCTGGGATGACGTCTATATAGACAGGTGGAGGTCAATGCTGGGATGACATCTATATAGACAGGTGGAGGTCAACGCAGGGATGACGTCTATATAGACGGGTGGAGGTCAACGTTGAGATGACGTCTATATAGACAGGTGGAGGTAAACGTCGGGATGACGTCTATATAGACAGGTGGAGGTCAACGCTGCGATGACGTCTATATAGACGGGTGGAGGTAAACGCCGGGATGACGTCTATATAGACAGGTGGAGGTAAAGGTCGGGATGACGTCTATATAGACAGGTGGAGGTCAACGCCGCGATGACGTCTATATAGACGGGTGGAGGTCAAGGCCGTGATGACGTCTATATAGACGGGTGGAGGTCAAGGCCGGGATGACGTCTATATAGACGGGTGGAGGTCAACGTTGCGATGACGTCTATATAGACGGGTGGAGGTCAACGCCGGGATGACATCTATATAGACGGGTGGAGGTCAACGCCGCGGTGACGTCTATATAGACGGGTGGAGGTCAACGCCGCGATGACGTCTATAGAGACGGGTGGAGGTCAAGGCCGGGATGACGTCTATATAGACGGGTGGAGGTCAACGCCGCAATGACGTCTATATAGACGGGTGGAGGTCAACGCCGCAATGACGTCTATATAGACGGGTGGAGGTCAACGCCGCGATGACGTCTATATAGACGGGTGGAGGTCAACGCCGCGATGACGTCTATATAGACGGGTGGAGGTCAAGGCCGGGATGACGTCTATATAGACGGGTGGAGGTCAAGGCCGGGATGACGTCTATATAGACGGGTGGAGGTCAACGCCGCGATGACGTCTATATAGACGGGTGGAGGTCAACGCCGCGATGACGTCTATATAGACGGGTGGAGGTCAACGCCGCGATGACGTCTATATAGACGGGTGGAGGTCAACGCCGCGATGACGTCTATATAGACGGGTGGAGGTCAACGCCGCGATGACGTCTATATAGACGGGTGGAGGTCAAGGCTGGGATGACGTCTATATAGACGGTGGAGGTCAACGTTGCGATGACGTCTATATAGACGGGTGGAGGTCAAGGCCGGGATGACGTCTATATAGACGGGTGGAGGTCAACGTTGCGATGACGTCTATATAGACGGATGGAGGTCAATGCCGCGATGACGTCTATATAGACGGGTGGAGGTCAAGGCCGGGATGACGTCTATATAGACGGGTGGAGGTCAACGCCGCGATGACGTCTATATAGACGGGTGGAGGTCAAGGCCGGGATGACATCTATATAGACAGGTGGAGGTCAATGTTGCGATGACGTCTATATAGACGGGTGGAGGTCAATGCCGGGATGACGTCTATATAGACGGGTGGAGGTCAACGCCGCGATGACGTCTATATAGACGGGTGGAGGTCAACGCCGCGATGACGTCTATATAGACGGGTGGAGGTCAAGGCTGGGATGACGTCTATATAGACGGGTGGAGGTCAACGCCGGGATGACGTCTATTAGGGATGTTCCTGGCGACTAATTTCCCTGTCGACTAAACGAAAATTTTAATTAAGACTAGTCGACTAGTCTAAAAAAAGGAAAACACTCAGAAAGCACTGAAAATTTAGCACAATTTATTGAAACGTCGAAACAGAATTTGAAACATTGTCCCAAAAATATTGTGTGTAACAAGAGTTCTTTAAGCCTTTAATCACAATGTTCAACAACCATGTCGGATTTTAAATGCTGCTGAAGTACGAGACACTTTGCACCATGCAGTATGAATGAATGTGAACATGAAGGCAACTCAGTCAAACGTTTACCACCAAAATAAATAAATTGCCTCTGACACATTGAATCTTGCAGATTATCCGACAAAAATTATTGCTTTAATTCACTTTCAAGTTAATAAAACATCTAAATTATAATTAAATTTCAACCAAAACGAGCAGCATTTTGCGCCGTGCAGTATGCATTTAAACCCTGCATATCCGACAAAAACTCACTTAAAGTTAAATAATGTAACATCTAAAAAAGATAAATTACTGCTGAATTATTAAGCTCTATGCGCAGTTCAATATGAAGTCATTATCGTGATGAGCTGCGTTATCTTCTCAGACCGGACGGGAGAACACGTCTCCGGGTAAACAATGTCAAATCGGCCTGAGTGTGGCTAGCGCTAGCATCAGCACCGCTAGCATTAGCAGCCGTCGTCTCCTGCAGATTAACATCCAAATGCTTGAGTTGAATGTGGTTGCGCATTGCTCCAGTCGAGTGATTGTATGCCAGTTGTCTCTGACACAGTCTACATACTACCTTGTTCTCATTTTCTAGATTAAAGTACCGCCAAACCGCGCTGGTTTTGCGAGAGGCTATCTTCCCACCGTGCCGTTTTAAAACTCCAGTCTACTCGAGCATTGCTGTGGAGAGGGGGGACTGCTGTCTGTCGGCTCTGTAGCCCCGACTAGTGGCGGGAGGCTGTATGACAGTTAAGCGGCCTTGTACATGAATAAAACACAAATTGGTTTAAACGACTAATATTTCTGGTGCCGACTAGTAAGTGGGCGGACGTTTAATCGTTTAGACGATTAATCGCGCGCATCCCTAACGTCTATATAGACGGGTGGAGGTCAACGCAGGGATGACGTCTATATAGACTGGTGGAGGTCAAGGCCGGGATGACGTCTATATAGACAGGTGGAGGTCAACGTTGCGATGACGTCTATATAGACGGATGGAGGTCAATGCCGCGATGACGTCTATATAGACGGGTGGAGGTCAAGGCCGGGATGACGTCTATATAGACGGGTGGAGGTCAACGCCGCGACGACGTCTATATAGACGGGTGGAGGTCAAGGCTGGGATGACGTCTATATAGACGGGTGGAGGTCAACGCCGGGATGACGTCTATTAGGGATGTTCCTGGCGACTAATTTCCCTGTCGACTAAACGAAAATTTTAATTAAGACTAGTCGACTAGTCTAAAAAAAGGAAAACACTCAGAAAGCACTGAAAATTTAGCACAATTTATTGAAACGTCGAAACAGAATTTGAAACATTGTCCCAAAAATATTGTGTGTAACAAGAGTTCTTTAAGCCTTTAATCACAATGTTCAACAACCATGTCGGATTTTAAATGCTGCTGAAGTACGAGACACTTTGCACCATGCAGTATGAATGAATGTGAACATGAAGGCAACTCAGTCAAACGTTTACCACCAAAATAAATAAATTGCCTCTGACACATTGAATCTTGCAGATTATCCGACAAAAATTATTGCTTTAATTCACTTTCAAGTTAATAAAACATCTAAATTATAATTAAATTTCAACCGAAACGAGCAGCATTTTGCGCCGTGCAGTATGCATTTAAACCCTGCATATCCGACAAAAACTCACTTAAAGTTAAATAATGTAACATCTAAAAAAGATAAATTACTGCTGAATTATTAAGCTCTATGCGCAGTTCAATATGAAGTCATTATCGTGATGAGCTGCGTTATCTTCTCAGACCGGACGGGAGAACACGTCTCCGGGTAAACAATGTCAAATCGGCCTGAGTGTGGCTAGCGCTAGCATCAGCACCGCTAGCATTAGCAGCCGTCGTCTCCTGCAGATTAACATCCAAATGCTTGAGTTGAATGTGGTTGCGCATTGCTCCAGTCGAGTGATTGTATGCCAGTTGTCTCTGACACAGTCTACATACTACCTTGTTCTCATTTTCTAGATTAAAGTACCGCCAAACCGCGCTGGTTTTGCGAGAGGCTATCTTCCCACCGTGCCGTTTTAAAACTCCAGTCTACTCGAGCATTGCTGTGGAGAGGGGGGACTGCTGTCTGTCGGCTCTGTAGCCCCGACTAGTGGCGGGAGGCTGTATGACAGTTAAGCGGCCTTGTACATGAATAAAACACAAATTGGTTTTTAAACGACTAATATTTCTGGTGCCGACTAGTAAGTGGGCGGACGTTTAATCGTTTAGACTATTAATCGCGCGCATCCCTAACGTCTATATAGACGGGTGGAGGTCAACGCAGGGATGACGTCTATATAGTCTATATAGTGTAGAATATCCGTTTTCATGTACTCGTTATAAACAGTCCAGTTGTCTGTGGTCAAACAAATGGTTCTATTGACTAGATTTTGATTTTGTCTTCTTTTTTCGAGGGTGGGACATTTCCAGGAGGCCTTGGGTCCGCTGCTCAACGCCAAAAGGCTGCAACACAAACTGGGCTGGGCAAGTTACTATGACAACCAGGCTCAGACTCCTCCTCGAACTTCCTCTCATTGGCTCTTCACCTTGGTGGGGCTGTCGTGCTGCTTCCAGGAGGTGGAGCAGCTGGAGGAGGCCCGGGACCACTGTGACCACGCCCTCCGCGTTCTGACCCCCTCAGAGACTCAGGCGAGTGCCGAGGGCAAGCCCCTCCCACTCATCGACGAGCCACACCCACTTCAGGCTAAGCCCCTCCTCTTGGATAAGGACGGCGCCCAGTCGCTGCTGCTGCCGCTGTTACAGGCCGTGGTCCGGCTGTCGTGGCAGACGGGAAAGGACAAGCGGCAGTGGGAGGAGCTTCTGCAGCACCTGGAGGAGCAGCAGGCAGAGCTAGACAATCATCCAACCATTAAAGAGTTTCTGATCAAACACAACCTGCAGGAGAGCGATGATGAGGGCTAGAGACAATCGGGGTGGTGCGATCAGCGCCGGGACAGGAAGGAACCGCAGGTTTTCAAGTAAAGTCAGAACGTCTTGAGGAGGGAATAAGTTCCCCTTTCAGGGAAAATAGGTCAATTCGCTGGTCTGAAAACATCCCGGCCGTCTCTGCTAATATTGATCAGGATGGTTTCTGTCCTCCAGATGAATGTTTTCTTTTCTAAATCTCTGAGTTACCGTTCCAATAACGGTGAGCGTAACAATCACACATCTGCTCAGTGCTGTTACCCTGAAGGATAGCAGAGGCTGCAGGCTCTGCCGGGCCGCTCTGCCGGGCCGCTCTGTGTTAGCTTCATGTTGTTGCTCAGCAGGTTGAGGGTGTTTTAAAAAATCTCTAAAAGCGGCTGCAGTCAGGTTGCGTTAAAGCTGCTCTGTGGATTCCTGAGGAGTCGCTGAGCGCTAACCAGACTAGCAGGTCAAAGAGTACGTTTGACAGCATTTCTGTTCACGTTTTCTTAGACATTAGGGGTAAAGCAGCATCTTAAGTGTCCAATAACACACTTTCAAAGGAGTCTGAACTTCAACGTACCAAACTAATTCATGAATGGAACCAAAAAAATGACCAAAGCTCATTTATTTTTAAAGCCTTGGGCTGCGTTTTGTGTTTCAGGTATTATCAAAGATGAATGGGCGCTTTCTGGGCCTCTTTTTCCTCTTCTAAACTTTACATTTGAATAAACAAACGATCCAAAAAGCCTCACGTTGCCTCCACCCCCAGATAGATGGTGGTACTGGTTCTGTCACAACTGGGCTCAGTCTAATGTCTGGTTTCTCTGAGGCAGTTTCTGCTGCCGTTAGTGCCACGGCTGGAAATCAAAGTCAAGTCCAGAGGAACCAGACTCATCTTCTTATATTGAAGAGGAAAAGAAGCGCCATGATTGTCCAGACGACCTCCAGGTCATCCATTCAGGCTTCAGCTCTAGTGAGGTTATATTTAAACCTGTCGTACGTCGGTCAGAGGAGCTCAACCAAAACTTCTCCTTTTACTGAGTCGTGGTTTTCACACAGAGCTTTGAAAGGAGGTGCTGCTTCCTCCTTTAATGTCACAGATGTGAAGGACACTTCTTCTTATTCTTCTTCCTTTTGGTTTGGTTTGAAACCATCTTCATGGATCTGATCCACAGTGTTTCAGAAACTCCACAGAGCAGCTGGAAGGAGCTCAGAGGTGTCAGATTTCACAGTAACGGACCGGGATTGTTCCTGAACATGGGCGGGGCTATTTCCTGGAATAAGTTACAATGTGACTGACTGGGATATTTCACGGTTAAAGAGGCGTTAAATCATCTCCTCCTCCTCCAAACGTCACTCATTACTTCAGCGGTCGTCGCCACTGCTCTGCCCGGTAATAACGCTGATGCGGTTACCACGGTGACCTGGAGTGATGGGTGTGAGGGCTTTGATCTGCACCAGCAGGAAGTGGTTGTTGTGGAGTTTTTCAGTTCCACAGAGACGTTTGGTTTCTTTTATTAATGAGGGACGAAACCAAACGATGGGCGCATTAACAAGTGTCAGGATGCTTTATATGTTACTGTGCACACGTTCAAATCTATGCACCTATGCTGAGTTTCAGCTGCACAGCCAGCTAAACATTTATGAACCTATAACCACATTCTACAAACATTATTATGCAAACTAGTGTGATGTTTTATCCAGATGACTGAAGCTTTTTCAGGCGAAACGTTTTCTGATTGCATGAAGCACTTTATGTGTCCGCTGACGTAGATTTTCTTGATTTTATTTAAAGAAAAAAACAAGTTTGGTGGAGCAGCTGAGGAGGAAAGTTCCCCACCGTTGTATCCAGAACCAGATGAGAACAGAACATCCTGGCGCTGAACGCCACTGTTCAATGCGTCTGCTGTTTGGTCTCCAGATCATATGAGTAAAGTTTTAGATGTCGTGTTTAGGGCGTGGCCAGAGGCGTCACATGACCACATCCATCAATGTCTTATTGAACCTCCAGGTGACATGTATCTGACGCTGTCCTGTCAGTGCAGCAGCTTCAGCTCTACGAACAGGTGACTCACCTGTGATGGTCACAAACGTACCTGACGGCTGCTCCCACAGTTTCCTGTTTACATCCTCAGGACGGCGTCCAGCCACACGTCTCCTCTTACTGAACCTTTAGATCGGAGAGCTGGGACAGAGTTCAGCAGAACCAGTCCCAGCTGGTCCCATGGTCCTGTACAGGACCGAACAGATGGAGGATGGATGATGGATGGATGGATGGATGATGGATAATGGATGGGTGATGAATGGATGATTGATGGATGGATGGATGGATAATGGATGGGTGATGAATGGATGATTGATGGATGGATGGATGGATGTAGGTTGATGAATGATGGATGGATGGATGGATGATGGATGGATGGATGGATGGATGGACACCATCTTCTGTCCATGCTCCCAGTCTCCCAGGTCTCCACGGGTTTTAACACAGCTGTTGTCATGGTTCCCAGTTCTCACTGGAACCGAGAACTAACCCTAACTGGGCCATTTGTGGTTGAAGCGCAGCAGAACCGGGTGGGTTCTCTGCTGGTTTAAGAAGCTCCCAGAGATCCGGTCTGAGGTCCAGATCCACCTCCAGCTGTCTGCCGCTCATATCTGGACCTCTGTGGTGGGCTGGTTCTGTTTTCATGGATCTAGAAGACGTAACGTCTCCAGTCTGTGGCCCGTGATATTTCCACTGCCAGCTCTTTAGTTTTTATTTCTCTGATGCCGTCAGGTTCGTTTCCAGCCAGCTTCACCAAACTGTCCCAGTCTGTCCATGATGAGGCGGTCCACCTTAACGGTTGCACAGATTTGACTGATCCGTTTAATGTTCAACTTCAAGGAGTTGAATTTAAGAGAAAGCTTTACTCTGACAGATGCAGTTTGGGATCCGTTTTATTTAAAGAAAAAAAATATAATCTTATAAACTCTACGATGTGGGTGTGGCCAACAGTGAAGCCAGAAGAGTGACGGTTGTTTAAGCTCCGCCTCCTGATTGCTCACTTTCCCTCATCTCTGCTGGATGAGCGTCAGCGTGATGAGAGGGAATCAGAAATCAGATCCAGGAAGAGTTCAGGTGTAACTCAATCACACACACGTGGAGGGGGTGGAGCCAGAAACCTGTGCTGGAGCCAGCCACCAGGGGGCGATGTGGTTATGTTATCATTCATCTCAGGGCCCCCCACACAGAAATTAAACCGTCTTTTGGCTTGACTTGTGTAGAACCATCATCTCATCTGTATTTAGAAGCAATATGTCCGTTTATTTCATCACAGTCTGAGAAGTTTCTGGAACCAGCTGCATTTCCACTGAAGGAAAACGCTTTCTTTCCTGTTTGGTGTTTATTTCCACTGCCGGGTTGGATTGTTACAGCAATACTGCTGCTTCATAGAGCTGCTCACAGGTGGTGTGTTTTTATGGAATAAAAGCATCATGAATCCACATGTGTCGTCTTGTTTTCTTCGTGTTCTTCGAGAGACCAGAGGACGGTTCACACCTGAGGAGTTCAGTGATGAAATAAAATATGTAGGGATGCACGATAACTGTTGTTTAAAACAGATACCGATAACTTTTAGCTCCTAAAGGCCGATACCGATAACACACACATATACCTAAGATCATTACATCAATACTATGAACAAAATCAAAAATAGTTTGGACTCTTTAAATGAACAGATATTTAATTTTTCCAATATAAAACTATTGTCAAGCCTCTCAAACATTTTCTTAAAGTTATCAAACAAACCTATTTGATATCTCACATTAACTTAAATAAGGTTCATTACTGACTGATATAAAAAATAAAGGCTCCTTGAACTGATGGAAATACATGCATCATAATTACAAACTGAAAAAGATTAACATTTAAAAGATTTTGGCTTGTGGTTCCATTTAAATTAATACCTTTAATTAAAGTAAATGAGATTTAGTGATTTTTTTGTTTTTTTTTATCATGGAAGCTTTAGATGAGAGAGATGAGGGAGAGGAGAGACTGCTGCTGGCTTGCGCACGTTAGCATTAGCTCACGTTAGCGCGATTTCAAAACTCCATGGAAGTGATTGTTATGTTGTAGGTGGCTGATCAGGTTTTATTTATTAAAGCTTGTGCTTCCCTCCTCGTAAAATTCGCTTGGAAGATTCGTCACAAATAACCACCAAACTATCTTCTTCTTCTGAAACTCTTCTGAAACTCTGAAAAGGTGGTTCCACGGTGGTGGCATGGTTCCACGCCACCATGTTTGTTGTGATCAGTACGCTGTGCTGCAGGCTGCATTCAAGGTGTAACGTAAATTCCGACGTTCCCTCATTTGCTAGTCGTTCTTTCAGAGAAGTCCTGACTCCACCTGGTTGCCTTTAAAGTTGTGACTGGTCTGCTTTTGTCTCTTAACCATCTACAAGCCTGAGTTCCTCTGGCGAAGCCTCACTGATGGGTCCTGGACGTCAGCATGTCACCTTTTCTGTCGGGCACTCAG
The DNA here is from genome assembly GCA_018398805.1 of Hirundichthys speculiger. Taxonomy (NCBI): domain Eukaryota; kingdom Metazoa; phylum Chordata; class Actinopteri; order Beloniformes; family Exocoetidae; genus Hirundichthys; species Hirundichthys speculiger. Next base: position 19,355 of record JAGFBZ010000405.1, on the reverse strand, counting down.
TAGAAGAACTGGGTTTTTAAGTTTTATCTTTCAGTCACAGTTCTGGCAGACGACCTTGAACAGCTGACCTCTCTGGGTTTGTAAAAATGGAACCTGGTGGCAACGTTAACACGTAAGCAGAAGAACAGGAGCTTCCAGGTGACTGGATGAAGGTTCTGTTGACGGTCAGCAGGATGTCCTGGTGGTCTCTGTTGTCTCCCAGCTAGAAGGTTTCTGGTTCAAACCTCAGCAGATCTTTCTGTGTGGAGTCTCCATGTTCTCCTGGTGCTGGTGTGGGTTTCCTCCAAGTTCTCCAGCTTCCTCCATCAGTCCAAAGACCTGCATGTCAGGTTACCTGGTGGTTCTAGATCACCTGGAGGAGGGATTGGGAGGGTTCATGGTTGTTAGTCTACATGTGATCCAGGTGATGGACTAGAGACCTGTCCAGGTGATGGACTGGAGACCTGTCCAGGTGATGGACTGGAGACCTGTCCAGGTGGACCCCTGACTGTAGACCTGAAGAGAGCTGGATAGACTCCAGCAGATCCCTGAGACCCTGTAGAGGATTAAACAGGTATAGATGATGGATGGATGGATGGAATAGACGATGGATGAATGGATGGCCTCAGGATTGGGTCTCTGCTGTTTGCAGATGATGTGGTTCTGTTGGCTTCATCGAGCCGTGATCTACAACTCTCACTGGAGCGATTCGCAGCCGGTTGTGAAGCGGCTGGGATGAGAATCAGCACCTCCAAATCCGAGACCATGGTCCTCAGCCGGAAAAGGGTGGAGTGCCCTCTCCGGGTTGGGGATGAGGTCCTTCCCCAAGTGGAGGAGTTTAAGTATCTCGGGATCTTGTTCACGACTGAGGGAAGGATGGAGCGGGAGATCGACAGACGGATCGGTGCGGCATCTGCAGTGATGCGGGTGCTGCGCCGGTCTGTTGTGGTTAAGAAGGAGCTGAGTCGGAAGGCGAAGCTCTCTATTTACTGGTCGATCTACGTTCCTACCCTCACCTATGGTCATGAGCTTTGGGTAGTGACCGAAAGAACAAGATGGCGGATACAAGCGGCTGAAATGAGCTTCCTTCGCAGGGTGGCCGGGCTCTCCCTTAGAGATAGGGTGAGAAGCTCGGTCATCCGGGAGGGGCTCAGAGTAGAACCGCTGCTCCTCCGCATCGAGAGGAGCCAGATGAGGTGGTTCATCTGGTTAGGATGCCTCCTGGACGCCTCCCTGGTGAGGTGTTCCGGGCACGTCCCACTGGGAGGAGACCCCGGGGAAGACCCAGGACACGCTGGAGGGACTATATCTCACGGCTGGCCTGGGAACGCCTCGGGATCCCCCCAGAGGAGCTGGAAGAAGTGGCCGGGGAGAGGGGGGTCTGGGCCTCCTTACTCCGGCTGATGCCCCCGCGACCCGACCTCGGATAAGCAGAAGAAGATGGATGGATGGATAGATGGATGATGGATGGATGGATGGATGCATGCATGGATGGATGGATGGATGGATGCATGGATGGATGGATGCATGGATGGATGGATGATGGATGTATGGATGATGGATGCATGATGGATGGAGGATGGATGGATGGATGATGGATGCATGGCTGGATGGATGGATGGATGGATGGATGATGGATGCATGATGGATGGATGGATTCAATTCAATTCAGTTTTATTTATATAGCACCTGTTACAATGTCAATTGTCTCTTTACAGAGACCCAGAGCATGACCCCCGAGCAAATATCATTAACTAAGATTATAATATTAAATCCAATCAATGATAATGGAGGTAAAAAACTCCCACAGAGGGAGAAAAAACCTTTAAGCCAAACAGTGGCAGGAAAAACTCCACTTTAAGAGGAAGAAACCTGGACCAGGACCTGGATCATATGGAGGGACCTTCCTGATGAAGACCAGCCGGGTAGAGAAAGAAAAGAGGAGAGACAGGACAGAGAGAGGATGGAGGACAGAGAGAAGAGGGAGGACAGAAAGAGGATGTAGGACAGAAAGAGGAGAGCACACAAATGACTAAATACAATGACCATATAAACATGAACAGATGGAGGCAGCAGCACTGGGATGAGATGGCCAGAGGACCAGGTCGCCGATCACCACGCCAGTCGGCACCCAAACACAAGTGGAGGAGAACCCCGGGATGGACAGTGGATGGAACTGCAAGTCAGTATGAAACCCAGGAAACTCTGGCCTGCAAATACACAGAAAGAAAACAGCACAACAAACACAGGAACGCAAATAATATGGAGCACAGTTACAGTAACAAGGTGCTCCCAAATAATTATAAATGAGCTGGAGGAGGAGGAAGGGAGGAAGAAAGGGAAGGAAAAGGAGAAGAGCAGTGGAGACACCACTCAGCAGATCATGTTGGTAGCTATGACGAAGCTGTGATTAAGACGAGCTACTCTAGTCTGAGCTACTACAACTATAGTTGTAACTATTAGCCCCTACACACTATAGTTTAGACTAACTGTAGCTATAACTATTAGCATCTACACACTATAGTTTAGACTAACTGTAGCTATAACTATTAGCATCTACACACTATAGTTTAGACTAACTGTAGCTATAACTATTAGCCCCTACACACTATAGTTTAGACTAACTGTAGCTATAACTATTAGCCCCTACACACTATAGTTTAGACTAACTGTAGCTACAACTATTAGCATCTACACACTATAGTTTAGACTAACTGTAGCTATAACTATTAGCATCTACACACTATAGTTTAGACTAACTGTAGCTATAACTATTAGCCCCTACACACTATAGTTTAGACTAACTGTAGCTATAACTATTAGCCCCTACACACTATAGTTTAGACTAACTGTAGCTATAACTATTAGCCCCATTAGCCCCTACACACTATAGTTTAGACTAATTGAAGGCTTTACTGAACAGAAATGTTTTCAATTTATGGATGGATAGATGATGGATGGATGGATGATGGATGGATGGACGGATGATGGATGCATGGCTGGATGGATGATGGATGGATGGATGGATGGATGGATGGATGGATGATGGATGGATGGATGGATGGATGGATGGATGGATGGATGGATGGATGGATGGATGGATGGATGGATGGATGGATGGATGATGGATGGATGGATGGATGGATGGATGGATGGATGGATGGATGATGGATGGATGGATGGATGGATGGATGGATGGATGGATGGATGGATGGATGGATGGCTGGATGGATGGATGCTGGATGCTGGCTGGCTGCTGGCTGGCTGGCTGGCTGGCTGGCTGGCTGGCTGCTGGATGGCTGGCTGGCTGGCTGATGGATGGATGGATGGATGGATGGATGGATGGATGGATGGCTGGATGGCTGGCTGGATGGATGGATGGATGGATGGATGGATGGATGGATGGATGGATGGATGGATGATGGATGGATGGATGGATGGATGATGGATGGATGATGGATGGATGGATGGATGGATGGATGGATGGATGATGGATGATGGATGGATGCATGGATGCATGGATGCATGGATGGATGGATGGATGATGGATGGATGGATGGGTGCATGGATGGATGGATGGATGGTTCTATGGACATTAAACTGTCCTGTCACTTTAAAACTTTGTTTTAGAGCTAAATTTGGGAAACTTTCCTCCATCTGAGTTAAAAAAAAAAAAAAAAAAGATTTATCCTGAACTGTGATGCTTTCAGGCAGAATGACATGAATCCAGAACTGGACTAGTGATGATCTTATTACTGATCTATGACTGATGGTCTGGCGCCACCATGAACGGTAATACCAGTTACAGACCAGCAGAGGGCGCCCTGCTGCAGCTCGTTACCAGTTACAGACCAGCAGAGGGCGCCCTGCTGCAGCTCGTTACCAGTTACAGACCAGCAGAGGGCGCCCTGCTGCAGCTCGTTACCAGCTACAGACCAGAGACGGCGCCCTGCTGCAGCTCATTACCAGCTACGGACCAGCAGAGGGCGCCCTGCTGCAGCTCGTTACCAGCTACAGACCAGAGACGGCGCCCTGCTGCAGCTCATTACCAGATACAGACCAGCAGAGGGCGCCCTGCTGCAGATCATTACCAGCTACAGACCAGAGACGGCGCCCCGCTGCAGCTCATTACCAGCTACGGACCAGCAGAGGGCGCCCTGCTGCAGCTCATTACCAGCTACAGACCAGCAGAGGGCGCCCTGCTGCAGCTCATTACTAGCTACGGACCAGCAGAGGGCGCCCTGCTGCAGCTCATTACCAGCTACGGACCAGCAGAGGGCGCCCTGCTGCAGCTCATTACCAGCTACAGACCAGCAGAGGGCGCCCTGCTGCAGCTCATTACTAGCTACGGACCAGCAGAGGCGCCCTGCTGCAGCTCATTACCAGTTACAGACCAGCAGAGGGCGCCCTGCTGCAGCTCATTACCAGCTACAGACCAGAGAGGGCGCCCCGCTGCAGCTCATTACCAGCTACGGACCAGCAGAGGGCGCCCTGCTGCAGCTCATTACCAGCTACGGACCAGCAGAGGGCGCCCTGCTGCAGCTCATTACCAGCTACGGACCAGCAGAGGGCGCCCTGCTGCAGCTCATTACCAGTTACGGACCAGCAGAGGGCGCCCTGCTGCAGCTCATACCAGCTACAGACCAGCAGAAGGCGCCCTGCTGCAGCTCATTACCAGCTACGGACCAGCAGAGGGCACCCTGCAGCAGCTCATTACCAGCTACGGACCAGCAGAGGGCGCCCTGCTGCAGCTCATTACCAGCTACGGACCAGCAGAGGGCGCCCTGCTGCAGCTCATTACCAGCTACGGACCAGCAGAGGGCGCCCCGCTGCAGCTCATTACCAGTTACAGACCAGCAGAGGGCGCCCTGCTGCAGCTCATTACCAGCTACAGACCAGCAGAAGGCGCCCTGCTGCAGCTCATTACCAGCTACGGACCAGCAGAGGGCACCCTGCAGCAGCTCATTACCAGCTACAGACCAGCAGAGGACGCCTGCTGCAGCTCATTACCAGCTATAGACCAGCAGAGGGCGCCCTGCTGCAGCTCATTACCAGTTACGGACCAGCAGAGGGTGCCCTGCTGCAGCTCATTACCAGCTACGGACCAGCAGAGGGCGCCCCACTGCGGCTCATTACCAGCTACGGACCAGCAGAGGGCGCCCCACTGCGGCTCATTACCAGCTACAGACCAGAGAGGGCGCCCCTACCAGCTACAGACCAGCAGAGGGCGCCCTGCTGCAGCTCATTACCAGCCACAGACCAGCAGAGGGCGCCCTGCTGCAGCTCATTACTAGCTACGGACCAGCAGAGGGGCGCCCTGCTGCAGCTCACACTACCAGCTACGGACCAGCAGAGGGCGCCCTGCTGCAGCTCATTACCAGCTACAGACCAGCAGAGGGCGCCCTGCTGCAGCTCATTACCAGCTACAGACCAGCAGAGGGCGCCCCACTGCGGCTCGTTACCAGCTACAGACCAGAGAGAGAGGGCGCCCTGCTGCAGCTCATTACCAGCTACGGACCAGCAGAGGGCGCCCTGCAGCAGCTCATTACCAGCTACGGACCAGCAGAGGGCGCCCTGCTGCAGCTCATTACCATTACACCCAGCAGAGCGCCCTGCCAGCTCATTACCAGCTACACACCAGCAGAGGGCGCCCTGCTGCAGCAGCTCATTCATTACAGACCAGAGGGCGCCCTGCTGCAGCTCATTACAGACCAGCAGAGGGCGCCCTGCTTCAGCTCATTACCAGCTACGGACCAGCAGAGGGCGCCCTGCTGCAGCTCATTACCAGCTACGGACCAGCAGAGGGCGCCCTGCTGCAGCTCATTACCAGCTACGGACCAGCAGAGGGCGCCCTGCTGCAGCTCATTACCAGCTACGGACCAGCAGAGGGCGCCCTGCTGCAGCTCATTACCAGCTACGGACCAGCAGAGGCGCCCTGCTGCAGCTCATTACCAGCTACGGACCAGCAGAGGGCGCCCTGCTGCAGCTCATTACCAGCTACGGACCAGCAGAGGGCGCCCTGCTGCAGCTCATTACCAGCTACGGGCCAGCAGAGGGCGCCCTGCTGCAGCTCATTACCAGCTACGGACCAGCAGAGGGCGCCCTGCTGCAGCTCATTACCAGCTACAGACCAGCAGAGGGCGCCCTGCTGCAGCTCATTACCAGCTACGGACCAGCAGAGGGCGCCCTGCAGCAGCTCATTACCAGCTACGGACCAGCAGAGGGCGCCCTGCTGCAGCTCATTCATTACCAGCTACAGACCAGCAGAGGGCGCCCTGCTGCAGCTCATTACCAGCTACGGACCAGCAGAGGGCGCCCCACTGCGGCTCATTACCAGCTACAGACCAGCAGAGGGCGCCCTGCTGCAGCTCATTACCAGCTACGGACCAGCAGAGGGCGCCCTGCTGCAGCTCATTACCAGCTACAGACCAGCAGAGGGGCGCCCGCTGCAGCTCATTACCAGCTACGGACCAGAGAGGGCGCCCCGCTGCAGCTCATTACCAGCTACGGACCAGCAGAGGGCGCCCTGCTGCAGCTCATTACCAGCTACGGACCAGCAGAGGCGCCCTACTGCAGCTCATTACCAGCTACGGACCAGCAGAGGGCGCCCTGCTGCAGCTCATTACCAGTTACGGACCAGCAGAGGGCGCCCTGCTGCAGCTCATTACCAGTTACGGACCAGCAGAGGGCGCCCTGCTGCAGCTCATTACCAGCTACGGACCAGCAGAGGGCACCCTGCTGCAGCTCATTACCAGTTACAGACCAGCAGAGGGCGCCCTGCTTCAGCTCATTACCAGCTACAGACCAGCAGAGGGCGCCCTGCAGCAGCTCATTACCAGCTACGGACCAGCAGAGGGCGCCCTGCTGCAGCTCATTACCAGCTATAGACCAGCAGAGGGCGCCCTGCTGCAGCTCATTACCAGCTACGGACCAGCAGAGGGCGCCCCACTGCGGCTCATTACCTGCTACAGACCAGCAGAGGGCGCCCTGCTGCAGCTCATTACCAGCTACAGACCAGCAGAGGGCGCCCTGCTGCAGCTCATTACCAGCTACAGACCAGCAGAGGGCGCCCTGCAGCAGCTCATTACCAGCTACACAGACCGGCAGAAGGCGCCCCGTTGAGCTCATCACCAGTTACAGACCAGCAGAGGGCGCCCCGCCGCAGCTCATTACCAGTTACAGACCAGCAGAGGGCGCCCCGCCGCAGCTCATCACCAGTTACAGACCAGCAGAGGGCGCCTTGCTGCAGCTCATTACCAGTTACAGACCAGCAGAGGGCGCCTTGCTGCAGCTCATGCTGCTCTGATGATGCTTCAGCTCTTCACGTGCGTGAACCACTCTTCAGTGTTGTATCCCAGCATGAGTTTCCTTTGTTAAGGCTGATTTATACTACACTACTCCATGATGTGATGGAGGCGTTGGGGGTGGGGGGTGTTTGTTGTCGTGGCAACAATTGGACTGGGAGCAGGCTCAGTCCAGGTCGTCTGATAATCGGTGCCGCTGGTTCCGGCTCCGCTGACGAGGGTCATCTGACTCAAGGGCTCCACCACACATCGCCATGGAGACGCCTATGGCAACGGTCACGGATTGGTGCTCAAGCGCCAGACGTGGCTGGACAATGTGACGTCAGAAGTTACAGAAGATCATCTCGACGAAGGTTAATTGCTCCACTTTCATTTAAGGAGTTCAACTGTGTGTGTGCGTGTGCACGTGTGTGTGTGTTCTCGGAGAAAATGAGCGGGAAGGCCTCACGTTGGTCGCTAGTTTCTACGACGACACTTGGCCCCACAGGAGGTTAATTAATACACAGGAGGTTAATTAATACACAGCAGGTTGTGAATTAATGCTGATAAAACAGCAGCGGGAAACTTTAAAATACATTTATGTAGATAAGTCCTTTAATAGTGGGGTGCATTTTTTATGAATAACATGTTACCCGAATGGCCTAATGTGTGTTGCCCGTATGGGTTAACGTGTGTTTCTTGTACGGGTTTAACGTGCGTTGCCCGTACAGGTTAAAGTGTGTTGCCCGTATGGGTTAACTTGTGTTTCTTGTATGGGTTAACGTGCGTTGCCCGTAAGGGTTAACATGCGTTGCCCGTACGGATTAAGGTGTGTTGTCCGTACGGGTTAATGTGACCTGCCCGTATGGGTTAGCTTGTGTTGCCCATACGGGTTAATGTGTGTTGCCCGTACGAGTTAACGTGTGTTGCCCGTACGGGTTAACGTGTGTTGTCTGTACGGGTTAATGTGACCTGCCCGTATGGGTTAGCTTGTGTTGCCCATACGGGTTAATGTGTGTTGCCCGTACGGGTTAACGTGTGTTGCCCATACGGGTTAACGTGTGTTGGCCGTACGGGTTAATGTGACCTGCCCGTATGGGTTAGCTTGTGTTGTCCGCACGGGTTAACGTGTGTTGTCCGTACGGGTTAATGTGACCTGCCCGTATGGGTCAGCTTGTGCTGTCCGTACGGGTTAACGTGTGTTGGCCGTACGGGTTAATGTGACCTGCCCGTATGGGTTAGCTTGTGTTGCCCGTACGGCTTAATGTGTGTTGCCTGTATGGCCTAATGTGGGTTGCCCGTACGGGTTAAGGTGGTTTGTCCGTACGGGTTAATGTGACCTGCCCGTATGGGTTAGCTTGTGTTGCCCATACGGGTTAATGTGTGTTGCCCGTACGAGTTAACGTGTGTTGCCCGTACGGATTAATGTGTGTTGCCCGTACGAGTTAACGTGTGTTGCCCGCATGGCTTAACGTGCATTGCCTGTACAGGTTAGCTTGTGTTGCCCGTACGGCCTAATGTGGGTTGCCCGTACGGGTTAACGTGTGTTGTCCGTACGGGTTAATGTGACCTGCCCGTATGGGTTAGCTTGTGTTGCCCGTACGGCCTAATGTGGGTTGCCCGTACGGGTTAACGTGCGCTGCCCGTAAGGGTTAACGTGTGTTGCCCGCACGGGTTAACGTGTGTTGCCCGTACGGGTAAATGTGTGTTGTCCGTACGGGTTAATGTGACCTGCCCTTATGGGTTAGCTTGTGTTGCCCGTACGGTTTTATTGTGGGTTGCCCGTACGGGTTAAGGTGTGTTGTCCGTACGGGTTAATGTGACCTGCCCGTATGGGTAAGCTTGTGTTGCCCATACGGGTTAATGTGTGTTGCCCGTACGAGTTAACGTGTGTTGCCCGTACGGGTTAACGTGTGTTGTCTGTACGGGTTAATGTGACCTGCCCGTATGGGTTAGCTTGTGTTGCCCATACGGGTTAATGTGTGTGTTGCCCGTACGGGTTAACGTGCGCTGCCCATAAGGGTTAACGTGTGTTGGCCGTACGGGTTAATGTGACCTGCCCGTATGGGTTAGCTTGTGTTGTCCGCACGGGTTAACGTGTGTTGTCTGTACGGGTTAATGTGACCTGCCCGTATGGGTTAGCTTGTGCTGTCCGTACGGGTTAACGTGTGTTGGCCGTACGGGTTAATGTGGGTTGCCCGTACGGGTTAGCATGTGTGGCCCGTACGGGTTAACTTGTGTTGCCCGTACGGGTTAACGTGTGTTGTCCGTACGGGTTAATGTGACCTGCCCGTATGGGTTAGCTTGTGCTGTCCGTACGGGTTAACGTGTGTTGCCCGTACGGGTTAATGTGACCTGCCCGTATGGGTTAGCTTGTGTTGCCCGTACGGCTTAATGTGTGTTGCCTGTATGGCCTAATGTGGGTTGCCCGTACGGGTTAACGTGCGCTGCCCGTAAGGGTTAACGTGTGTTGCCCGCATGGCTTAACGTGCATTGCCTGTACAGGTTAGCTTGTGTTGCCCGTACGGCCTAATGTGGGTTGCCCGTACGGGTTAACGTGTGTTGTCCGTACGGGTTAATGTGACCTGCCCGTATGGGTTAGCTTGTGTTGCCCGTACGGCCTAATGTGGGTTGCCCGTACGGGTTAACGTGCGCTGCCCGTAAGGGTTAACGTGTGTTGCCCGCACGGGTTAACGTGTGTTGCCCGTACGGGTTAATGTGTGTTGTCCGTACGGGTTAATGTGACCTGCCCTTATGGGTTAGCTTGTGTTGCCCGTACGGTTTTAATGTGGGTTGCCCAAACGGGTTAACGTGTGTTGTCGGTACGGGTTAATGTGTGTTGCCCGTACAAACGTGTGTTGCCCATACGAACGTGTGCTGCCTGTACGGGTTAATGTGTGTTGCCCGTACGGGTTAACGTGTGTTGTCCGTACGGGTTAATGTGACCTGCCCGTATGGGTTAGCTTGTGTTGTCCGTACGGCTTAACGTGCATTGCCTGTACAGGTTAATGTGTGTTGCCCGTACGGGTTAATGTGTGTTGCCCGTATGGGTTAGCTTGTGTTGCCTGTACGGTTTAATGTGGGTTGCCCGAACGGGTTAACGTGTGTTGCCCATACAAACGTGTGTTGCCCATAGGAACGTGTGCTGCCCGTACGGGTTAATGTGTGTTGCCCATACGGGTTAGCATGTGTGGCCCGTACGGGTTAACGTGTGTTGCCCGTACGGGTTAACGTGTGTTGTCTGTACGGATTAATGTGACCTGCCCGTACGGGTTAACGTGTGTTGTCCGTACGGGTTAATGTGACCTGCCCGTATGGGTTAGCTTGTGTTGTCCGTACAGCTTAATGTGTGTTGCCTGTACGGCCTAATGTGGGTTGCCCGTACGGGTTAACGTGCACTGCCCATAAGGGTTAACGTGTGTTGGCCGTACGGGTTAATGTGACCTGCCCGTATGGGTTAGCTTGTGTTGTCCGCACGGGTTAACGTGTGTTGTCCGTACGGGTTAATGTGACCTGCCCGTATGGGTTAGCTTGTGCTGTCCGTACGGGTTAACGTGTGTTGGCCGTACGGGTTAATGTGGGTTGCCCGTACGGGTTAGCATGTGTGGCCCGTACGGGTTAACGTGTGTTGCCCGTACGGGTTAACGTGTGTTGTCCGTACGGGTTAATGTGACTTGCCCGTATGGGTTAGCTTGTGCTGTCCGTACGGGTTAACGTGTGTTGCCCGTACGGGTTAATGTGACCTGCCCGTATGGGTTAGCTTGTGTTGCCCGTACGGCTTAATGTGTGTTGCCTGTATGGCCTAATGTGGGTTGCCCGTACGGGTTAACGTGCGCTGCCCTAAGGGTTAACGTGTGTTGCCCGCATGGCTTAACGTGCATTGCCTGTACAGGTTAGCTTGTGTTGCCCGTACGGCCTAATGTGGGTTGCCCGTACGGGTTAACGTGTGTTGTCCGTACGGGTTAATGTGACCTGCCCGTATGGGTTAGCTTGTGCTGTCCGTACGGGTTAACGTGTGCTGTCCGTACGGGTTAACGTGTGTTGGCCGTACGGGTTAATGTGGGTTGCCCGTACGGGTTAGCATGTGTGGCCCGTACGGGTTAACGTGTGTTGCCCGTACGGGTTAACGTGTGTTGTCCGTACGGGTTAATGTGACCTGCCCGTATGGGTTAGCTTGTGCTGTCCGTACGGGTTAACGTGTGTTGCCCGTACGGGTTAATGTGACCTGCCCGTATGGGTTAGCTTGTGTTGCCCGTACAGCTTAATGTGTGTTGCCTGTATGGCCTAATGTGGGTTGCCCGTACGGGTTAACGTGCGCTGCCCGTAAGGGTTAACGTGTGTTGCCCGCATGGCTTAACGTGCATTGCCTGTACAGGTTAGCTTGTGTTGCCCGTACGGCCTAATGTGGGTTGCCCGTACGGGTTAACGTGTGTTGTCCGTACGGTTTAATGTGACCTGCCCGTATGGGTTAGCTTGTGTTGCCCGTACGGCCTAATGTGGGTTGCCCGTACGGGTTAACGTGCGCTGCCCGTAAGGGTTAACGTGTGTTGCCCGTACGGGTTAATGTGTGTTGTCCGTACGGGTTAATGTGACCTGCCCGTATGGGTTAGCTTGTGTTGCCCGTACGGCCTAATGTTGGTTGCCCGTACGGGTTAACGTGCGCTGCCCGTAAGGGTTAACGTGTGTTTCCCGTACGGGTTAACGTGTGTTGCCCGTACGGGTTAATGTGTGTTGTCCGTACGGGTTAATGTGACCTGCCCTTATGGGTTAGCTTGTGTTGCCCGTACGGTTTAATGTGGGTTGCCCGAACGGGTTAACGTGTGTTGTCGGTACGGGTTAATCTGTGTTGCCCATACAAACGTGTGTTGCCCATACGAACGTGTGCTGCCTGTACGGGTTAATGTGTGTTGCCTGTACGGGTTAACGTGTGTTGTCCGTACGGGTTAATGTGCATTGCCTGTACAGGTTAATGTGTGTTGCCCGTACGGGTTAATGTGTGTTGCCCGTATGGGTTAGCTTGTGTTGCCTGTACGGTTTAATGTGGGTTTGCCCGAACGGGTTAATGTGTGTTGTCCGTACGGGTTAATGTGACCTGCCCTTATGGGTTAGCTTGTGTTGCCCGTACGGTTTAATGTGGGTTGCCCGAACGGGTTAACGTGTGTTGTCGGTACGGGTTAATGTGTGTTGCCCGTACAAACGTGTGTTGCCCATACGAACGTGTGCTGCCTGTACGGGTTAATGTGTGTTGCCCGTATGGGTTAGCTTGTGTTGTCCGTACGGCTTAACGTGCATTGCCTGTACAGGTTAATGTGTGTTGCCCGTACGGGTTAATGTGTGTTGCCCGTATGGGTTAGCTTGTGTTGCCTGTACGGTTTAATGTGGGTTGCCCGAACGGGTTAACGTGCGTTGCCCATACAAACGTGTGTTGCCCATACGAACGTGTGCTGCCCGTACGGGTTAATGTGTGTTGCCCGTACGGGTTAGCATGTGTGGCCCGTACGGGTTAACGTGTGTTGCCCGTACGGGTTAACGTGTGTTGTCTGTACGGATTAATGTGACCTGCCCGTACGGGTTAACGTGTGTTGTCCGTACGGGTTAATGTGACCTGCCCGTATGGGTTAGCTTGTGTTTGTCCGTACAGCTTAATGTGTGTTGCCTGTACGGCCTAATGTGGGTTGCCCGTACGGGTTAACGTGCGCTGCCCATAAGGGTTAACGTGTGTTGGCCGTACGGGTTAATGTGACCTGCCCGTATGGGTTAGCTTGTGTTGTCCGCACGGGTTAACGTGTGTTGTCCGTACGGGTTAATGTGACCTGCCCGTATGGGTTAGCTTGTGCTGTCCGTACGGGTTAACGTGTGTTGGCCGTACGGGTTAATGTGGGTTGCCCGTACGGGTTAGCATGTGTGGCCCGTACGGGTTAACGTGTGTTGCCCGTACGGGTTAACGTGTGTTGTCCGTACGGGTTAATGTGACTTGCCCGTATGGGTTAGCTTGTGCTGTCCGTACGGGTTAACGTGTGTTGCCCGTACGGGTTAATGTGACCTGCCCGTATGGGTTAGCTTGTGTTGCCCGTACGGCTTAATGTGTGTTGCCTGTATGGCCTAATGTGGGTTGCCCGTACGGGTTAACGTGCGCTGCCCTAAGGGTTAACGTGTGTTGCCCGCATGGCTTAACGTGCATTGCCTGTACAGGTTAGCTTGTGTTGCCCGTACGGCCTAATGTGGGTTGCCCGTACGGGTTAAACGTGTGTTGTCCGTACGGGTTAATGTGACCTGCCCGTATGGGTTAGCTTGTGCTGTCCGTACAGGTTAACGTGTGCTGTCCGTACGGGTTAAAGTGTGTTGGCCGTACGGGTTAATGTGGGTTGCCCGTACGGGTTAGCATGTGTGGCCCGTACGGGTTAACGTGTGTTGCCCGTACGGGTTAACGTGTGTTGTCCGTACGGGTTAATGTGACCTGCCCGTATGGGTTAGCTTGTGTTGCCCGTACAGCTTAATGTGTGTTGCCTGTATGGCCTAATGTGGGTTGCCCGTACGGGTTAACGTGCGCTGCCCGTAAGGGTTAACGTGTGTGTTGCCCGCATGGCTTAACGTGCATTGCCTGTACAGGTTAGCTTGTGTTGCCCGTACGGCCTAATGTGGGTTGCCCGTACGGGTTAACGTGTGTTGTCCGTACGGTTTAATGTGACCTGCCCGTATGGGTTAGCTTGTGTTGCCCGTACGGCCTAATGTGGGTTGCCCGTACGGGTTAACGTGCGCTGCCCGTAAGGGTTAACGTGTGTTGCCCGTACGGGTTAATGTGTGTTGTCCGTACGGGTTAATGTGACCTGCCCGTATGTGTTAGCTTTGTGTTGCCCGTACGGCCTAATGTTGGTTGCCCGTACGGGTTAACGTGCGCTGCCCGTAAGGGTTAACGTGTTGCCCGTACGGGTTAACGTGTGTTGCCCGTACGGGTTAATGTGTGTTGTCCGTACGGGTTAATGTGACCTGCCCTTATGGGTTAGCTTGTGTTGCCCGTACGGTTTAATGTGGGTTGCCCGAACGGGTTAACGTGTGTTGTCGGTACGGGTTAATGTGTGTTGCCCGTACAAACGTGTGTTGCCCATACGAACGTGTGCTGCCTGTACGGGTTAATGTGTGTTGCCTGTACGGGTTAACGTGTGTTGTCCGTACGGGTTAATGTGCATTGCCTGTACAGGTTAATGTGTGTTGCCCGTACGGGTTAATGTGTGTTGCCCGTATGGGTTAGCTTGTGTTGCCTGTACGGTTTAATGTGGGTTGCCCGAACGGGTTAATGTGTGTTGTCCGTACGGGTTAATGTGACCTGCCCTTATGGGTTAGCTTGTGTTGCCCGTACGGTTTAATGTGGGTTGCCCGAACGGGTTAACGTGTGTTGTCGGTACGGGTTAATGTGTGTTGCCCGTACAAACGTGTGTTGCCCATACGAACGTGTGCTGCCTGTACGGGTTAATGTGTGTTGCCCGTATGGGTTAGCTTGTGTTTGTCCGTACGGCTTAACGTGCATTGCCTGTACAGGTTAATGTGTGTTGCCCGTACGGGTTAATGTGTGTTGCCCGTATGGGTTAGCTTGTGTTGCCTGTACGGTTTAATGTGGGTTGCCCGAACGGGTTAACGTGCGTTGCCCATACAAACGTGTGTTGCCCATACGAACGTGTGCTGCCCGTACGGGTTAATGTGTGTTGCCCGTACGGGTTAGCATGTGTGGCCTGTACGGGTTAACGTGTGTTGCCCGTACGGGTTAACGTGTGTTGTCTGTACGGATTAATGTGACCTGCCCGTACGGGTTAATGTGTGTTGTCCGTACGGGTTAATGTGACCTGCCCGTATGGGTTAGCTTGTGTTGTCCGCACGGGTTAACGTGTGTTGTCCGTACGGGTTAATGTGACCTGCCCGTATGGGTCAGCTTGTGCTGTCCGTACGGGTTAACGTGTGTTGGCCGTACGGGTTAATGTGACCTGCCCGTATGGGTTAGCTTGTGTTGCCCGTACGGCTTAATGTGTGTTGCCTGTATGGCCTAATGTGGGTTGCCCGTACGGGTTAAGGTGTGTTGTCCGTACGGGTTAATGTGACCTGCCCGTATGGGTTAGCTTGTGTTGCCCATACGGGTTAATGTGTGTGCCCGTACAGTTAACGTGTGTTGCCCGTACGGGTTAATGGTGTGTTGCCCGTACGAGTTAACGTGTGTTGCCCGCATGGTTTAACGTGCATTGCCTGTACAGGTTAGCTTGTGTTGCCCGTACGGCCTAATGTGGGTTGCCCGTACGGGTTAACGTGTGTTGTCCGTACGGGTTAATGTGACCTGCCCGTATGGGTTAGCTTGTGTTGCCCGTACGGCCTAATGTGGGTTGCCAGTACGGGTTAACGTGCGCTGCCCGTAAGGGTTAACGTGTGTTGCCCGCACGGGTTAACGTGTGTTGCCCGTACGGGTTAATGTGTGTTGTCCGTACGGGTTAATGTGACCTGCCCTTATGGGTTAGCTTGTGTTGCCCGTACGGTTTTAATGTGGGTTGCCCGTACGGGTTAAGGTGTGTTGTCCGTACGGGTTAATGTGACCTGCCCGTATGGGTTAGCTTGTGTTGCCCATACGGGTTAATGTGTGTTGCCCGTACGAGTTAACGTGTGTTGCCCGTACGGGTTAACGTGTGTTGTCTGTACGGGTTAATGTGAACCTGCCCGTATGGGTTAGCTTGTGTTGCCCATACGGGTTAATGTGTGTGTTGCCCGTACGGGTTAACGTGTGTTGCCCATTCGGGTTAACGTGTGCTGCCTGTACGGGTTAATGTGTGTTGCCCGTATGGGTTAGCTTGTGTTGTCCGCACGGGTTAACGTGTGTTGTCCGTACGGGTTAATGTGACCTGCCCGTATGGGTTAGCTTGTGCTGTCCGTACGGGTTAACGTGTGTTGGCCGTACGGGTTAATGTGACCTGCCCGTATGGGTTAGCTTGTGTTGCCTGTACGGCTTAATGTGTGTTGCCTGTATGGCCTAATGTGGGTTGCCCGTACGGGTTAACATGCGCTGCCCGTAAGGGTTAACGTGTGTTGCCCGCATGGCTTAACGTGCATTGCCTGTACAGGTTAGCTTGTGTTGCCCGTACGGCCTAATGTGGGTTGCCCGTACGGGTTAACGTGTGTTGTCCGTACGGGTTAATGTGACCTGCCCGTATGGGTTAGCTTGTGTTGCCCGTACGGCCTAATGTGGGTTGCCCGTACGGGTTAACGTGCGCTGCCCGTAAGGGTTAATGTGTGTTGCCCGCACGGGTTAACGTGTGTTGCCCGTACGGGTTAATGTGTGTTGTCCGTACGGGTTAATGTGACCTGCCCGTATGGGTTAGCTTGTGTTGTCCGTACGGCTTAACGTGCATTGCCTGTACAGGTTAATGTGTGTTGCCCGTACGGGTTAATGTGTGTTGCCCGTATGGGTTAGCTTGTGTTGCCTGTACGGTTTAATGTGGGTTGCCCGAACGGGTTAACGTGCGTTGCCCATACAAACGTGTGTTGCCCATAGGAACGTGTGTGCTGCCCGTACGGGTTAATGGTGTTGCCCGTACGGGTTAGCATGTGTGGCCCGTACGGGTTAACGTGTGTTGCCCGTACGGGTTAACGTGGTGTGTCTGTACGGATTAATGTGACCTGCCCGTACGGGTTAACGTGTGTTGTCCGTACGGGTTAATGTGACCTGCCCGTATGGGTTAGCTTGTGTTGTCCGTTCAGCTTAATGTGTGTTGCCTGTACGGCCTAATGTGGGTTGCCCGTACGGGTTAACGTGCGCTGCCCATAAGGGTTAACGTGTGTTGGCCGTACGGGTTAATGTGACCTGCCCGTATGGGTTAGCTTGTGTTGTCCGCACGGGTTAACGTGTGTTGTCTGTACGGGTTAATGTGACCTGCCCGTATGGGTTAGCTTGTGCTGTCCGTACGGGTTAACGTGTGTTGGCCGTACGGGTTAATGTGGGTTGCCCGTACGGGTTAGCATGTGTGGCCCGTACGGGTTAACGTGTGTTGCCCGTACGGGTTAACGTGTGTTGTCCGTACGGGTTAATGTGACCTGCCCGTATGGGTTAGCTTGTGCTGTCCGTACGGGTTAACGTGTGTTGCCCATACGGGTTAATGTGACCTGCCCGTATGGGTTAGCTTGTGTTGCCCGTACGGCTTAATGTGTGTTGCCTGTATGGCCTAATGTGGGTTGCCCGTACGGGTTAACGTGCGCTGCCCGTAAGGGTTAACGTGTGTTGCCCGCATGGCTTAACGTGCATTGCCTGTACAGGTTAGCTTGTGTTGCCCGTACGGCCCTAATGTGGGTTGCCCGTACGGGTTAAACGTGTGTTGTCCGTACGGGTTTAATGTGACCTGCCCGTATGGGTTAGCTTGTGTTGCCCGTACGGCCTAATGTGGGTTGCCCGTACGGGTTAACGTGCGCTGCCCGTAAGGGTTAACGTGTGTTGCCCGCACGGGTTAACGTGTGTTGCCCGTACGGGTTAATGTGTGTTGTCCGTACGGGTTAATGTGACCTGCCCTTATGGGTTAGCTTGTGTTGCCCGTACGGTTTTAATGTGGGTTGCCCAAACGGGTTAACGTGTGTTGTCGGTACGGGTTAATGTGTGTTGCCCGTACAAACGTGTGTTGCCCATACGAACGTGTGCTGCCTGTACGGGTTAATGTGTGTTGCCCGTACGGGTTAACGTGTGTTGTCCGTACGGGTTAATGTGTTCTGCCCGTATGGGTTAGCTTGTGTTGTCCGTACGGCTTAACGTGCATTGCCTGTACAGGTTAATGTGTGTTGCCCGTACGGGTTAATGTGGTGTTGCCCGTATGGGTTAGCTTGTGTTGCCTGTACGGTTTAATGTGGGTTGCCCGAACGGGTTAACGTGTGTTGCCCATACAAACGTGTGTTGCCCATAGGAACGTGTGCTGCCCGTACGGGTTAATGTGTGTTGCCCATACGGGTTAGCATGTGTGGCCCGTACGGGGTAACGTGTGTTGCCCGTACGGGTTAACGTGTGTTTTGTCTGTACGGATTAATGTGACCTGCCCGTACGGGTTAACGTGTGTTGTCCGTACGGGTTAATGTGACCTGCCCGTATGGGTTAGCTTTGTGTTGTCCGTACAGCTTAATGTGTGTTGCCTGTACGGCCTAATGTGGGTTGCCCGTACGGGTTAACGTGCACTGCCCATAAGGGTTAACGTGTGTTGGCCGTACGGGTTAATGTGACCTGCCCGTATGGGTTAGCTTGTGTTGTCCGCACGGGTTAACGTGTGTTGGCCGTACGGGTTAATGTGGGTTGCCCGTACGGGTTAGCATGTGTGGCCCGTACGGGTTAACGTGTGTTGCCCGTACGGGTTAACGTGTGTTGTCCGTACGGGTTAATGTGACTTGCCCGTATGGGTTAGCTTGTGCTGTCCGTACGGGGTAATGTGACTTGCCCGTATGGGTTAGCTTGTGCTGTCCGTACGGGTTAACGTGTGTTGCCCGTACGGGTTAATGTGACCTGCCCGTATGGGTTAGCTTGTGTTGCCCGTACGGCTTAATGTGTGTTGCCTGTATGGCCTAATGTGGGTTGCCCGTACGGGTTAACGTGCGCTGCCCTAAGGGTTAACGTGTGTTGCCCGCATGGCTTAACGTGCATTGCCTGTACAGGTTAGCTTGTGTTGCCCGTACGGCCTAATGTGGGTTGCCCGTACGGGTTAACGTGTGTTTGTCCGTACGGGTTAATGTGACCTGCCCGTATGGGTTAGCTTGGGTTAGCTTGTCCGTACTGTGTCGTACGTACGGGTTAACGTGTGTGTTGCCCATACGGGTTAATGTGACCTGCCCGTATGGGTTAGCTTTGTGTTGCCCGTACGGCTTAATGTGTGTTGCCTGTATGGCCTAATGTGGGTTGCCCGTACGGGTTAACGTGCGCTGCCCGTAAGGGTTAACGTGTGTTGCCCGCATGGCTTAACGTGCATTGCCTGTACAGCTTGGTTAGCTTGTGTTGCCCGTACGGCCTAATGTGGGTTGCCCGTACGGGTTAAAACGTGTGTTGTCCGTACGGGTTAATGTGACCTGCCCGTATGGGTTAGCTTGTGTTGCCCG
>JAGFBZ010000404.1:124796-201743 GCA_018398805.1 Hirundichthys speculiger | reverse complement strand
AACACTCATTGTGTGTGACTGCATCTACTGCTCAGCCCCCCCCCGTGACCTTGGTGACCTTAGTGACCTTAGTGACCCATCACAACTGGGAGGGAGGTGTGGCAGCTCAGTGAGCATTTAAAAGGTGGCTCCTCTGGTGTTGAGTTTCAACTTGAACACAAGGTTCATCCAACATGCAGGTATGTTTCAGAACCTCTTTTGAAGATTTAAATTTTTACCCTTTCATCTTGTTAATGTGTTTTTTAAATTGTGTTGTTTGCTGAGACAAACGTGTCATTCTTAAACTCAGATATATTATGAGCTTGCATTGGTGCTCCTCCTGAGCTGCTGTCATCAGGCTAAGGTAAATAGAAAAAAATATTTTACTACATTTGAGACATGAATAATTGAAGTGTGCTCCATGTTCCATATTGCCTTGTGTTAAACAGTGTATTTACGCAAGGTTGAGTCTATTTTTAAAACTGTCTTGTTTGTGCTACAGATGGCAGGCATTCCTCAAGGTAAGGAACATTTCAGTATTGTTCTTATATCCCAAGTTTCAAATATTCTTTATTTAAATCATTGTCATCTTTACCTTTTGTCATGTTAACGTCAACAACAGACTGCTCACAGATTTGGACGCCATCACAACCATACCTTGGAGTTCACACCATCCAGCCTGTGGGAGCGAATAAACCCTTCCAGGTATCAGAAATGAACGATCAATGCAGTTTCTGCAATAAGTGTAAATGTTTTCAAGAAACATTTCAATGTCAAAATTAGTTGCATTGAAATAAACTTAAACTTCAGAAAAGTCTGAAGTTTAAGGGGGGGACAGCCAGATGGTGTGTAGTTAAATGGGTTTCCAGGGGCAGCGGGAGTGATGACATCAGGTGAAGCTCTTTTCATAAGGTGCATAAAATATTTCAATGCAAAAATGTAGTTGCAAAACTGTTGATGTAAAGGGTTTATTGCGCTGTGGCCCTGTGATGGACTGGCGACCTGTCCAGGGTGTATGCTTGCCTTTTTCACGAAGAGAGCTGGGATAGACTCCAGCAGATCCTCTTGACCCTGTATAGGACTAAACCGGTATGATGGATGGATGGATGGATGGATGGATGGATGGATGGATGGATGGGTTATTGTGCAGGCTGTATTAGTACAGTGTCATTTGAATGACAAGCCTATTGAATTTCAAGTTAACAATAGTGAAATGTGTGAAGAAATTAACTCTCCCTTCATAATGACAGAGAATCACCACAGTGTGAGCTCTCCAGAGGATTTATAGCTGGTTAATTTTCTGAAATTCAAAATATAAGCTGAGAACTCCTGGTTTCTTCTTCTCTTTCTAGAATGTCTGTAAAATACACTTCATAGAAGAATAGAAAAAAAAGATCTTGATATGTTTCCTGGACAGGTTTTGTGCCTGATAGATCAAAGTGGAGCTTGGACAGTGTTGCAGAGTCGCATTGGAAGCGATGTGTCGTTTGCCAGAAGATGGAAAGACTATCAGAATGGTTTTGGAGACCTTGAAAGTATGTAAAGAACCTATTAACCATTGATGACATCAAATATGTTTTTTTTTTTAATCATATTTGAAGTGTTTGAAACAAAATAAAGTCAACATACTTTTACAGCTATGGAAGTATTTGGAATTCTGTCAGTGTTTGCACTGATCATTGGTTAAATATTGCTTATTTGACTGTACTTTTCTGATTCTCTCAGGTGATCACTGGCTTGGTTTGGAGAAGATGTTCCTTCTGACCAGGGACAGATCCAAGAACTGGCTCCTGAGGGTAGACCTGTGGGAAGATAGAGATCAGTACTCAGCTTTTGCTGAGTACAAAGACTTCAGACTGGAAAGTGAGGATACGTCTTACAGACTGCACGTTGGCCGATACAGTGGAGGAACTGCAGGTACCGGAGCATCTTTAACTATGACTCTTTAATACATCTGTGCAGATGATGTTGACTTCTGAAACTGATGCATGCTCTGTATCATGTTAAATATGAAGCCATGATTTTGCAATTGTGAGCACTAAACAAGGGCATTAAGAAATTTTAGATTCATTATAGTTTTCATTAAAGTCTTTTTAATTTTTTTTCATAATTACTTTGAGATAACACAGTCTTGTTGCTTTTTTTTTGGTTATCAAAATCTGAAAGTATAATTCAGTGCAATTCAGTGAGCAGTTCAGATGTATTCGATACTGTGACATCACAGACCCAGATGGTCATAGATTTATCCAACTTCTCCGTCTTTATCTGCACCTGATTTTTTTAAAAGTCCCACACAGCAGTGGAAGAGGGTGGGTTGGTGTTGAGATGCAAACTCCACCCTGTTAAACCAGCTGCAGAGAAACACCAGACGAAAAGGATGGTTTATTATTGTACCTCTATGGTATTTTGACCAAATATGTCCCAGAAATGTCATTAAAACCTCAGGAAATTGTTTTAAATAACATAATATGTTGGCTTTAATATAACAGACTGGTTAGGGGGTATACTTTCCTTTTTTTCTGCTATTGAATTTAACATCTGATATTTATTGTCAGTGCAGATTAGCATGTTGCTATGTTTAATCTGGAACAACAGTACCTTCTTCCTGTGTTGTGTTGGGGTGTAGTTTTAAAGAAAGCCAGAGACTTCCTTCACACACATTTCTAACGTTTAACAACTTCCTGTCAAACCACTCTCTAAAGGTGATGCCATCCAAAATGGCTACGGCTTCAGCACCATCGACCATGACAACTATCAAAAGTGTGCTTCTCTTGACGACGGTGGCTGGTGGTACAGCAACTGTGGCTCTGCCAATTTGAATGGTCACTGGCGTCCTGCTGGTTACTACAATAATAGGCATTCAGGCTGCTACTGGCTCACCTGGAAATCAAGGCCCTTCTCTCCCTTTGCCACCAGAATGATGATCAAATCTGTGTGAGAGGAGCCTTGTTGACCCTGTTTATATCACGCTTCCAGGCTATTTCTGTGTTTTAAAATTTTTTTTTTTCCATTCTTTCCATACATGTTACATGTTATTTCCAACATGCCGACACATAAGAAAACATGCTAAAAGGAGGACAGGTAACCCTTGAACTGATCTTTCATTGGGACTAATCCTCATTAAGCTGTAAATTCATCTTTCTAGTTTGGCCATTAATTAAAGTTTCAACATTAACTGTATGGATTCTAATGTTCTTTGAGGCAAATTAAACTATGATATAAGAAATAGAATTTTAAGCTTTTTTTTTGAATGTTTTCAGCATGTCTGCTGCATTAGTGTCTGTTACAGGGTTGACCTTAAACAATGCTTTAAATGGCTTATATGATGGAAATTAAAACAAAAAAATAAAATCTGATTGAGAGCATATGTTTCAGTGTCTGATGTGACTAATTCAAAAACTCTGACACAATATAACCTTATCACTTTGTTTTGAACTAATAGAAGTTAAGTCAAAGTCAAAATGGTTTAAGTCCAAGTCCAGTCACAAATCCTTAAAATTAGGGTTAGAGTTGTAAAACTGTAAAATGCCCCATTTTTTTTAACATTCGTTAGACTGTGTGTTGAACTCAGAAATGCATCGTGTTTTATGGTAAAATACTGGCAGCTGTGGTTGCCAGAATTTCACCGTAAATAAACCGGTAAAACTTTTTTTCACATTACAGTGAAAGTACTATTAATTTTAAGGTTATAACTGGAGCTTTTGTTAGTACAATACTGTAAAAATGTTAGTATTTGTCTTTGAAAAATACATAACTTCTTAATGTCCTTGTTTAGTGCTCACAATTGCAAAATCATGGCTTCATATTTAACATGATACAGAGTTTTTATATCACCTTTATAGAGTGTGGCAATGCTGCCATCTGGAGGATCGGAACACTAACTACAATGTTAAAACTGATCATTTTGATGCTCTGCCTATCAACCCCAGTGATACATATTACTCCCCAATTGACGTCAGAGGTCAATTGGGACGTCGATAGCCGTCAATGGCAGTGAATGAGTTAACTTTAAAACAGCACTAAATCACTTAAATAAACAAGCGATATTTGGATCTGACGAACAGAAACACCAAGTGTATCAGCGTTAAACTCGGCTTTGTCTCACGAGAGCAATAGATGGGAGATGCCCGGATGCGTGTCAGCCAATCAGTGTACAGACCAGGGTTTCCGTTGTCCGGTAATTGCCGGACTTTGTCTAGTAAAATATGCCGAAGTCCGGTATTTTATAATCTCTCCGGTCAAAATGTCCGGTGAAAAAACTCCTCCCAAGCACAATTTCAGTTGTAATAGAATGGGTAATTTCCACATCATTTTATGAAAAAACATATACTTTTACGAATAAGTAGTGTGTGTGTGTGTGTGTATGTGTGAATGAATGAATGTAGTCTATATGTGGAACGAAACTTTTTTTCTGCGCGGAACGAAACTTGTCGCATTTGTTTCATTAAATCTAACAAACGGCGCACCACAACAAGAGGTCTTTGACATGGCGAAACAGGCTAATCCTTAAAAGCTATTTTCCTAAAACTAAAAAGAACTCTAATGGCGAGGGTGATGATGAGTCTAACTCTAAAGGCTATCTGAAGAGATGGAGACTACCACAGATGATGCTGTGGCTCCCGCCGAAAATATTTATTTATTTTTTGAAGTTACGCTCGTGAGTCAATTGACGGGACTTATTTTATTTGAAATAGCCTGTTTTTCAATAAAAATACTATTAAATGACTTGCATTGATATCGTACTACTGCATATGATTTATTTTTAACCTCAATAAATTCATATAGCCTATGTGACCGGAATTTCCATCATTTGTCCGGTAAATTGAAAACCTGCCGGTCACATTGTCCGGTGCCAATTTTTTCTAGCGGAAACACTAGTACAGACCACCAACGGCACAGTAATGCCCGTCGATTTTCGCTCATGGGGCATCCCGTATAGGCTCTTGTTCAGACCTGGGCAAAACACGGCCCGCGGGCCACATCCGGCCCTTTGTGCGTCTCTGTCCGGCCCCCATGAGGCCAATCATAAATTACATTTGATTACAACTTAATAAAAAAAAAAAAAAATCTATGTCGTGCGTGCAATACAACTGTGGTGCTTTTATTTTGAAAGGCGTAGTACTTCCGTGTAGCATACGTGCAAGAAAGGTAAACAGCGTTAAGTGATGCTGCCGTTAAAATATGTGCTGACGCTAAGAAAAGAAAAGTTGACAAGGAATGACGTGCTTTCAACAAGACATGGACCGCTAAGTATTTCTTTACAGAAATTAAAAGGTGAAGCCGTGATTTGTGCTACACAGATCGCTGTTTAAAGATTTTAATTTGAATCCGCACTACACGACCAAGCATGAGGTAAAATACAGAAATCTGTCTGATAAAGAGCGCGCAACAGAGGCTGATGCATTGCTAGCAAAACTGCAAACCCAACAAGGAATTGGTAAAATGAGGTGGAAAACATTAAAACATTATTCATTTAATTGATGTGTTTCTATAGATGTGTTGTAATTCACAGTTTGAGGAATTTAACAAGTTAAGAATAAATTGGACTTATTAATGATTATTTTTGTTTTTTTACTCGACCTATACGCCACAATTTCACAGAGCCTAATATAAATATCTACAGAATAATTGTATTCTTATAATTACCAGTACCAGCTATTTAGAATATATAATTTAATGCATTTTACAATGGAAGGAAGTTGAGCAGGATTAAGTTCAAGTTATCGTTGATGTGGCCCTCTGACACAACTCAGGTTTTTCATGTGGCCCCTTGTAAAAATTAATTGCCCACCCCTGCTCTTGTTGCTTCCTGAAACTCGATCTTGATGTGATGTGTTTCGCTTCAGCCTTGTGTAGTGGGTCTAATTCTGCGTTGTGTTTTTTTTATTTATTTTTTTTTTTTGATGGATGAATAAGACACACTCTGGCTGGTCTCAACCGCTTTTAATCTTCTCTCTGCATTTTATAGAAGAGCATACAAAAACAGGGGTTTTCCTGAGTATGTGCTCTCCCTGCTCTCTCTTGGAAGAGTCTCGAGCAAGAGGAAGATGTTATAAATTAAATAAAATATGATTTGCATCACAGTAACTGAAGGAAGAAAAATACAAAAACTTGCATAAACTCACATACCTGCATTTTATAGAAGAGCATACACAAACAGGGGTTTTCCTGAGTATGTGCTCTCCCTGTTCTGCAACACCAAAAAAAAAACACAGTCACCACGCGGTCTCTACCAACACTAACGCCACCCCCAGTCATCCAGCAATGCACGAGGACCGCAGCAACTTCTCCTCCAGCAAGTTTATGACTCAATTTTATTAAACATATCTAACGTGGTGCCTCTGTGACTGCAACATCTTTACAAACATTTTAAACTAACTAATATTTACATTTTATAGCAAGAACCATGAAAATATATGGAGCAGCAGAAATGCGTACCTCTCTTGGAAGAATCCCGAGCAAGAGGAAGAAGTATTCCCCCGCAACACAATAAACGCGGCTTCAAAATAAAATATGTAGCCTACTTCCGGTATTTCTCGGACCTTTCCACAGGATTTTACAGCATTTCAAACATAACAATGAACATATTTAAACACACAATTCTTTATACCATTAATAACATTCGAAGGAATGAAGAAAAAAAAATGAATAACTGACAGAAAAAGTGCTGTCTTTCAAAATAAAAGTGCGCTTCCACTTCCTGTTCATAATATAGCGCAACAACATCACACCATTACACTTGCGTGCTTTCTTTGAATTTTTTCTTTTTTTTAATTTTTTTTGAATATATATATATATAATTTTTTTTAGGGCTGGGCAAGTTAACTCTTTATTATCCATTAATGCATTAATTCATTAATGCTGACATTTATTTTATTGTGCATTAACGCATGTTGCTCACATGCTTTTGTTTTAAAAAGTCTGTTTCTGGCTGCTGCGGAACCGGAAGACAATTGGCTGGTAAACAAGCGAAAAACTAAACAGACATGGAGAACGGTAAAAATCCGTAAACTTTACAGTTCAGGTAGCAACTCAGGTAGCAATATTAACAATTCTGTCTGGAAAAACAAAATTCTGCACTGCAACAAAACTTTGTCGTCATTCCTCCATGTTCCATCAGATCTGCCCCATGTTCTAACACGTTTTTTGTGTTAGATTAAAAAACGAAAAATGTAATAAAATGTCACTTTTATTTATTTTTTTTATTTTCGATTGATACTCGGATTGGTAAAATTACTGAACTTTAACATGGACATTTTCATTTTAAAGTTCTCCCAGATGGAGGATTCAACAGAAACAAGGTTATTTGTAACAACTGACAAGTTGAACTCCCCGTTAAAAGTTTCTGCTGTTACCTCAGAAATTAATGTTTTAATGTTCTGATTGTGCTGAGACACAATCATTTTTGTTGGATTTTGTTTGTAGACTTTTTTTTTTTTTTTTTTTAAATAAAAACAGGATGACATTAATGCCCTGGCAGTGGCAATCATTTTTTAAGATGAGATATGTGTTACTGACAAGTACTGATGTTAAAAGTGTTTGAACAACAAATGTTATGGCACTTTAGTTCATATGGCAGCAGAACATTTAAATTAAAGTGCATTTTGCACTGCGTTTACAATGCGATTAATCGCGATTAGAAATTTTTATTGTTGCCCAGCCCTAATTTTTTTGAATATTTTTGAAACCTCCACGATTGCTGAGACCGCGAACTGTGAGAGTTTACCGTATGTTATCGGGGCTATTCGTCATGATATCGGACTTATCGGGATGACGTCATGATTTCCTCTAATAATTATCGTGCATCCCTATATACAATATACCTTTCTTTTGAAAAAAAAAAAAACAGACTTGTTGTGAGCCCCTTTTTCTCTCTGTCTGCCTTCTTTCTTTGTCTTCTCTTTTCTGTCTCATCTCACTTCTTTATCATCTCTCATATTGCTCCAGATTGTAGTTTTGCCAAGTTAAAAATAACTGTATATCATGGGGGATGCAATACAGACAACCCTTACAATACTGCAGAGAAGGCAGAAATAGAGCAAAAACTTCACCTGGCCTCACCTGTTACCTGAGTATTGACTCTTTCGCCAGTCGGTTCCAGAAAGGGTTCATTACTTGAAGCTTCGTCTGCACACAACACCACCTACTGGCCAGGTGTATAATGACAGGCAGTTGTTTCTCAACCACAGCTGAATGTTTGTCTGTCGTGGCCCTTGGGAATGACTATGGGTGCGTTTACATGGGAAGTTTAATTCCTCTTTAATTCAGAATTAAAGTTAAAGCCGAATAAAAGTTACCATGTAAACACTTAATTCCATATGAAAATGTCAATTCCGAATTAAACTTAATTCCGAAGTAAGTGGCTGGTTTATTCCCATTTTAATTCCGAATTAAATAATTCCGCGGTCATGTTTACACTCATTCCTGTTTAAATTAATTCCCGTCTTTCTGCGCATGCTAGTTCTCTTGCCCGTCTGTCGCGATGACGCTTATATTCCGCGCTGGGCTTGTTTTCAAAGCGGCAGCACGCAGTAAACGGTGTTCAAGAGCAGATTTATTTAATAAATAGCTTGGAGGAACTGGAAATAATTAAAAGAACAGATGGCAGGAAACATAAAAATTGTGAGCTTTTCAAAGTTGTAGCGGCCAGGTTAAATGAAGAAGGTTTCACAGATAGAGACGCCACCCAGGTCAAAAATAAGTGGAATGTTGTTGCTAACCGAGTT
This sequence comes from Hirundichthys speculiger, assembly GCA_018398805.1. Lineage (NCBI taxonomy): Eukaryota > Metazoa > Chordata > Actinopteri > Beloniformes > Exocoetidae > Hirundichthys > Hirundichthys speculiger. The sequence goes on along the minus strand of JAGFBZ010000404.1, from coordinate 193,038 downwards.
AGCTAAGTTTGTTTTCTTCCGGTAGACGTAAAGACGTCCGCCCCCCCCATCCAATCAGAACCCTTCCCAACCCCCAGACCTAAAGCGGAGTTGGATAAAGCCGAACAAACGTGTTTTCCATGTAAACCTTAATTCGGAATTACTATTTCCATGTAAACTCGAAGGAAAATAGTTTAATTCAGAATTATTTAATTCCTAATTATTAATTCCGAATTAGAAAACATCATGTAACCGCAGCCTATGAATCACAAAGAACGTCAACGATTATGAATTACACAGAACGTATGACCAAAAAAAAATTATCTACATACATTATCAAATTTGTGCATCATAAAATATGTCATGAGTGTATTCTGTGGGTGTAACGTTTCCCGGTATAGAAGTATCATACGACATGGCAGGTTGTGTAATAATCCTATTTTTGGCTGCTTCCTCTTCACAGCAACAGGACGTCTGGTCTGTCATTGCAGAGCCAGAAGTGACACATTAAGACTTAACAATTAGCTCATAAACATTGTAGATAATCCACTGGAAGACAAAAAGCTTTGACCTAACTGTCCGTGACACAAAAACTTATCTGATTAGCAATGATGTGATTCTCCCGGGGCCTTGGATAAACAGTTATGTATTATCGCGCATATATATTATTATCTTTGATATATTTCTCTTGAAACTTGAGACACTATTTTTCATTTTGACACAATGATAGCAACTGCCCAGATGGGCTTAAATGCTCACTTCTTTAACTTTGTTTTCATTGTTGATCTGGAAACATCGACCCACATCAGAGAGGCATGATGTTTAATAAAAACCTCACACAATGAAAAACCAGTCAAAAAAACGTTCTGAAACCAGTTTAACTGGCATTTCAAACCATGACAGCATTCCCATGACACCACCAGAGTATCAAAATGAAATCCTACCTTTGAATTACATCTAATATTTGTACACATTCATAGTCCCATGAGACTTTAAAAAGATACTTGCCATATTGTTGGTAATTATGTTTTATTGTTGAATTCAGTGAGAAAAAAATAAATCTTTCAGTTAAAAAGGGGGAAAAATCCTCAAGTTTCAAAATGAAGTAAATATAGCCTCAGATAAATAGAAACACCTGACATACTCTGTGTCATTGTTATATATTTCTATCATCAGACTACACCCTGGACTGGCTCATTTATTTACTAGGTCAACATGTAGAAGCAGAAGATGAATAACACAGCACATCCCATCATGCAACATTCTGTGGAAATGACCTTAGGAGCAGGAACAAGTGATCATTTCAAAACATTCAGTCTCTCACAATTGCAGAAAAATCTTTCCCACTCATCTTTACAGTTACTGATTTACATGTTGTAATGTACCCAGGTGTTGTGGCTGCAACACGAGCCACGATCATTACCCTTCCACCACCGTGCTTGACAGTAGGAACCAGGTGTTCGTGCTGATGTGTTATGGCACTGCGCATTATGACCACAAATGTCTAATTCCAGCAGTTTCAGAAGCAGCTCTGAAATTTGATCTTGCACAAAAATCATGAACTTTTTTATAAACTTTAAAATGGAACATGCAAGTCTGAGATGAAACACAGCTCTTAGGTTTTTTTTTGTAGTTTCTTTGAGCAGTGCACAATTTGACGCTGTAGTGAATTTATTGAGAAGTTTGGCAACTGTCTTGAAATGTTTTCCTTCTCAATAATCTTTATTAAGCAGAAGAATGTACTCTGAGCTGTACGGCAATGAACGTTCTTATAAATATAACCCAGATTAATTGGCAGAAACATTGAGTTTTCTGAGATCAAATCTGATGTTCTTCCTCCTGGACGTTGAGTTAACATCTGAAATCTTAAGAGCAGCAATGCGACAAAATCTGATCAGTTAACTGCATTTGATCAAATCAAATCAAACTTCATTTATAGAGCGCTTTACATAAAAAAATAAAAATAAAAACAATGCACATTAAAACAAAATAAAAGCCATCACACACCCCAAGATACTACAGTGATCCCTCGCCAATTTGCGGTTTTAGTTATTTGCGGATTTTTCAGAAATATGTGATATAATAAAAAAAATCAAGAAAAAAACTCAGAAACATCACAGGATGTTGTGCGCGTTCTCTCACAACGAAGAAGTGAACCAGCCTGGCCCCTTTAAGAAGGTGGCCTTATGGGTAATGCTGTGGCCTTATGGGTAATGGTGTTTGTGTGTCGTGTGACGGCAGAATGAAAACGGGGTTAGATGAAAACACAAACATACAAGCAAAGCCACCCCCCCCCCCCCCATGCACCACAAACATGACAAAACTCCCTCTTTTCTGTCTCTAAAACAAAAAAAAAAAGGTATAAAATGCTTCTATTTGATGAAAATAAATAAATGAATAAGTACCCCTAGCTGCCCAGACAAGGTGAGTAACACCTGGCTGCTATCTTATTCTCCTAATTCTGATCAAAGCAGTAAGGGTGTTAGAGTTAGGGAGCATTTTGGCCTAGTTTTTGTTCAGTTAATAATGAAACTGCAATATGTTGTGCCGTTAAGTTATGTTTATCTTATTTAGAGACCTGATAATGACTAGTATGTCCTGATGTGTAAAATCTTAGAACAAAAAGAAGAAACATTATCTTTTTGAGTTTAGTACTATATGTACCAAAGTCTGATGAAATAATGAAAGCAAAGTAAAAAAAAAAGTAAAGCAAGAATCTTCCTAAATGTCTCAAGGGACCATCATTTCCAGTAAAAACATTCAAGATAGTTAAGGGGAAGAGTTTTTTCCAAAATGATCTGTTTGCTGTACAGGAACACACCATGAGTAATCATTTTTACTGGCGTTCACTCTCTCGGGCTTCTGTTCAGCACCGTGTCTCTCTGTTATGGGTCAGTGTCAGAATGCTGTTTATTCAGACAGGTGTGGCCAAATGAAACAAGCATGCAGGTGCTTCAGGGCAGTTACATCAACATCTCAGTTGTGAAACTAATGTGAGATATTTGTGACAAATAAAGAACAGTCTGTGTGACTGTAACTACTCCTCAGCCCTCCCTGACAGGAATGACAACATTTATCACAACTGGGAGGGAGGTGTGGCAGCTCAGTGAGCATTTAAAAGGCTCCTCTGGTGTTGAGTTTGAACTTGAGCACAAAGTTCATCCAACATGCAGGTATGTTTCAGGAGCTCTTTTGAAGATTGCCATTTTTACCCTTTCGTCTTGTGTTTTTTTAAATTGTGATTTTTGCTGAGACAAACGTGTCATTCTTAAACTCAGATAAAAAAGAAGAATCTACTCGGCTATTATGAGCTTGCATTGGTGCTCCTCCTGAGCCCCTGTCATCAGGCTAAGGTAAATAGAAAAAAATATTTTACTACATTTGAGACATGAATAATTGAAGTGTGCTCCATGTTCCTTATTGCCTTGTGTTAAATGGTGTATTTACACAAGGTTGAGTCTATTTTTAAAACTGTCTTGTTTGTGCTACAGATGGCAGGCATTCCTCAAGGTAAGGAACATTTCAGTAACGTTCATTTTCAAATTCTTTCAAATTTCAAATATTCTTTATTTAAATCAATGTCATCTTTACTTTTTGTCATGTTAACCTCGACAACAGACTGCTCACAGATTAAGAGTCAGTCACCACAAGCGTCCAGTGGAGTTTACACCATCCAGCCTCCGGGAGTCAAAGGCTCCTTCCAGGTATCAGAAATGAACGATCAATGCAGTTTCTGCAATAAGTGTAAATGTTTTCAAGAAACATTTCAATGTCAAAATTAGTTGCAGTGAAATGTGGAAAACATTTGATGTAAAGGGTTTATTATGGTTAAGGTTAGGTGAAGGTGAGCACAAACATAAGCACAGCTGAAATGACCTGCCTCCTCTAGCTCCTGAGGGTCACTTCAGTTTTTGTCATTTTCTAACAGTTTTGTTTTGTGGGAGAAAATACAGCGAGAAAATAATTCTATTTAACAATTACATTTTTGAGCTTTATAGAGCATTTTGATTTCATAATGACAGAGAATCACCACAGTGTGAGCTCTCCAGAGGATTTATAGCTGGTTAATTTTCTGAAATTCAAAATATAAGCTGAGAACTCCTGGTTTCTTCTTCTCTTTCTAGAATGTCTGTAAAATACACTTTACAGAAGAATAGAAAAAAAAAAACCTTGATATGTTTCACGGGCAGGTTTACTGCCAGATGCATCCAGATGGAGGTTGGACAGTGTTTCAGAGACGCACTGGAGAAGATTTGCCCTTCGACAGAAATTGGCAAGAATATAGAGATGGTTTTGGAAACAAAACAGGTATGTAAAGAGCCTGTTAACTATTGACAACATCAAATATGGTTTTAAATTATATTCAGGGCCGTTTCTAGTTACCTTGGGGGCCCTAGGCAAGAGTAAGCATGGGGGCCCTCCCGGCCCAAAATCACCAAGAAAATCATTCAATCCAAAAATCTTTTATTTTAAATAACAGAAGTGCACAATAATGTAAGAACACTTAAAATACAGGATAACATAACACACACAAACTGGTTAGCTTACTGTTAATTACTGTTTAAATAAGCCAAGTTAAGGTGCAGTAAACGTGTCATGTGCAGTTGTGCTTCCTGAGACTACAGACTGGGACAAAGTGGCATCATAACTTTTTTAAAAATAATGTCAGCTTATATACCTTTGAACTTACCACTTTCCCGTTTTCTTTTTTCTTCATCTTCTTGTTTTGTTTTGTTTTTTTTTTTTCCTTTTTGCGTGTCCTGATGGATATGCTCGCTTCATTTTTCTTGTATCGAGTTTGAAGCACCGCAGAAAGCCGGCCATGGGCAGTCGGGGCCCCATTAGGGGGGTTCCAAACGTGTCGCTGTCGTTGTGTCATTGATATGGATCGATATTGGCCGCGTCTCGGGGGTCACTTAACACACGAGGCAGTGACAGCTAGTGGGGGCCCTATGCGAGGGGGTTTTCAACGTATCGTCGTTGCAGTGTCTAAAGCTGTTCAGTCATTTTGTCATTGACAAAAGGACCAATGTCACCGCTGTCCTGGGGCCCCTTCCAGCTTGGGGCCCTAGGCAATTGCCTAGTATGCCTACCCCGTTGCGACGTCTCTGATTATATTTGAAGTGTTTGAAACAAAATAAACTCAATATACTTTTACAGCTGTGGAAGTATTTGGAATTCTGTCAGTGTTTGGACTGATTATTGGTTAAATATTGCTTATTTGACTGTACTTTTTTGATTCTCTCAGGTGATCACTGGCTTGGTTTGGAGAATGTTTTCCTTCTGACCGAGGACAGATCCAAGAACTGGGTTCTGAGGGTAGACCTGTGGGACCATGAAGGTGGCAGTGCATATGCTGAGTACCAGGACTTCAGACTGGGAAGTGAGACAATGTCTTACAAACTGCACGTTGGCCGATACAGTGGAACTGCAGGTACCGGAGCATCTTTAACTATGACTCTGTAATACATCTGTGCAGATGATGTTGACTTCTGAAACTGATGCATGCTCTGTATCATGACATATTCATATTCACATATGAGCTTTAGCTCCTCCCATTCCTAATCAATATGACGTGGCTCCACCCTTTGCAGCTAGAACAGCTTCAACTCTTCTGGGAAGGCTGTCCACAAAGGTTTAGGAGTGTGTTTATGGAGATTTTTGTCCATTCTTCCAGAAGAACATTAGTGAGGTCAAACACTGATGTTGGACCAGAAGGTCTGGTTCTCAGTCTCTGCTTTATTCATCCCAAAGGTCTTCTATCAGGTTGAGGTCAGGACTCTGTGCAGGTCAGTCAGGTTCATCCACACCAGACTCTTCCATCCATGTCTTTATGGACCTTCCTTTGTGCACTGGTGCACAGTCATGTTGAAGAGGAAGGGACCAGCTCCAAACTGGTCCCACTAAGTTGGGATCATGGATTTGTCCAAAATGTCTTCAGAGTTCCTTTCACTGGAACTAAGGGTCCAAGCCCAGCTCCTGAAAAACAAGCCCACACCATAACCCCCCCTCCACCAAACTTTACACTTGGATCAATGCAGTCAGACCAGTACCGTTCTCCTGGAAACCACCAAACCCAGACTCTTCCATCAGATCACCAGATGGAGAAGTGTGAACGTTCCTCCACTGCTCTAGAGTCCAGTGGTGGCTGCTTTACTCCACTGCATCTGACTCTTTGCATTGTTCTTGGTGATGTCTGGCTTGGATGCAGCTGCGTCACCATGGAAACCCATTGATGAAGCTCTCTGCTCTGTTGTTGAGCTGATCTGAAGGACACATGAAGTCTGGAGGTCTGTAGAGATTGAATCTGCAGAAAGTTGGCGACCTCTTCGCACTATTCGCTTCAGCATCCTCTGACCCCGCCCCCTCAGTTTACCTGTCCTACCACTTCGTGACTGAGTTGCTGTTGTTCCCAAACACTTACATTTCCTCATAATACAGCTGTGAAATATTTAGGAGCGAGGACATTTCACGACAAGATTCGTTGCAGCCCACCAAACACCAGACATCCATGGACGACTTTTTTAAGGCTAAATCAGGTCAGCGCATCGTGGCCATCATTTAGCCCTAAAGAAGATGTTGAAAACCCGTCCCTGTTTAGCTGTTCTTTTATGGTCCACATAACAGAAGTCCACAGTTTGTAAACTTCTGGTTTTAACTGAAAAATCTTAAAAATGACAGCGTTTATCCCTTTGGGTAGCTTCTATCAACTTTCACTTTTCAACCAAATTCAGACGCGATGGACGTCTTTGTGTAGACGTATTTTCTATGGCTCGGAAGTGACAGCTTTTCACCTTTCATTTTTCAACCAAATCAAAACCTGGTTTAGAGGCCTGACAAAGTCGTCTTTTCAACGTCTTTTCAATGTCTTTTCAACGTAACTTTGCTTGGTGGGACAGTTGGCATCCTGTCACAGTTTCACGCTGGAATTCACTGAGCTCCTGAGAGCGACCCATTCTTTCACAAATGTTTGTAGAAACAGTCTGAATTTCTAGGTATTTAATTTTATACACCTGTGGCCATGGAAGTGATTGGAACACCTGATTCTGATAATTTAGATAAGTAAACAAATACTTGGCAATATAGTGTATGAAGCCATGAGATTAGCAGATTAGCATGTTGCTATGTTTGTTCTGGATCAACAGTGGATCAACAGTGCCATCTTCCTGTGTTGTGTTGTGGTGTAGTTTTAAAGAAAGCCAGAGACTTCCTTCATACATTTCTAACCTTTAACAACTTCCTGTCGAACCACTCTCTAAAGGTGATGCCATCCGTGGAGTCTCTCCACACGTTGACCAAAATGGCTTCGGCTTCAGCACCATCGACCGTGACAACGACGGCTGCGACCCGTGCATCTTTGGCGACATCGCTCATAGAGAGTGTACTTTAATCGAGGGCGGCGGCTGGTGGTACAGCAGGTGTTACTCTGCAAATCTAAATGGTGACTGGCATCCTTCTGGTGACCACACCTATTGGGCCTCAGGGCTCCACTGGCCCACCTGGAAATCAGGGTCCTACTCTTTCAAGGCCACCAGAATGATGATCAGACCTGAGTGAGAAGATCCTGGTTGACCCTGTTTATATCGCGCTTCCAGGCTATTTCTGTCTTTCAAAATTATTTATTATTTCCATATTTTCCATACATGTTCCACGTTATTTCCAACATGCCGACACATAAGAAAACATGCTGAAAGTAGGACAGGTAACCCTTGAACTGATCTTTCATTGGGACTAATGCTCAATAAGCTGTAAATTAATCTTCATAGTTTGGCAATAATCAAAGTTTCAACATTAACTGTATGGATTCTAATAATCATTGAAGCAAATTAAACTATGATATTTAAGCTTTTTTAAAAATGTTTTGAGCATTACTGCTGTATTAGTGTCTGTTACAGGGTTGTAGCAGTGACCTGAAACAATGCTTTACATGGCTTATATGATGGAAATAAAAATTTTTAAAAATCTGATTGAGAGCATATGTTTCAGTGTCTGAAGTGACTAACTCAAAAACTCTGATACAATATAACCCTGTCACTTTGTTTTGAACTAACAGAAGTTAAGTCAAAGTCAAAATGGTTTAAGTCCAAGTCCAGTCACAAATGCTTAAAATTAGGGTTAAATTAGTCCTGGACTAAAGAACTACACGTCTGATATTTAACTGCATACAGTTCTGTGCTGAAATGACACATCAAGGTGTAATAAATGTGACATTACTAACAAACACTTATTTCTTTCAGCTGATGTGGTATTTAAACCATTGTGATGTAATATAGAATAAAAGGATGTTTGTTGGGATATTATGGGTTATCAGTAAGCAGCTAAAGAAAATTATTAGTAACAGAAATATATTAACTAAACTGATAAAACAGCGCACTACCTTCATAAGGAAATAATATGCATTCCAGGCTGCAAATAGACGTGGTGCTTCAAAACAACAGAGGATTGATCCAAGCAAAATAAACACAAATGATTTCTCTTTAAAATATATCAGAATTTATTAACATAAATATTCTAGGACATTCAAGATCACTTCGATTAACAGTTCTTATATCAACTTAAACTACATATAACCAACTCAAACAATTAAGAGAAGAAATAAAGTGCCAGTGTGTACATGTATGTCAGAGGAGGTTTGTGGTAAACTACAAATATGACAGACGAGCTCGTCGAGGGGTGGGGGGGGGGGGGGTGGGGGGGCTCTCAGTCTGCCAAGCAGAACCACACAAGTGAAGAAGTTAGTGCAAAGAAAAAAAAAGGAAGAATAGAAAATAAGTTTTAATAACTGCACCACCAGTAAACTCAGCAGTTTGGTTGTTTCGCCACAAAGAAAAGTGGTGTGTAAAAGCAGCTTCACTGGTCACGGTTACATGATGTTTTTTAATTTGGAATTAATAATTCCGAATTAAATAATTCCGAATTAAACTATTTTCCTTCAAGTTTACATGGAAATAGTAATTTCGAATTAAGGTTTATGTGGAAAACATGTTTTTTTTCGGCTTTATCCAACTCTGCTTTAGGTCTGGGGGTTGGGAAGGGTTCTGATTGGATGGGGGGGGGGCGGACGTCTTTACATCTACCGGAAGAAAACAAACTTAGCAACAACTCGGTTAGCAACAACATTCCACTTATTTTTGACCTGGGTGGCGTCTCTATCTGTGAAACCTCCTTCATTTAACCTGGCCGCTACAACTTTGAAAAGCTCACAATTTTTATGTTTCCTGCCATCTGTTCTTTTAATTATTTCCAGTTCCTCCAAGCTATTTATTAAATAAATCGTCTCTGCTCTTGACCACCGTTTACTGCGTGCTGCCATTTTGAAACTTTGTTTTGAAAACAAGTCCAGCGCGGAATATAAGCATCATCGCGACAGACGGGCAAGAGAACTAGCATGCGCAGAAAGACGGGAATTAATTTAAACAGGAATGAGTGTAAACATGACCGTGGAATTATTTTATTCTGAATTAAAATCAGAATAAACCAGCCACTTACTTCGGAATTAAGTTTAATTCAGAATTGACATTTTTCATATGGAATTAGGTGTTTACATGGTAACTTTTATTCGGATTTAACTTTAATTCTGAATTAAAGAGGAATTAAACTTCCCATGTAAACACACTGTCTGCATTTTGTTTCTTTAACTAGGAAATTTGGATGTGCATTTGCTTTATGTGGCACGAGAAATATATTAACAGGCTGCATGAGTATAATGAGAAAAATCACACCAAGAGTGGATAAAAACACCGAAGCATCAAGGAGCACCAGTGAAATATATTCATAGTATTTGTGTTTGTGACAGAAAAAAATGAATTATTGCATTAGACTAAACGTCAGACTGAAATATATGTAAACATCTCAGAATTGAATAAATTGATCATTTTTAATCTCTTCTCAATTCATCAATTATTGATCAATTTGTAAACTCCTATCCTAAAGAATCCTAAAGAATAAAGAATTGCAAAGAACCCTAAAGTCTGTTCTGGAGGTAACTGGTAGCCAGTGTCAGCTCAGCGTTTCTGGTTCTTCTTACAATTCTGGCAGGTAGAAAGAGCAGGTAGAGGGATGTTGCAGTAGTCAAGACTGGTGGATATGAAGACGTGTAGCTTCTCTAAATCTGTTCTGAAAGTTAGAGCTCTGATTCTGGATATTTGTTTCAGGTGATTAAAACCTGTTTGATGTCACTGCTAACGTTCAGGTCTGAGCGAATTAAACCTCCAAGATTCCAAACCAGGGACTCTTGTGTGACATCCATACTCAGTTAGGGTTACGGTTACTAACCGTAACCCTAACTAACCTAACCGTCGGTTAGGGCTAGTAGCCCTCATAGCGCTGCTGTTCTTCTCAGGTGGGGAGAACTGTGATGTTCTGCTTTTCTCTTATTACAGAGGAGCAGCATCAGTGCAACACCAGCGAGATTAGATCTTCACACTCCAGTCAGTCTGAGTTTTTTATTCTTTTTTTTTCACAGTATGGCCACCATAGGGAGATTTGTAGGTTACTCACGACCAGAGAGTGAGATGCAGTTCATCCCAGCCGGAGAGAGTGAAGAGGCGCAGCTGCATTTACACAGTAATACATTTGCTGTGGGACTGAAATGCAAAGCCGACTGGGATTTTTTGAGTAAACTCTCAGTCATGGGCCGACATGCCTTACTCTGCATGGAAATGGTGATTGAACACATTTTGAGGAAAAACACAAAACGATAGAGAACTTGTAATTCGTGTTCTGTTAGGTGCAACATCCATGAACTAGGCAGTAAATTAAGACAAATAATAAATATTTATACCACTGCCAACCATGTGGCAGGTCTGGGTTCGAATCCCGGTTGCGTCAGGAAGAGCATCCAGAGTAAAAATTCAAATCAGTCATGAAGGTCAGTCTGCGGTGGCGACTCCGAACAAGGAGCAACCGAAAAGGGGAGTTTTAAATTATGCATCTCCAATTAAATGACTGATAGTTCTGGTGGCAGGGCAACCAGCTTGTGGTACCATACACCCCCCACATCTTTGATCGTAGTTACCAGTAGAAGGTAGTAATAGGCATCAGCTCGTTGACGTCATCTCTGAAAAACATTTCCAGTGTTTAGTGCTCGACCAGGCATAAGAATTTATATCTGGAAAAAGGCATGAGCTTAAACAGAACAGCAGTGGGTTTGGGAAATGACTCAGTCGTTTAAGTAATTCAACTGTCTTTTCTCAGAGTCCAGATCCATCTGAGTGTCCTTCAAATGGCCATGATGCCCCCCATCCCACCAGGTTTAGCTTGAACTACTGGAACCACTTTGATAATAGTAAAATATATATTTTTTTATATTTCTGATAAATTTAAAAGATTATCAACAACTAGTCAAGGAAGTGTGATCAACTGGCAACTCTCAACTCAGTCCATCCTGTCAAACCCCTTTTCTGATGCTCTTTGGACTATTCTAAATTCCCTTTCGGGGGGCATGTGTACGACAGCAGGACGTCAATCATGTTCTTGATAATTGGAGGCTGTGGGTGGAGGTTGTGTGGCAAGTGGTGGGCCAGGCTCATCTCCCAGGCATCCACCAGATGGACATTCACTCCTTTAAAGATGGCCCTTAGCGCCTTGTCCCGCCGCAATGAAAACCAGTCACTGTTGGTCAGAGTCTCGTAGAGCGTCAGAGCTTTGGGGTTTGCGGTCCGGATGACGACCAGAGTACCTGGAGCCCTGGCCAGGAGCCGCACCACCGCCTGACGGATACCCTGCAACCGCTGGATGTAGACCTCCATAGGAAAAGTGCTGAAGTGTGACCAGATGCCAATAACCACAACAGTGTTGGCGCCTCCTTCCATGCTGTCCAGTTCATTGGCAATATAACGCAGATGACTGACTGGGACGTTGCTGAAACGGATGGGAGGTCCATGGCAGCGGTAGGTGACTAAAATGTTGTTTGCATAGTCCATAGCCATGAAAGGTCCCACCTGCTTCTGCCTGTGCTGATTAAACTCCTTGAGACCTAAATTTATGACAAAGACAACTGATTAGGCTGCAGTGTGAACAAAGCAAAATGTTTCCAGAAGTCCCTGCCAGGCGCCTACCTGGTAATGTTGTGTTCAGGTATTCATACCACTGTCTGATGGTGGAGTCTCCATACATGTGGACCACCTTCCCTTTCAGACACTGACTGATTGCTGTGGAATTGAACTGGCGAACTGTGGCGCCCTCTAGTGACCGCCACACACCCTGATAATAATAGCCACTGGGTCCAGTGTTCATAATGCTGCTGCTCCTCTCTGGTTGATGTGAGAAGACATGAACAAAGATGATGTGCGTTATAAATACTTTGCACAAAACACACACACGTGTACCGTCGGCATAATTGGAAAAATGGTTTCTCAATCAGGAAAATCAAGAATACCCCCCCATGCCAGGAAACAACTTGTTAACTCGGTCATCATTTTGGTAGTTGCTGACTTGAATTGATATTCGCAGTATTTTCCCACATGTTACACATAAATAAAGAAAAAAATAGAAAAGGCCAAAAGAACGACTAGCAAACGAGGGAACGGAGGAATTTACGTTACACCTTGAATGCAGCCTAGAGCACGGTGTACTGATGTAAACAAACAAAATGGTGGCGATTGTAAGGAACTTTTTTAAAGTTTCCGAAGAAGATAGTTCGCTGGTTATTTGTGACAAATGCTTCAAGCTAATTCCACAAGGAGGGAAAAATACGCCAAACCCGATCAGCCATCTGAAACGTAACCATCGCTTTTGAAAGTTTTGAAATTGCACTAATGTGAGCTAGAGCTGACGTGAGCTAGCGCTAGTGAGCTAGTGCTAGTGAGCAGGCCAGCAGGCCAGCAACAAAGAATAACAATATCCTAAATGGAGATAGGCTAAAAAAAGGGGCAAATTGTGTGGGCCCCATACAGTTTCAGTAACAGATTTGCTGGTGAGTCTGACATTTGTATTCATGTGTGTGATTGTGTTTTGATTGTGCTTGTTAGGATGTGTTTTGATGGCAGAAGCTTTTTTTTTTTTTTCTATTTCTGTTGCTTTTCTTTTAATCTGATAAAGCACTTTGCGTTGTACAAGTTGTATCAAAAGTGTCATACAAATAACATTTGACTGGGTGGTTGGTTGACTGAGTGGAAGCTACCGGGTTTTCATCAGAGTCCATATGAACAAACACAGGAAAGGTATCACGTTACCGTGCAATAGCGCATTTACCGTTTATTAGCGGCCTGTCTGTGCATGTGGTGCAACCGCAGGCCAGAGAGACGGCAGGTGGAGGGCAGGTGTACAGTGTTAAAATTAATAATATCATTTACTAAATCTATTTTAAATGTTTGATACAAACAGCAAATAAAGTAAACAGACTCACCGCAGCACCATCACCTGAGTTTGCTGCCATGGCCGACCGGTCCGTCTTACTATCTGGGTGGGTGTCACATGACCAATGGAGCGTAACGTGATTGGCTGGACGTTGGCTGAATTAAAACAGGGATCGATTGCTTCTCCCTGGTGACCCGGATGTTGAGTCTGGTTCTTTTTACACTGAATTTTTTGAGGTTGAATTTTTTTACACTGAATTTTTTGAGGTTGAATTTTTTTACACTGAATTTTTTGAGGTTGAATTTTTTTACACTGAATTTTTTTGAGATGTTGATTTTTTTTTTTTTACACTGAATTTTTTGGGGTGTTGAATTTCTTTACATGTTGAATTTTGAAAAACTGAATATTTTAAGACAACAATTTTTTTCAACACTGAATTTATTTTAACTAAATAAAATTCAGAGGCAAAAAAAAATTCAGTGCTAGAAATCTGATGTTTTTTAAAATTCAAAGTCTGATTTTGATGCTGAAAAATTTCAATCTTAAAAATTCGTATTCAAACTCAGGTGGCACAGAAATACTTCCATAGAAAGGCCACCATGGAAACTACTGACGAACTCAGATGGGACCTATTTTGCAGCCCACCTTCAGCTCATGTAGGATCCACATATAAATGCTAGCAGGGAAGTTAGCCACACACTGGACAACAGTGGAGCAAACAATCCTTTGTTTTGTGGAGAAACAGCTGCTCTAAAGTAATTAGTATTGATTCTTATGGGATATCCATATTCAACACAATAGACACAAAGCTAACTCGGGAGCAGAACTCGGTGCAGAAAGATATGTAACCAGTAATATTTTTTTTTTTTTTTGGCCTGCTTATGCATAACAATCTGTGGTTCTTTTTTTCTAATGTATAATTCAGAAATCTTTGTGGTGGTAAATGTTGGGATTTACCTTTCTGTTTTGGCTGCACAGTGATGTTGGCAGGTCCTGAAGCAGGAATGAAGACTTTCAAGTTAACACCACTGAAGCAAAGCACAGAGAAAAAATAAAGATCATAAGTGCTGAAAGTAAACCTTAGAGTAAGCATCTGAAGCTAACACCGACCTTTGAAAGAGCTTCTGCTCCTGAGGCCCGAGCTTTTGTTTGAATCCGCCCATGGTATGGGTGACTCGAAGATCACAGTCTAATTTCTTTGGTTTGTAGCAGAACCACAGTTCACCAGTCTGAGGTCAGTGTAGTTGCACAGCCGCTCCAGAGTTGCATTAAGGCATAGATTACAGGTAGTAGTTTCAGAGATGGAGCCTGAGCGAAAGAGGCTTTTGAAATAAATCCTGTCGGGTTGCTCTTTGGTCAGTTTGTGCAGAACTGTGACTGCTTCGCTGGGGTGAACCAGGGTGACCTTTTAAGAGAGAGAACAAGAAATAAAACTTTGGAATGACTGGAAGGATTTATTATCTCTTATACAAGTAAAGTCAGATAAGGCAATATTACTCGTAGAAGCAGATAAATAAGATTTATCATCGATTGAAGAGACATTGTCTGGTAGCAGAGGTAGCCTTTGAGGCACAAGGCCCAAATGTTTTATTAAAAACTCTGAATCTTTTTTGAGCTTTCACGATGATGACACCTCTATAATTTTCAATATTACTTTCCTCTGCTTTCTTTACTGAGCCTGTAGTGTCTATTTTTCCTTGTTTTATCTTCTATATGAAGTATATTAAGGGCCACTCACTGTATTCTGATTTCGTGCCAAAGTTTCTCACAGACTCGCAAGCACAACAGTTCTCCCATATATCCATTACAGATTGCGATAAAATCCACCTTATGGATCAGATCCAGATCACCTTTGGAAATTTGATAGAGGTTTCCATCGTCAATCCCTGAGTCAAATTTCATGAGTTTTCTATAAGATGATCTTTGTCTGATTTTGCCGTTCAACAGTGATGGTTAACACTTTGAAATGTCCCACTTCTTTTGTATTGTCCGAATACAAAAGTAGACAGGCCATTTTATTTCTCTCCTAATTCTGGACATTGAGGCTGACCTTGTACTTGAGGGCCCCCTAGTGGCTAGAGGGGTCATACACATCTGCACAGTCCACAAGAAAAAGCTCTGGACATTTGATATCACGTGTGTTTTATGTTTCAATGTTCTTTTATTGATGTCTACAGCTTCACAATGGCTGGAGTAAAGATGCCTTTTCGAAATTGCCTCCTTGTCAGTCATAATTTGCCTTTATATAACATAAATTTATTAACTTATTATTATATTCAGAAGGGCAAAAAATGGTCAATTCAATTGGATTGTTAATATTAACAAAACAATTTAAGTGCGATGTTCTATGTTATACTGAAAAGAAAATCTGATTGTAAAATTGAGATGGAGACTGGTTCAGCTACTAATATCAAAGACAAACCCACAACCTCAGCAGCAGGTTGGTCTGGTAAGCTAAAAGAGTTTTTAGACAATATGTAAAAAAATAAAAAAACAATTTCCCACCATCATGTTTTTTTTTTTCATTTTAAATAACAGCATACAACTCTCTTGCCACAACTTTGTATCCCTTTACTATCTTCACTTCACTATGTTGTACATCAGCAACAATGTATCTATAACAGAACTACATCTGACATCATGACAGGTGAGTTACAACAGGGAAGAAAACCAGAGTGACTGCAAAAAAGATAGAAGAAGAATACATTATGGACAGTGTCATAAGTTTGACTTAACCCTCCACGCCTGGAGGATCCTCTGAGCTAAGAAGAAAAAAAGTTTCCTTTGTGATGCTTTAAACACTTTTTGTAGTTGCTACTGAATTACATGTATGCATGTAAATGTACATTACATATATGTGTTAATGTTCTAGTAACACTGGCAACTGATGTTTAGAAATTCCAGTTTCTAAATCCAGCACTTTTATAAACTGAACACCATACAGTATGTGCTGGTTAAGAGAGAAAAGTTGACGAAGCAAAATATCAAATTTGGAGCAGAGGCAGTAGTTAACAGTCCACGGGGAGACCACAAATACAGTCACATTTAACGCGATAGTTTCTAGGATTACCTCAACGTGTGCACTTCCTTCCCACAGTAAGGAGAAGACAGCCAAGTAGCTGCCGTTGCGAAGATCCACCACTTGCCCCGCTACTCCTGCGTGAAGAGTCGGGTTGTGTAGTCGGGCTAATAAGACATCGCCCCCAGACTCCTTGGGAACACCATGGAAGCTATGGATCTTTATCAGAACCTCCAGCTCATCCCCTACGCACCACTGCCTCCCTCCTCTCGGGGGGAGGACGGTGAAGGTGCTGTGAGCTGGATCACTGGTTCCATTGAGGGAAAAGGGGGATGATAAGGGGGGAGTTTCAGGCCAGGCAGTTAAGTTTTTTAGGAAGTCTACCTCAAGGGCATCTTTTGCGGACCGTGGCTGGACACTGCAGAGGATATTATGCTCCTGAGGTTCAGGGGAGGTGCTGACTTTATAGTTCAACTGAAAGAAAGTTTACACAGAGATAAAACAAATGAAAGGCTTAATTCACACAGTTCTAAAATACAAAATGCTGATTAGTTCAAAAGGGTGGATAATTGTTGCTGTTGGTGATTCTTTAAGTGACTGCTGGGATTTCACCTAGCTTTACTCATAGAAATAAATGAAATAATAAAATTAATCTGTGTCAAGATTATCAACATGCTTTGCTCAAAGACCCTTAATCCCTAAAGACAATTTTTCTTAATCCACTTTAAGGTTTTTTTTTTCCTTTTGCTTTTTGCCCTGTAGATATGGAGCCTCGTTTGGGTCACAGTTCAATGATTAAATGAGTCTATTATTATGAAATATTTCCCATTATTATGATAATGGTTTCATTTTTCATAAGAATGAGCTTTTACATAATAATGGCTTTGTTTTTCATAAGAATGATTTGTGTGTCAATCACAGCAGAGAGGGTGGAACCATTTATGTGATTGGCTGCTCTTTCAATCAGGCATAAGCAACAGAACAGTGAATCGTCAAATCGGGTCAAAATAGCATCGCCTGATAAATTATCATTTTCGATATTGTCTGCTAACCTGGTCAAGGTTTCCCGTAGCTCAGTCCAAGCTGCCGTAGCTACAATCGGACTAGGAGCGCACCTTGATGACGCCACGGCCCGCTGCTAACGGGACCTCACGGCCAAAACTAGTAGATGTCGGAGCGTAGAATGGAGAAGGATCAGCCAATGAGCGTGCAGGTCAACCACTGGTCCCGCCCACTGGCAAAATGTCATTATTATGTAAAAGCTCATTCTTATTAAAAATGAAGCCATTATGTAAAAACTCATTCTTAGATTTAAAAAAAAAAAGCTATTCTGAAATAAACTAAGATTAAATAATAATAAAAATATATTTCATAATAATAAAATTTTTTTATAATGATGGGAACTATTTTCTAATAATACACATATATTTCATAATAATGGGAAATATTTCATAATAATAAACACGTATTTCATAATAATGGGAAACATTTCATAATAATAGATACATATTTCATAATAATAAATGCCTGTATTTCATAATAATAGACTCATTTATTCATTGAATTATGTCCCGAATGGGGCTCCATACGTAGAGTCCGCTGAAGTCAGCTGAATTTCAAATGTTTCAAATGTAGCCCTGACCTCTTGCTGAATCTGTTGACATAGTTCATTGCATAACTACAAAATCGCAGACCTCAAATCAGTCTATGAATTACAAACCACTGCATACTGAACAAATGGCTTCTTCAAAAAAATATTTATATATGGATAATATCTACATTAAAAACACCCCCAACAATCTCTCTATTTGACTGCGGTGTAGTTTCTTTATTTAAAAGGACAAATCTGTAATGAAATCTGTAACAAATCACAGATCTGGATTGTGAATTAAACTAGAGCTCATCTTATACAGACTTTTTTTCACTCTTTTTTGCTAAGTTTTTTGGACTGACAAGCTATATTTAGTGTGTCTAAAGAGGATTCAAAGTCACTTCTACTTTAAGTAAAACCTTAAAAAATAAATTTAAAAAAAGTCCTCACCTCTGTCTGCACAGATTGAATGTTCTTTGAGATGACGACACAAATCCAGAACTGGAATAACAGGAAAATCAGGAAGATGGAGCCACACTTCAAAAAGCAAGTATTTTTAGGGGCTCTACCCTTCATGAACAGCAAAGACCTCATCTGGAACCAGATCAAAATTAAAACAAAAAAAAAAGTTATACATATGCACCTGTTAAAAAAAAAAAAATCAATAAATGTTCATATACACACTGTGTATATATGTGCTCCGATATATTTAGTTTACATACACTGTATAAAAAGACACATTTTTTCCCTCACTGTCTGACATTAAAGTAGATTAAACTTTTCCTGTTTTAGGTCAGGTAGGATCAACAAAATTATTTATATTAGCCAAATGCAAAAAATAGCCAGATAATTATTATTTTCTTCAAAGTCAAAAGTTTACATACATGAAGCTAACTGCACCTTTAAACTATTTGGGAAAGTCGAGATGGTGATGTCATAGCTCTGGACACTTCTGATAGGTTAACTGACAGCATTTGAGTTTGTTGGAGGCACACCTGTGCATGTATTTAAAGGTAAACCCCAAATACACAGTTTTCTTGTGTGACATCATGGGAAAAACAAAAGAAAAGTCATATGTTACTGGAGCCAACTAAAAAAAAAATGTCATTAATACTAGGGGTGAGTATTGGCAAGGACCTCGCAATACGATATGTATCGTGATACATGGGCCATGATGCGATATTATCACGATATCGCAATATCATGATATATTGCTGTATTCTACCCAGTTAATATCAAAATTAAAAGTAGAGATGAAAAATCAAGTTGTTCATCAGATGATATTGATCATTCAGAGGACAAATTGAGTCAAAACTATTTGCTTCAAAATAACCTATTAATTGTTTATTATTAGTGTTTTTCCACATTTAAGTAAGTGAATGAATTTTCTTTAAAAAATTGATATTAGGAGCTGAAAAATCGATATTATATTGGGCGGCTGAAAATCGCGATATATCGCCAAATCGATTTTTTCTCACACCCTTAATTAAGACCTTGCAATAACCCAGTACATGTCATGTATCCCATTGAAAGGTTTTACCTAAGATAAAATAACATTAGATAATCCTTTTTTATCCCACAATAGAGACATTTATAGAGTTAAAGCAACAAGAGTGCACACAGTGCAATCAAAATTACACAAGTATTAAAAGATATAATACAAAAGATGGACTAGAAAAAACATTATGAAAACAATTAGACTCCAAGGAATATTTACACAAAAATGTCTATAGGTGACAGCAAAATACTTTATTATCACAATTAACATTTTGTGTAAATATTCCTTTTGCCGAAAGTTTGCCAAAATTCTATCCTAGGTTTTAATGAAATAATCCAAAGATAAAAATCACAAAAACACCAAAAGGTCAGCATGATAGATGAAGCTTAATATGAAAAAGTACCGGTATCGGTATCGGCGATACTGGCGCTGTATTTACTTAGTATCGGATCGATACCAAAATTCCCAGTATCGCCCAGCTCTAGTAAAGACAGTGGATGAAGCTGGTAAGAGAGTGTCATCATCCACAGTGAAACGTGTCCTAAACCAACACGGTCTGGAAGAAGACATTACTCCAAAATCAACATAAAATGCCAGATTACAGTTTGCAAATGCACACAGGGACCATCCATCATGATCATGAGACCATTATGATGAAAATAAAATTGAACTTTTTGGTTATAATGACCACTGTTACATTTGAAGGTGAAAAGGGGGAAGCTTTCAACCTTGAAACACCAACCCCAACTGTGAAGGACGGGAGTAGCAGCATCATGTTCTCGGGGTGTTTAGCTACTGGAGGGACTGTTGGACTTTACAAAACAGATGGCATCATGACGAAAGAACATTATGTAGAAATATTAAAGTTACACCTCAAGAGATCAGCCTGAAGGTAAAGCTTGGACACAAATGGGACTTCAAATGGACAATGACCCAAAACATACCACCAGATTAGTTACAAAGTGGCTTAAGGACAAACAAAGTCAATGTTCTGGCCATCACAAAACCCTGATCTCAGTCCTGGAGAACATCTGGGCAGAGCTGAGAAGGTTTGTATGAGTAAGGACACCTAAGATCTGTCAGGAGGAACTGACCAACATTTCAGATAACTATTGTGGAAAAAATAAGATCCGATCTTGATGAGAAAATCAAAATAGAATTTATTAGAGAGAAGAAACAAACTTATGCAGCACAAGGAGAGCAGTCAGTCAGCATCACAGAGAATTCTGAATATGGACTCTGAACAGAGATGAGGCTGATCTTTATACCAAGACAAAAGGTGTTGATTCTTCTACAGGTTTTTATATACAGAGTGGATCACAGCAGGTAGTGGTGAGGCCAAAGGGACATTTGTCTTAAAACAGACTGAATTTAGGGACGTTATACAGTTCCTTGATCAAGAAGTTATTTACTTGATGTTAATTGAATTTAGGAATGTTTATTCAGAATCATAGCTGACCCCTGTGGTCGCCTTTTGTCAGACATTTGGTCTTTGTTGATTATGATGTGTATTGGTCTTGCTAAGAAAGACAAATCACTTTTAAACATATTGTTAAAGACAAATAAAATGAACAAAATTACAAGATGAATAAACCAAATAAAAATTTCCTCCACACTATTGTGAAACCTGTGGAAGGAAACTCTGACTCAACTGTATGACTCATGTCATACAGTTTAAACTCAATGCAAGCAAGCGAAATTCAAGTCAAATTTAGACTTCAAAGAAATGAATCAGAAAAAATTAAAATTAAAATTAAATTAAAAAATTAAAATTAAATTAAAAAATTAAAATAAAAAAAAGTAGACCTCTTTTTTTTAGATTAGAATAGATTAGATGTACTTTATTCATCCCCCAAGGGGGAACTAACATAATTAGTAATGATTTAAACAGAATGAAAAAAAAATTAAAAGGAAGAATTATAAAGTCTAATTGCTGCAGAAAAAAAAGACCTAAATGTCTCCGTCCTGCAGGGAAGAGAAAGAAGAAGAGAACTACTGCTCCTTTGATCCTCAAATGTGTGGTCCAGATGTGACGGTCCAGATGTGATGGTCCAGATGTGATGGTCCAGATGTGATGGTCCAGATGTGACGGTCCAGATGTGATGGTCCAGATGTGATGGTCCAGATGTGACGGTCCAGATGTGACGGTCCAGCTCGTTCAGGATGTGCTGTATCTATTCACCACATCCTCCATGAATCCATCCTGACTCCCATCACAGAGCCAGCCTTCTTCACCATCCTGTCCAGCCTGCTTTGTTCGTAAACTTACATTCATATCGTCTTAATAAGATATAAAATTATAATATAAAACCTGGTTTGTTATGGATGTGAAATCTAGCTATAAAGACCAAAACTTTTTTTTATTCGTTTGGCGTTTCAACATCAGACTCAATGGAGGTGAACTCACCTTCAGAACACACCTGTAGTGGTCAGTTGAAGAACTGCAGTTTTCTTCATTCATGGCTTGATCGTAGCTCCTGGTCGACGGCCTGGAGACAGCAGCACCGACCAAGAAACACAGGAAGCAGATCTAGAGGTGGAAGAGATGAAACAAGTTAATATTTGTCTTTGGAAGTATCAAGGACGGGTCGGATTAAGAAGCAGCACCCTGGAGGAGCAGCCGGGTTCAGATGTCTTGGACACAAAGAGACGGAGATGTTGGAGATGGAGCCACCAGGAGACCAAAGAGGAGATGTGTGGATGTGGTGAGAGAATCTGTAGTTGGTTGATGTGACAGAGGAAGATGAGAAGACGATTGAAGATTGAAACGAGTGATCAGCGGTAACCTTTGAAGGGAAACGTCTAAAGAAGATCTCAAGTTTTAATCTAACTGAATCCTACTGGCAGCAGGATCGTGTGGATGCAGGGCCACAAACCAGCACCATCAACCAAGGCCAGCGTTGTTTGGGCTCAGTTAATGACTAACTCACAGCACCAGCTCAGGAACAAAGTTAATACATCACTAGAAACTTTTGCAAAGTTCAAGACAATTTTTTTTCCTTTTGTGGCTTATTACATAAATTATTCTGGTTAAATTGCTATTTTATTACCTTGGAGTGAGTCATGACATTTGAACATTCATGCTGGAAAAACCTATCAAATCTTTTTTTTTTTTTTACCCATAAAGACTTGCGTCACTAGAAAAGCTCCATATTCCATTTGCCTTATTTTCTCTTCAAAGCCACAGGAACCTCATGCCTGCTCAGATTCATCTCTGGTCTGAAGATCCACACTGACAGATTTTAACCCTTGTGTGGTGTTTGAATTTTCTGCATTCTCAGGGTGTTAAGGGGTCCTTTGGACCCCTTGGGGTTTCATACCATAACTCAGCCCCTGTGCAGGCTAGAGACATTCTGTTTTCACCGGAGGAAACTTGAGGATGCCCTTTAGGTCACTGACCTACCACTAGGTTTCTCCAACCTGAGGGGGCGGAGCCTATTCGAAACGCTTTTTTCCACACCACCAGCCCCACTTCTCAGCCTCTGTGTGGGCTAGAGACACACTGTCTTCACTGGAGGGTTACTGGTGGGTAGCTGTGACATCACTGACCCTCCCTATGATGACCTCCACCTTTGGGGGCGGAGTTTCGCTATCACGCACACCACAAATCCCACTTCTCTTGTCTGTGAGTGGGCAGTTTCCCGCAGTACAGAGAGTAGTGTGTGTATGTGCGTGCCCATGTGTGTGTTTGTTTACATATAGAGTGCAGAAGAATGCAGTATATGCTATGTTAAAAGCTTTTGTGTGTGCATGTGCATACAGTTGTCAAAAGAATAGCCTAGTGTGTGTGAGTGTGTGTGTGTGTTTGACGGGTTGGAGGAGATGATGGTCTTCAATCTGTAACACAAACTAAATCTAATGGAGTACACACATCAATTCAAGGTAGGAAAAGGACAGGACAACTAACTGTATGGTGCACTCAGGATTCCTGTTGCATAATGGCGTGGTAGCAAAGCCCCGCCCCCTTGGGTCAAGTTTGATTGGGAAAAATATATCCCCCACTCCACCCCCTGTTCAGGTATTCTAGTCTCTGGTAGAAGGAAGGCAAGTAAAGGTATGCAACAATCTATATGGTCCTATTCCAATGTTCCCACTAAAGCTGTAGAGTAGACTACTGCCCTATTGTTTTACATTGGGGTCCTTTGGACCCAAACACCCTCTGTGTGATGTAAATGTGAAGGGGGAGGGGGGGTGTAGAGTGGGAGCTCCCCCCAAAAAAGTTATCCTCCATGCCCCTCACATAAAATAAACCAAGGACAATGAGTTTCAAGTTGAAAAAAGTATTACTTGTATGATTTCTATTTTAGTAAAGATTGAAAATGGGTCCAAAAGACCCAACATCACACAAGGGTTAAGACTTTGCGGCTCTAGTGGCCTTTATTTACAGTAAGAGAGACGGGAAAGTGAGGCAGAGAGAAAATGGGGAAGGCAAAAGGGACTTGGGACTGTAGCTTCAACAACCAAGTCTCCCAAATGTTTGCCGATTAATAGCAGAAGAGTATTATTTTCACTCTTCCTCAGCCACTTCCTCTTTCGCAGCAGCTACAGCAGTGACGTAACTCGAAAGCCACAAAAAGGATTTAACAAAATTAACTTTCGCAGTATTTCACAACAGACAATTTCAGCTTTCCACAACAACTGCAAACGGAAATGTGGACCTAATATTCAGTAACTGCGTATATATAACTGCGCCTATAACTCACTTTAACTCTCACTGACACTCCTGACTATTACTTATTTGCACATCACTTTTAATGTCTGACTCACCAACCATTAATGTATAAGATGTAAATATGTATAGACGTGTCGAGACATTTTTTTGGATAATACTTTAGATATTTTAATATTTTTTATACTTGTATTTTATATTTTTAGGTTTCATGTTGAGTTTTATGCTTAGTTGAGCTTCTGTCATGCTGCTGCTGCCCTATAATCTCCCAATCCTGGGATCAATACAATTCATTTTATCTTGTTTTATATTCCTTCATCTCACACTCACAGAGAGAATTAAATGACTTTTATAATATTAAACACAAGTTGAATACAATCACACTGCTACCTTGTTATTTTCAGTCTACTCTCCGTTATATTCAAACCTTTAAACGACACACTAGATCATGGGCGATTTTTAGTGTCAATAGACTCAAATGAACAATATGAATAAAGTCCAAATGGCAGCAAGTCAAACCAGTCGAACAGGAAACTTTGGAGGGAAAAGCAGGAATCAGCCAATAGAGCAATAAAAAAAACTACAGTTAAATCACAAGGAACAACATGAGTTGAAAGCTCGGCACAGTCAGGTGGTGAGAGAACATTTACGCGCCGAGAGACGAATAACTGAAAACAGATGACGGGCTGTCAGCTGACAAAACAAAGAAACTGCCGCCAATTCTGTGACGTATTGGTGACATCTCAAATGTGCACCCCACCTCTTTTCTTTTCTTTTCTATATTGATTTACATTTTAACACAATACACCAACGTATTTGGTTTGCAGTTGACAACGGTTGATCTTTTTATGCTGATGATTTTTACTTGCAGCACAGCTGCTCCAGCTGTTCCACTTATATGGAAGTATTTCTGTGCCATCTGAGTTTGAATACGAATTTTTAAGATTGAAAATTTTCAGCATCAAAATCAGACTTTGAATTTTAAAAAACATCAGATTTCTAGCACTGAATTTTTTTTTGCCTCTGAATTTTATTTTGTTAAAATAAATTCAGTGTTAAAAAAAATTGTTGTCTTAAAATATTCAGTTTTTCAAAATTCAACATGTAAAGAAATTCAACACCCCAAAAAAATTCAATGAATTTTTTTGAGATGTTGATTTTTTTTTTTTACACTGAATATTTTTTTGGGGTGTTGAATTTCTTTGCGTGTTGAATTTCGAAAAACTGAATATTTTAAGACAACAATTTTTTTTAACATTGAATTTATTTTAACAAAATAAAATTCAGAGGCAAAAAAAATTCAGTGCTAGAAATCTGATGTTTTTTAAAATTCAAAGTCTGATTTTGATGCTGAAAATTTTCAATCTTAAAAATTCGTATTCAAACTCAGGTGGCACAGAAATACTTCCATACACTTACAATCAAAGTTTAATGCTTCACAGTTTAGAATTCTAACACAGTATTTATGATACCAATTTATACAAATATATGTCAAATATACATCCCGATCCGCTTTATTCTGAAGGGAATTACTTATCGCGCAGCACTTGCCATCTTTCCAGTATGTAATGAGTAAAAATAAAAGTAATACATGTAAAAATAAAAGCAAATATAAGAAGACTATCTACATATAACTCTTATACACAAAAAGAGACAGAGGTATCCGCTTATATACAATAAATAATAGTGCAACATGAAAATGAAAACGATTGTAATTGCTGAAAGCGATAACTTATTTATAGAAAGTGTTAATTGTCCAGTAAAGTCACTGCTGAGGGGAAGACGCCAGTCTTCATCTGGAGCATCTTTGAGTGTAGAATAAATGTTCAACTATCTTTGAAAAGTACAGTCAGCGAATGTAGCGTTCAAAGTCTAGTGAAAAATACTCATTACACGTTTATATAGACATAAAGATAAAATGATCGGTGGCGAAACACAGCTTTCATGATGACTGAAAAATAACTTTTTGGCTCTTACCTCAGCTGAGATTCATCTGTAGGAGTAAATCTGGAGAAACCTGTTGTCATCCTGCATCTACCCGGACTCAGTTTTGACGAAGGTATCCTCTTTTAAAAAAATGATGCACAGCACTCCAGCAAGTATCACCCTCACAAATGAAGGCCCGACTGTTTCTGGATCTGACTCGGAATGATTTCCCAACCCATGTTGGAACTGTGCCAAAACAGCCATCTAATGATATGTTAGAGAAGTGCACATAGAGAGCTCGGACCTCTGCTGGGTCAGTGCCCCGTCCTGCAGCGAGGGAATGTTATCCGTCTGCACAAACTGCACCATTGAGCCCAGTTTTATTGAAATAGAACAGAAATTAGCAGCAGTAAAATATCTCCCAGCCTCACCACACCTCATGGCCCTGCTGTCTGTGTGCCGAAGCACAAAGACTTCCTGGTAACTGTTAATACTAACCCATGGAAAAAACAGGAAGTTGGGACTATATGAACAATGCAAATATCTCATCAACATCATTTCATTTGCTTATATACACATCTACTTCTGCATTTCAGTTCTGCATCTCATTTCAACAAAAGTTAGGACCGTGAATCTTTTACGTTCTTGTAATGTTACTGTTCCTTCTCACAACACATCAGAGCTGTTGTGGAAGTGAGTACGAGTGTGAGGACAGGGTCTGGTTTCTGCTCAGCTGTAGATGTGGAGCAAATATCACATCCCACCACTGCAAGAAGACCACAAAGCACATTTAGTGTTTCAGTTTTTTTGGTTGTTTATTTTTCTGGTCTCATTCTTCCAGAAAACAAGTATTAAGGTTTGCAACAACATGGGGACATCATTGTCAGGCCAGTCTGATCCCCCACACCCTGTTTTTCCTCAGCCATGCTTTGGTCATGTGTGCAGATTGTCATATTGAAAAATGCAATGTCTCAGTAAATTATGTGGGTTTTCTAAAATTTCAGTGTTCTTTTTTGCATTAATGCTGACATCACAGAGCTGAACATACCCTTTACCAAGGGCATTGATCCATACTATCACAGACCCTGTTGAACTTGTTCCTGATATAAGGCTGGATGGCCTTTTTTATCTCTAGTGTTCAAGTCTTCAAAAACACTATCTGCACTATTGATCTGTCTGTCTGGTGACAGTACACATTTCCGTTGCATAACGGTCCATCCCGGATACCTCAGAGCTCAGAGTTCTTTTCACCTTAGAAAGCAGTCCGTTGCTCAGAGTCTGTGTTTGAGTTTGATCCTGCGATCAGTCGACCAAAAAAAAAACAAACAAAAAAAAAAACACAACTCCCATGGAGCATCTTTGACAGCTGTTCAAATAGACTCCAACAGTTATTGACAAAACATGTATAGTGCTCATCACAACAGTCCGTCAGTCTAAATTATGACCTTATTATTTCCAAAGAGCAGATGAATATTGCTACAACAAAGAGAGGAGAAAAATAATATCAAGCCGTTACTCATACATCCTAATTATTTTCCCTTTTCAATACATATAATTAGTGCAGTTCACCTGGATTAGACTTTGTTTCCCAGAGGCAGCACCAACAGATGCAGAGGAAACTGCATCTGGACACCATTTAATAGGAAACTAACCAGAGAAGTGAGCAGATGTAGGCAGGACGACAACCAGACAAGTTGGACACCACTGACTGACTCCAGTCAATGTTGCATTAGAGTCTCCAAACCGAAGGTTATTAGCAATTCTGCTAACATCTTGGTTGTTTTAAATAGCGGCTCTGGGATGCTCATCACTTAAAACCTGCGACTGGTTCGGTCCGTTCTGCACCAGTGGAAATGGTTGTTCATGGAAGAGGTGCCAGAGCCATTTCTTCTGCCCTGCTGGTGAGTCTCACCAGATGTTTGGCTTTTTCCTCCCAGGAGGAACGAGACATCCCTGGACAGTGGACAAGTGTACCTCAGTACCACTGGCTTCTGCTACTTCTGACCTGGAGGCACTGCTAGACTGATTCATCTGATTAGTAACCTTTCATCTATGGCCATCAGAATTGCTTGTTTCTTTGAGCTTCTTCATAAGATCTTGATCAGCACATTGTGACACCCCCACCTGCATCCCTGGCCGTGAGCAGTCCCTCCATCCCAACCAAACTCCAGTATCTCCTACATTTCTGGTGTACAAAAAAGCTAAAATCACAGCTAGACTACTTCCTGAACTTCATCCAGCTCTTTTGTTTCCTGTTGGACAAACTGATCAATCCAGGTGTGTCTGATCTCACAGCAATGGTCAGACATTCTTGTAATATTACTATTCCTTCTCACAACACATCAGATCAGTTGGTGATGCAGAAAATCTGAGCCAGAATACTAGAATAAAGGTTGTACTTGCTCTTACTGAACTGCTGAATATGTTTGTAGTATTCCCTGGCCATCTGCCCACGCTTCAAATAAAAGAAGCGTTTTACTAAATCGCAGGTAACATAAATTAATAGTCCATTATATTGATAATCAGTGTGACGTGGAATTTCATGTGAAATGTTGTAATATAATTCATTCATAGATTCCCCAGGGTGATAGGGTACCTATTAAAGTGGCCGGTGAGTGTGTATAACAGATAATATTAAATCTTAAATTAATTTCACATAGATTTAGCAAAAAACTAAAGTGATTTTCATTTATCATTCATAATGGGACAGTCAGACCTACATAATGTTTAAATCTGCTGCATTAAGTTTAAAGTTTAAGCGCTCTAAAAGAGGGAGGGAGATTAATTAAGGTGCATTAAGTGGTGAAATAAATATAACTTACGAATTTACACGATCTGTAATTTTTTGCCAGCACTCCTCTCTGGCTTTATTCGCACCTACAGTGTTGCTTTTGGCCGTAAAGATTTCTTTGAAATCCTCATAGCCCTGCATTATTAAAACCTGCTCCTCCTGACTGAAATATACGGACCGCCATCTATCCATTTGATCCGGAAGAGGCGTCAAATAAACGCGTCAAACGCCCCCTTTTATGTGAACGCGCACAGAGCAGAAAGCAGAAAGCTGCGGTTAACAAAGATAGTTGATAACCACCGTCGTGGTACCAGTTATCTCTGATGGAGAGTTTCAGGTTTGTTAAGCCAGCTCACCCAAAGAAAGCCTGGCTGTGTCGAACTTGCTTCGTAGTTTCACCCCTCTGGCATCACACAACTGTGTCACTTTGTTTGTAACAAACTCAGTCTGAAAATATAAACTTCAGTGAGAAGTTCAGAGTTGCAGTGGCGTAGTGGATAATCACTAGCCCTCCAACCACATGGTCAACAGATTGATCCCCATCATGTGGGCGGGAAACCAACCTCTACATTACTGAAGGTAGGAGGAGAATCCAGTATAAAAGATGCTGAAAAACAAACAAAGCTTAGATTTGAAGGTGTTGTAGTGAGTGGTACAGATCACCACATAATCTCTGACATTTAGATCAACTTTACATAATTCAGCATGTGGTGAATTACTTCAGCGAAGAATAGTTCAAAACTCTAGAAACAAATTCAGAGGAGGCGCTCCTCCATGAAGTTAACTCCGCCCCTTAAAACCATCTGTTGTGAATTTTTCTGTTATGAGTTCTGCGTTTACCGAACCCTGAACACTCGCTGGACTCTGAATCCAGTAATGAAGATGACAGCCCAGAATGACAAATGTAGGTTTGTGGTTTTTTCTTCTTCTTTTTTTTTTTTTTTTTTCCAAATTCCAGTAGTGTTCGTATGAGAGTCCATGCTCCACACCTTAACAGTTTAAACCAGAGAAAAAGAGATGGATTCCTCAGACAGATGTGTCCAGTGCCTCTGGACTCCAGGGACGTCGCTCGGTCCAACAGGAGGACTGAGTGGACGCCCTGCTTCAACAACGGAGGACGGTCCAGTCTCAACCAGAACACATTTCAGCTCAACTGGCTCAACTTTCCGTCGGCAACGTTCCAGCTGCTGCTTCTTCCACCGCTAGCTTTCCAGCGTCTGCTCCTCTGGCCATCCCTGACTCCTGCGCCACAGATCCTGAACCCTTCGGTGCCGAACCGTGAGTTTTGCTTCAGCGTCACATGATGTTTTGCCAATGACCCTGTTATGTTAAAATTTTGGGCACATCTTACTCATCAGAATACACTCAAATTTTACTCTAATTGTGTTCCGGTGATGCAGTCAATTCGGTTGTTAAACAAAACACTGACAACCGACGGAGGTGCAGAACTTTTATTCTCCAAGTCTGCATGCAGATTCAGAGAGGTCATTACAGAACGCTGGATGGTTCAGAATGACCAAGGGCCAATTCCAATTCCTCTCTTAACCCTCAATCTCAACCGTCGCCCTTAACCCTCAATTTTTGGCCCTCAATCTTAACCCTCGAAAGTAAGTGTCAGGGTTATCTAGTGACTTAGAAATGGGACACCCCTCGAGTGCAGTTACGTCATTAGACTGAAACGTATCAGAGCCGTGTTGTCTCTGTATTTCCTGAAATGACTCAGGGATAACATTGAAAAGAGCGCCGTATATTCTCTAAATAATATTAGCAAATAACACAATAGAGGAAACATTATTCAGTCCTCCGTCGCTACACATCAAGGTATACAAGTAACGTGAAGCCGCCTGGGACCGCCGACGGGACCCGGACCGCTGACGGGACTGGGACCACCGACGCGTACAAGTAACGTGAAGCCGACCCGGACCGCTGACGGGACTGGGACCACCGACGCGTACAAGTAACGTGAAGCCGACCCGGACCGCTGACGGGGCCGGGACCGCTGACGGTCGGCGGACCGGTCCGCGGTCCGGGTCGGCTTCACGTTACTTTGTTGTGTAGCGACGGAGGATTGAATAATGTACCGAGACCACCGACGAGTACAACGTGAAGCCGACGGGACCGCCGGTCCGGGAGCAAACATCGTAAAGTAAAAAAATAAATGTTACGCAACAACGATGTTAATCCATGAAAAAAATCTCAAACAAACACAATAAAATGGTTTCGTAACATTTATATCTTTAAGATATACGAAGATACTTACGTTTGTAGCTAGCTTCTGGATAGCCCTTACTTCCAAGGGTGGTGTCGGAAAATCTCAATTTTGAGGGCGATACAGCCCTCAAACTCGTCCCTCAACTTGATGTCCCTTAAAATTGGGACACCACTTGCCCTTAGCGTGAACGCGCATTTTTGAGATTGAGGGTTGAGATTGAGGGTTAAGGGAGGAATTGGAATTCACCCCAAGTCTCAGTAGGAAACAGTCGCCTTTAAACACCACATGAAAACATCAGGACCTTGGATAAGTTCTCTAGACGTCTACGGGTCAAAACTTAGCAGACTTGTCGGAGCCAGAACGATAACAAAACTGTGGCCTTCGAACACGCAGGAATCCAGACCAGAAGTCATGGACTCATGACACAGCACTTTAGCTCAAAATGCTATTTTTGACATAACAGACCCTCAAGTTTTTCCACCGATGTGTCTAAGATATCGTATGTTCTTGGCTGAGTCAAGGTCAAGGCCACCTGCTCTCAACTCAGCTTAACCAGAATATCTTATGAAGTTGTTTTTTTCAGCCCAGGCATGAAGAGACGGCTTCAGACGGGCTCCTAGAGCTGAAACCAGGATTTCTCAGATCTGGACTATTGCTACTGCAACTGTGCTCTCCAAGGGTTTGTTGGAGGAAGACTTACCTTCTGAACTTCTGCACCAGTTACCCAGGCTAGTCGTCTCGATGACCAGATGATGAAGTATCAACAGGAGAGATGGAGGCCGAGCCGAGGAGAAACTTTCTGCATTTGGGGGTGAGGTTGGAACTGTTAGCGCGACCTTTACTAGCTGTAGCCTTAGATGGTAACCCTTTCACCACTATTACACATCATCCTGAACTGTGTTGTGACTTGTTCTGGATGTCGAATGGTTCAATATACTAAGTCTTATAGAATAATAAGTGGAAAGTCACAAAGTAAAGTCAAAGTAAAAAAGAAACAGAATCAATCTGGTTCAAAGGTCCAATGATGGATTTATTGTCAAACACAACAGCACCATCTGAGTGTAGCCCCGGGCTAGACTGATTTCCCTCTGGAAGAGGTGTGGCTTTTATACAATCTGGGGCCAGTAGGCTCCTCCCTCTGGTCCCTCCTACTTTCTTGCTGGCCTTTCCGCCCTTTCCAAGCACATATTTTCTACTTATAAGCACATATTGTTGGTTTTACATATCAGACCATACGCTAGGAAGAACACCACCGGTTGCTGATTCTGGCCTATTCTTTGTTTGCACCGTGTTAATCAATAGCTTCACTACCTGTCAGAACATTTTAGAAATCATACACTCTTATTTGAAAGGGAATACACTACAACTGGTTGGTTTGACCTGATCAGATAACAGTTATGAATGTATTCAGTTTAGCATAGTTAGCTCTCCTGTTGTCCCGGTTATCCTCGGCTCTGTAAACATGGGCAGCAGACAGAATTAGCTATTAGGGCCTCTTTTGTTTAAATCGTTGCTTGAGGTCTGATTTGTCTCCACCCCCCAGGTCACGTCCTGAGCCTTAAACTCCTCCTGATCTGTCTTGGGTACCTCCTGATTATCACGATCCTACCGATGTTTTCTGCAACGATCTCTCTCTCTTCCTCCACACTGTGCGACTCGATTGCCCTCCAGTCAACTATAACATCTCTCCTCCAGAGAGGGAAGCAGCTACATCAGAGACGGATGATCCGCCTGTTTACACTGAGTGTTTTGTTTTGTTTTTTTTTTGTTGTTGTTGTTGTCCCCAAGAAGGACTCTACCCTCTGACCGGTGTATGAGCTGAATAAGATAACAGTTTTAAAAAAAAGTGCACTCTCTCGCTAATCTACTCTGCAGGGAGCTACTATCTTTACTAAACTGGATCTTCACATTTAGTCCATATAAGGGAGGGAGATGAGTGGAAGACAGCATTTAACACTATTATAGGTCCTTCTGGTTTTTCTTTCGGTTTGACCGACGCCCCTGCAGTTTTTTCACTTTATTTGAAATCCTCAGAAGATGCTATGTCCGGTCATTCATTTATTTCTTTTAAATCATTTATTATGATTTTGGTGTGGCAAATTGGATTTATCTCAACTCAGTTTTTAATGGATCTGAAGTGGCCTAAAGTTTTACTTTGGAGAGCAACTATGCAGCATTAAGGTGATATTAGGTGATGAGGGGACCCAAGAGCGAAGAGTAAACATCCCTTTTAAATGAAATTTAAGGTGATGTTTTACCCAGAAAAACACTTCTTAGTATCACTTTAAAAGGGCCCCCCCTTTTAAAGTGATACTAAGAAGTGTTTTTCTGGGGGGGTGTGCTGTGTCTCGATGGTATTTTCTCCAAAACATGCCATTAAGACATTGTGTATTTCTATTAACTTTTTAAATAAATTAAACACTAAAGCCCCATAGCTCTTCTCACACTAATGGTGTTCATGATGGCTACTCCATCTGAGGGAGTTAGTGGTCTGTTATGTTCTTGTCAGGAGGACTTCAACAGCCACGTGAAGCAGCCACGCCTTTAATCGCGCGTAAAGACCGCAGCGTCCTCCGCGGCGCGGGCACGAGAGCAGCTGACAGCCTGACACGATTTAGCTGGCGTGAGCGAGCCAGGGAGCAGGTGAAGGCAGTGCAGGGATTAATGTGCGTGGCGGAAGGAGTGAAGGATGCTCCGGTCACAGGTGAATCGCTTCAGGGGTTGAGCTCGTGCGTAATACGTCTGGCCGCCGCCGCCGCCGGTGAGGAGGATGCGGGATCCGACACACGACCGGTCCGGTGGATCAACACAGACATGAAGATCCAGGCTGGGAGCGAGCACGTGGGCTGCAGCAAGGTGGGAGAAAGCCCCGACGACCAGGTCATCTGCCTGCACTGTCAGGATGAGCTGCTGCGGGTTTGTCCGGGAAGTCCGTGCCGCGCCATCGCCACGCGCCTCTCCTCCGGATCCGCAGGTAACGACGCCGTGCGCGGCATGTAGGACTTCCTCCCGCTTTTAAGGTCATGTCACAGCCCATCCTGAACTGTGGATTCAGATAAAGGTTTTAAATGAGTCTTTGGGACAACTCGAGACACCTTTACAGAGACATGAAACGCCTTTCACTAATAATTTGGATGTTTTACAGTCGAAGTACATAGAAATTGTACTTAGATTAGTAATAGTTGAATGCATCAAAGTCAGATGTTGATCATTTTACTTTCTGATTTTATTTTTGCCTTTCAGTTTTCAAGGACGGTGCGCATCCCACTGCCACCATAAACTTGTGCTTTATATGTCTAAATTACAGTTAAATACTGTAAATCTAAGATGCCAGTTTTCCATAAACATTTCGCTGTGTGTAATTCTTTTATCTGATTATAAATTATGGATGCAGTGCTGGTTGTCAGACTCCTCTTGACTCCCATTATCTTTGGAAATTAATCATTCCTGCAGGTTTATCTCCAAACATCCAAAGACAGTAGCTGCTCCTTTTTTTTTTTTAAATGCATCACTGGCTGTTAGAATAGAGATTAAGAAAATGAGAGGTTTCTGCAAAAGTTCTTTAAATTGTAAAATGAGCAAAAGCCTTTGTGTTCATATCTCTGTGCAAAGTAAAAGTGTCAGTGGCTCCTTTAGAGTCTGGCAGTAGAAGAAATCTAGATGTATTAAAGTCCTAACCTTCATCTCCCCTGACAGCGGTTCCACATGGAGACTAGTTTTCAAGGTTATTACATTAGTTGTCTGAGGATATTTTGTGCTTAGTCCTGTAAGTAAAAAGCACATAAACCTGTTTTCTGATTAAACGAAGGTGGAAGTCTTCGTTATTAGTTCTACATTAGTGTCTGACACATGAATTGCTACCTGAGAACGTCATAACATTTGCTATTTGCAGCTTTTTATTTGCCAGGTAACGTGCAACAAACCTGCTGCGTATTACCTGCCCATAGACCTCTTATTTCAAAATTTCATACATATGTTATCATGTTTGCATTATTTTCACAACACTGGATTCACCTGTAATAAAATTGCTTGGTAAAACTAAGAAAAATGTCAGATTTTCACACCATTTTTTTTTACCATTTGATGTAGTTGGTTGGGTCAGCTATGTAAATTTATATATAAATATATTCATTTTATGTCCATCTCAAAAACTTTGACATAACTATACGCCCATATCAGTCTGCAAAGAAGCCATTCAGTGAGCAGTTGAGATTTGCAGGCTACTGTGACATCACTGTGACATCATTATCCAGCTGAACCATATTCATCTCCACCCAGTTTCACATCTTGCTGAATTAAACTGGAGTGAGTAGCGTGAAACTGCAACGCTGATTTGAAAAGATGCATTCGCTTAGAACGAGGGGGTTGGAGTAGAGTCGAGATGACTCAGTCTCTTCAAATCCGCTGCTACGAACAAAACTGAAAAGGGTGCTTTTCTACTTCTGTGGTATTTTGTCCGAAACATGTCAGATGTTTCATTAATGCTCCATCTTTGTTGCTCTTGAAAAACGTGAATATCTTTCCTTTTGAAACTGACCACAGTTCATGACCTACCACATACAGCAGGGGCCTACAGGAGGGGGCTACCGCCTACAGGAGGGGCCTACCGCCTACAGGAGGGGCCTACCGCCTACAGGAGGGGCCTACCACCTACAGGAGGGGCCTACCACCTACAGGAGGGGCCTACCACCTACAGGAGGGGCCTACCACCTACAAGAAGGGCCTACCACCTACAGGAGGGGCCTACCCCACCTACAGGAAGGGCCTACCACCTACAGGAGGGGCCTACCCCACCTACAGGAGGGGCCTACCACCTACAGGAGGGGCCTACCACCTACAGGAGGGGCCTACCACCTACAGAGGGGCCTACCCTACAGGGCCTACCACCTACAGCAGGGGCCTACCACCTACAGGAAGGTCCTACCACCTACAGGAAGGGCCTACCCCACCTACAGGAGGGGCCCACCACCTACAGGAGGGGCCTACCACCTACAGGAGGGGCCTACCACCTACAGGAGGGGCCTACCCCACCCACAGGAGGCCTACACCACCTACAGCAGGGGCCTACCACCTACAGGAAGGTCCTACCACCTACAGGAAGGGCCTACCCCACCTACAGGAGGGGCCCACCACCTACAGGAGGGTCCTACCACCTACAGGAAGGGCCTACCCCACCTACAGGAAGGGCCTACCACCTACAGGAAGGGCCTACCACCTACAGCAGGGGCCTACCCCACCTACAGGAGGGGCCTACCACCTACAGCAGGGGCCTACCACCTACAGGAGGGTCCTACCACCTACAGGAAGGGCCTACCCCACCTACAGGAGGGGCCCACCACCTACAGGAGGGGCCTACCGCCTACAGGAGGGGCCCACCACCTACAGGAGGGGCCTACCACCTACAGGAGGGGCCCACCACCTACAGGAGGGGCCGTATGAGTGGGGTGCTATGCGGGACGGGTAGTCCTGGCTTTCGGACCCTGAAAGGCCAAAATTTGTTCCATGTTACCAAAACAAAGTGGAAAGGAACTATTGGACCTGATTTTGTGAAGTGACTTGATACTTTGTTGCTTTGCATCTGCTGCACTGTTTAATTTGGGCTGACAGCTTTGGGAAGGAGGCCCTTAACTCATGACACTCCTGTTATCATCTTCTTCAGAGCTGGCAGTAATTTCATTCCTTGTACAGAATGAACCGAAGCACTAAAGCTGCCACGCGTGAATTTCGTTACTTTAACGTCTCCGGTGTTACGGGTATCTCGCTCCTCAAACACGCTGATGTGGAACAAGTCATGAGCGTTTCAGGATTAAAGGTTTTATGACTGCAGCCCTCTGGGACACCAACACACTCAGTGGCTTCCTGGGCACATTTTAACTGCAGTGTTCGTACCATCATCCCGTTCTCTATAACCGGAGAAACATTTACGTTATACTGTAGTAGCTGTAAAGAAACCCATGTCGACCTGTGCTAAAAATCAATAGCTTTTATTACACTGTAAGTTGTTCTGGATAAAAAGTGGTGTGTATAGTTGATGTTTGTGTCTCTGCTCCTCTCGTAGACCGTGAAGCTAGCAGCAGCAGCCACAACGTCTCTTCAGGAACCTTCTACAGCTGCGTCAGTCAGATCACAATCGGTAAGTCTCAGAGTGACTTAGCTGCTCTTGTCTGAAGTAGAAGATGGCCTGCGTTTTTTTTTTCTGCCTGTGTCGATAGGATCATTGCGGACTTCATAAAACTTAAATTCCCTGTCTGATGGCATTATTCACAGATATTCTGCTACTTGCTTATGGAAGTATTTCTGTGCCACCTGAGTTTGAATACGAATTTTTAAGATTGAAAATTTTCAGCATCAAAATCAGACTTTGAATTTTTAAAAACATCAGATTTCTAGCACTGAATTTTCTTTTTGCCTCTGAATTTTATTTTGTTAAAATAAATTCAGTGTTAAAAAAATAGTTGTCTTAAAATATTCAGCAAAAAATTCAACACGTGTAAAAAATTTCAGTTAAAAAAATAAAAAAAAAAAAAATTCAGTGTAAAAAAATTCAACCTCAAAAAATTCAGTGTAAAAAGAACCAGACTCAACATCCGGGTCACCAGGGAGAAGCAATCGATCCCTGTCTCAATTCAGCCAATGTCCAGTATTTTATTATTGTATTTTAAATGTATTAAACATTTAAAATACATTTATTAAATGTATTAATTAATTAAAACAAACAGAAAATTGTAAACAGTAAACAGACTCACCGCAGCACCATCACCTGAGTTTGCTGCCATGGCCGACCGGTCCGTCTTACTATCTGGGTGGGTGTCACATGACCAATGGAGCGTAACGTGATTGGCTGGACGTTGGCTGAATTGAGACAGGGATCGATTGCTTCTCCCTGGTGACCCGGATGTTGAGTCTGGTTCTTTTTACACTGAATTTTTTGAGGTTGAATTTTTTTACACTGAATTTTTTTGAGGTTGAATTTTTTTACACTGATTTTTTTTTTTTTTAGAAATTGAATTTTTTTACACTGAATTTTTTTTGAGATGTTGATTTTTTTTTTTTTACAACTGAATTTTTTGGGGTGTTGAATTTCTTTGGGTGTTGAATTTTGAAAAACTGAATATTTTAAGACAACAATTTTTTTTACACTTTTTTTTTTAACAAATAAAATTCAGAGGCAAAAAATCAGTGCTAGAAATTGATGTTTTTAAAATTCAAAGTCTGATTTTGATGCTGAAAAATTTCAATCTTAAAAATTCGTATTCAAACTCAGATGGCACAGACATACTTCCATACTTCCTCTGATATGTAGTAGTTGTGTTACTGTAGTTCAGCAAGGGTTTTTTGGTTTCTTAACTATGGGCACGTCTCTTGGCAGAAGATCGCTCACAAATGGAAACATTGGTAATTTTGTAGAGAACACTTTTTAATGTTTCAAACCAAGGAGGCTGCACAACAGTGAGCATGGACATTTCACTTTCAGACTGATTTGCAGTAACATTGAGCTTTGTTTGTCTGCCAGCATAGTGGCGAAAGGAAACCGCTTCAATAAATGCTTAAGAGAGCATTTCCATTCAATGTGCTGATGTTAAAACATCTATACATCTACATAAACACTATACAGTGATCCCTTGTGTTTGTGGTTTTTAAATCGTGGAAACATCACAGGATGTTGTGCACGTTCTCTCACAGTGAAGAAACACTGTGAGCCAGCCTGGCCCCTTTAAGACGGTAGCCTTATGGGTAATGTAGTGTGTGTGTCATGGGACGGCAGAATGAGAACGAGGTTAGATGAAAAGTGGAGTTGTTTTGTTGTTGTTAGCATGTTAGCCGCTAATTATGAGCCAAATATAGCACAATAGCAGCGGTTTGTTTACTACAGTTCAGAGACCAGAGGCTGTGAAGGAAACAGAAAGACCACAGTTGAGCCTTTGTCTTGTCTCTGCTCTCGCTACTTTTTTTGGGGTTTTTAAACATATTTTAAACACATTATTGAGGCTCGGGGGGCTCCGGCTCCAGATTGCGGATTTTGATTGTCGCGGAGGATTGTCGCACTGACTTGGACACCATCGTAGAATTTGACTGAAGTTAACGTAACCTCTGGGAAACCAGTGCAGAAGTTCTATACACTTGACTTATTTCTAATGCCCAGCAGAGGGCGATTGCTCTGCTTCAGAGGAGAGCTTAGTTGCAGCAATGCAAATACCAGTAACCCTTTTAAATCAGCAGTTGCATTATTGTCAGAGCAAAAAAAGCATCCTTGTTAAGCTTCCGCTGTTCACCAGTGGAAATTCACACAGGCAGAACGGAGACACCCCCCCGTGCGATTACGCTCAGCATGCTAGCTTTGCTGTGTGTACAGTTCCCTCCTCTTAGGTTTGACCCCAGACCCCCGTTAATGGAGACCACCTAGATGCAGGTAGCTGAACTCTTGTTTATCATCTCATTTGAGGCTTGCCATTCATCACATTAGTTACATTAGCGATGACATCAGGGCTTGA
This sequence comes from Hirundichthys speculiger, assembly GCA_018398805.1. Classification (NCBI taxonomy): domain Eukaryota; kingdom Metazoa; phylum Chordata; class Actinopteri; order Beloniformes; family Exocoetidae; genus Hirundichthys; species Hirundichthys speculiger. The sequence continues at coordinate 153,562 of JAGFBZ010000404.1, read as the reverse complement.
CACTGACACCGGCCAACTGGCCAAATGCTGGTAAAATTTGGTTGTGGCTAGTAACAATTTCTGTCTCACGAGCAACTTTGGCTGCTAACTTATTCTTTGATATGACACATCACAGTAGTTGTACCAATTGTTTGTATTTAAAATGTAAATGCAAGAATATTGTGAAGAAAAAAAAAACTGACAGCAAAACTGTGGCTAGCATAAAGACTAAATGGCTAATGACTGAGGAAAAACACTAGCCACAGTGGCTGGTGAGCCAAAAAGTTAGCGTCAAGCCCTGGATGACTGGTATAAAAACATGGAAATCTCCAAGCAGTGCAGATGCGAGCACGTTGCATTGCTGGAAATGTAGTTTTCAAACTTACTGGGAGAAATAATGAACACAATATTAAAAGGAGCGCTGTGTCCAATATTCTTTTTTTCCATTAATGTTCCAGTAATGTTGCAGGACTGTGATGCTAAATGACTGGGGACCTCTTTAAATCTGGAACAGACAACCATCCTTATGTAAACTCCCCCCCCCCCGGTCATGTTTCAGCAGGAGAAACACAGATATAAATTATAAGAGAAATGATGGATGAATTGTTTTTAGCCTGCCAGCGTCTGGGTGTGGTGCACGTTGTCTCACAGTCCCAATCAACAGGGTTATAATTCATGTTATTGGAACCACAAAATTTAATTCAGTGGATTCTAAAACTTCATTTTGAGGGTCAGAGCTTGCTGATTGAAAACAGTGTCTGGATGACAACAGTAAAATAATTTTCATTAACTGTACATGTGTGTTGTGGGAGGGAAGAGGTTGGAAGCCAAAGAGTTCATCTGGGGCTGTTTCTGCAGTTTCTCTCTATGCTAAATTAAAAAAATCTAATGAAGTGCAGAGAGGAAGCTTTGGACCACTGAGACTTTCTCTGTTGGCTTTCCAAACGGAAAGATCTATAGCTTTGGTCTCCAACATCAGGGAGAGTCAGAGTGCTGCCCGTGATTTAAAAAGCCGTGGCTTTTGTTTTAAAGGAAAGGACAAGTCAGCATCAATGTAGGTTCTTAAAAGTTCTGATCGATTATAATCTTGCACACTCCTTCGTTGTTGTAAGAATTTACTGCACCCATGCAGCTGATAGATGGAGCTAATCTTTAGCTTCTGGCAGGGCTTCACTGTTGGATGACATGAAAAACAGTCAAATAAACCGGCCGTCTACAGTAACTCAGCACATCACGACAAGGTTATCCACTTCTGTCTTTACTACTTTTGATATTTCAGTACTAGAGAGGATACATTTTTTTTTTTAATTTGCATTCTCAGGAGGTTTGACATATTGAGCTTTTAGTGAAGCAGGTGAGAAAATGACCGATACTGAATTTACAGAACCTGTGAAATCATTTGTACAGAATCTGAGAAAATAAGACAGTTGGAACAAATGCATGTCGTAGAACAAAATTAAGTTGCAAAAAAAAAAAAAATTAATTAATTTTTGGGTAGATTTTGTCAAACAATTGATCATTATATCTTGTGTTGTCAAAGTTGTCGTCAAGGCAGATGATGCGTACTTTGAATAATACTTTAATGTGAAACAGTTATTTTTTTATACGCAATAATATAGTTGCAGTGATTTCAGATTATTAGGTCGACCTGTTCAGCTGCTCAGTGAAGCAAATACCCAACTAGCCAGTTACTGGCAGCAGCTCAGTGCTTTCAGTCATGTGGAAATGAAGATGACCTACTGAAATCACACTTAAGAAATCGCTGATCTACTGGGAGCACAAGCACCTCCGGGATTTACACATAATGGTTAAAAAAATGAGAAAATATCCAAAGAGGAGCAGTTCCTTGTTGGTGCCTGAGATCAGAAGAGAATGGTCAGACTGGTTGACAATGATGGAAAAGCATCAGTAATTCAAATAACCAGCAGAAAATAATCTCTAAATACACAAGATAATGACTCTATCAGGAAAAGACCTTTCTGGATATCGTTCCTCAGAACAGGAGACCGAGGTGACAGTTCGCACGAGCTCACCGACGATGAACATCCAGACCGGAAAAACGATGAGTCTTGATTTATGCTGCAATGTTCCGATTATAAACTCAGATTTGGATCCATCCAAATCAACGATGCATCAGCGCTTTAGACTGACGGTTATGGTGGTGTAATAAAATTTAGAAGTTTTCCTGACGTTTGAGCATCACTTAAAATGTTGTAACAACCTGAGTATTGTCTCTTATCATGTCATCTGCCGTCCATCCATCTTCTAATGGCCACTTCAATGTGCCATAACAGAAAACTCTAATCATCTCAAAATGGCTTCTTAGATCAATGAGGTCACGGTATTTAAAGGGCCTCCCGTTCGTCACCAGATTACGATGCAATCCTTTAACCTTTGGGACTTGTTGGAATGGGAGACTCTCATTTCACATCTGCAGCAGCTGTGTGATGCAGTCACGGCCCAAAACCTCTGAATATTTCCAGCCCTGTGGTGAATCTTTGCTATTAAGAATAAGAGCAGCTCTAAAGGCAAGAGTTTGGTCGACTTGCTACAAGTAATGTGTAACCTAATAAAATAGGCAGTGTATATGATTATATGTGTACTACAATAAAAAGCCTAATCTCAGTATTCTTGATAATTGCCTATAATTTTAAGCCAAGAAACTTGGTCTAATAATACATAAACACAAAAAAAGCCTATCCATAAAATTACAAAAAATGTATAAAAGAAAACATGTATAAAACCACAGTCTTTTGAAGGCAAAAAGCTTAGTTTGAAGGAGCTGAACAAATGAACAGGGAGATATTTTCTCAGCTGCTGTCAGCAGGAAGTGCTCTGGAGAGCAGCAGTGCTGACTTCATGCTGGATTGTTGGAGTCCTCCCAGCATCCTTCTCCTACTTTTTTTTTTTTTTTACCTCAGACATCTTACATTTGGTCTCTACTACCACTCATATCATCTAACTAATAGATGCACCCCGTGAATAGTTGCTACAGTCTTAAATCAGATCGTTGAAACTCAGCCACTCATTTTAAATAAGTGGTAGCAGCCGAACAGGATGAATAATGAATTAATTAGAAAGAACAACTGATCAGAGAAATAAAGAATTACTTTGTTTGATTGTTCCATGGCGGTTGCTTCCTGCAGCACAAATAAAAACGGGCACACCTCAGCACAATCCTTTAGGAAGGACCCGCGCTGTCAATGGATGTGATGAGTGCTGAGACTGCTGATTGGCTCCACGTCTCCGTTTGTGTCACTGCTCCTGATCGTAGCTGGTAGGCTTGTTCAGAAGGCTGTTATCACAGAAACAGCACAAAAATAATAATAATAATAAAATAAAATAAATGCACATAAATGGACCACCCTACACAAAGTAGGAGACTGATGACGGCGAACTAGTTTTGTTGTTTCCTGACAAAATGCTGCAGACTCCAGTTGGTTAAAAAAACAAAGAGTTAAGCATGTTTGTGGTTTTATAACTCTTAGATTGGAAGGTTTTCTTGCAATCATGGCCAAGTTGACAGGATTTTAGGCCTAAGATTTCCTCAGTATTTAGCACTTCACCCTGTCTCTGTTCGATCAGTGGTGAGACCAGACAGCAATCTTTTTTAATATGATGTGTTTTGGTTTGTTGACAACATAATGCAGTGATTTCATGTTTTAAATTATTTTTTAAGAAGTGTTGGTTAAATTTTCACTGCTAAGGTATAGTTTATCAATTATGAGTGAGTTCTGGTGATGCAATAATGAAACTTAAACACTTGACTGGACAATCGGACAATCAGAGGGTGCAAGTGGATTTAATCTCCAGTTTGTTTACAAAATTGAGAGATCATTAACTCACATCACAGAATACAGGATGGATCAGAACGACAAACGGCAAATAGTTCATCTTAAGCATTAGTAAAAAACAAGGAGACCTTCAAATACACTTTCTTGACGCCTACGTGTCAAAACTTAGCTACTTGATGGAACCAGAACAATAACAAACTATGGTCTTAGACCGACTCATGGACTCTTGACACAGCAATTTTAGCAATTTAGGCCTCAAAATGCGATTTTTAATATTACAAGAAGCTTGATAAGAACCAATGAAAGTTACTGTATTATTGTTAAACTATAAGTGTGTGACCAGGTTGTTCAGTGTCTTTTACTCACGAAGGTACGATTTATAACTGCTAGGGGTGTAACGGTACATGTATTTGTATTGAACCGTTCGGTATGACGTGGTCGGTTCGGACGGAGGCGTACCGAACGAGTTTCCACACGGACATATTAAGGGAGCACAACAACAGCAGTTGTAGCACGCGTTAATTAATGTTGTTTGTTAAATAAGCTGTATGGTCGTCTTTCTCTTTTGTAGCGATGTTCACGCTTTTCCGTTTCATGAGTTAACAGTTAGACGTGTTGCCAGAAACAACCCGATCTCGGATGAACAATGTCGGCAAACCACTTTGGTTTTATCAACTTCTCTTTGTCCCTGTTTATATTTCACCGGGGAGACGAAGTGTGTTTATAGCTGCAGATTTAAGACCCTATCACCCTAAACGCTGGCTTCAAACACATGATAAAAGTATTTGAGCCCCGATATCATTACCTTCTCGTCCACATTTTAGCCAGAAAATCATACCGGGACTTATGAAAAATACAATGTTTGTTTTTAAAGAACAGTCTGAGCCTTATTCATGTTATTTAATCTGAGCTTGAAACTGTTCAGTGTTGCAACTGTTCAATTTTGCACATCAGATGGATATTTCTTTAGAAGAAGTCTGAGCCAATGTTATTTTTATTTTGTTTTCAAAATATCTACATTTCAGAATATTGTATTTATATTTTTGAGCAAAATTCTAGCTTTGTATAGGCCAATGTTCCTATTGTTAAAAAGCACAAAAGTGTGTAAGAAACAACTAGCACATTTATATTTTGCATTTTGTTTTCTTACTGTACCGAGAATGAACCGAACCGTGACCTCAAAACCGAGGTACGTACCGAACTAAGAGTTTTGTGTACCGTTACACCCCTAATAACTGCAGCACGTAGCAGGAGCTCCAACTGTTGTTTATAAGTCATTTTCATGGCTTTTCTGTGTAACTTTATTTTTAATCCATTAAACAGATTTCTACATATCATATTTTACTGTTTTACAAGTTACTTCTCAGTAATCCTACTCTGTAATTCTCCAGCCACCAGATGGACTTTCACCAGCAGTCCTCTGTGAATTCCCACCTCAAAGCTGTTATTGCACAGTTCAGCGTGCGGCCTAGATACCTGCACCTGCATTTCTTTCTTTTTTTTAATACCTCTTAGGACATCAGGAAGTGAAGAGGCTCACATATCTGGGCCTCGCTCTCCTCAGAGAGCCACTGGGGCATTTTCTTTCTGATGACTGTGACATAGATATTGCTACGTCAGCGCATTGTTAGTTTTGGAGGTTGTTCGGACACATGCCAGGCGTAGATTACAGCACGGCCCCTCCCACCATTTCAGGTGATTTTTATGGGATGTTTAGGATCAGCAGCTATAGTCTTTATTTATTTAAAAACCAATCCTGTTCACTTAATGGCTACTTTGCCTGTATAGTTTACATCACCTGCAGCATGTTACCGTATTACTGTCAGAATTGATTTCATGATGTACGGCACAAACTCTTTCAAGTCCAGGGTTTTAAATGTCACAACATAATGAAATAAAGTCATCTGATCCTTACCAGGTCTTAAACTTAAGTAACTATGACCTCAGATCAACAATGACATATTGGGCCCGAACAAACCTTCTAAAGCCGCTTTTAAGGGAAAGCGGGTTGTAGGGATGTAACGATATGGAAAATTTGATATCTCGATTATAGTGACCAAATTATCACGGTTTACGATATTATCACGATATTCTTAATTGCTGTACAAATGTCTAAATAAAACATACATTTTAATAATTTCACAAAATGATTTTCTTGTCATATTGAAACATCAAGAGCCAAAATCTTATCAAAATGAAATTTTTACATTAAACGGAGAAACAACAAAGAAACAACTGGCACAGAAAGAGGTTTTATTTTAAATGAACAAAATAAGTAACAGGAACAAAACTTATTTGTCAGGTGCAAATTTAAATAAACACTTTAACAACCATAGTAGGTCAAAATGTGCAAACAATTATCAGGAAAAAATTTATAGTGCAAGTTCAAATGAAATAAACTTTTAATTCATTTCATTGAAATGAAAAGTCATTGTATTTGATTTGATGTGAAATATAATCTTGAAATTACAAGAATATGTTCATAATATTGCAAGAATAAGGTCATAATTTTAGTGGATTGTTAAATTAGATTTAAGTCACACACACATAAAATAAGACATATAATTCAACACAATTCTGATGGAAGTATGCGGTTTCTTTAATTTACTTTTCAAGGTCCTCATACATATTTTCCTAATTTGTGAAACCTATGCTGGAGTACAAATCAATAAAGTGTTCATAAAGTCCATAATGTATAACAATAATTTTAAATAATTGCACCTGATCGGATTGATATTTGATTGGAACTCTGAGTGCGTATTGAACTGAAACGCAGCTTCCAGGTTTGTGATTCAGTTCATGACTTTACGACTTCCAGCCGTGTTGCTTTGACAAACACACCAGAATCCTCATAAAAAATCTTTGCATCATAAAAGGTGTTATTTTAGACAACTGCTGGTTTTGAATTATTCTTCTGTCTTTTTAACTTGTCAATGGTTTTTTGTTGAGCCTGATTCTGGCAGTTTAAGCTTCTGATTATCACTCAGCTCATCTTCGTTGTTGTTTGTTAAGATGCTCAGTTGTTTGCTGCTTTTGCTGATTTCATTGATCAGAGCACTGATCCTGATGCAGCTCCACCTGCTCTGACAAGATCCTCCTCTTTCTTAAACCCTGCAGATTGGTTTTAATTTTGCTTTCTCCAGCGATGTGTGTTGAATTGTCAAAAGGAAACTTAGTTCAGAGAGTCCACTGTAGACAAATATTTACTCCTGTTTGCTCTCTTCCTCCATCACCCTTTCATTTTCTCTTCTGTCATTGATCACCTCTGCCATCGATGCTGATATAGAGCCAGATCACAAGATCCATCTGAGGCAGGAGTTCAAAGTTAACTTGGGTGGCTTTTATCCATAGTAGACAACAGTTAAATAAGTGAAACTGCAATGTATTTTAATACAGGATATATGTCATAATATAATCAGTTCAAAAATACCAGAGACTGAATAAAATGCACTTCTCTTCTCACCTGTTAATTCCTTTTTCCTCATTTTCTTTTTTTCATTGGATTCAAATTTAGTAGTGATTGTTTTGTCTACTCTGTAAATACCAACTATGTTTGTGCAGCTCAATGCCAAGGACACAGAACCATGAGTAAAAAAAACTATTTGACAAATAAAAGCACAGCTCTAAAAAAACAATCCCGCTGGCAAAGCTGACAGTCAGACGTTAAAGTTGGAACGTTAAAGTCCTGTCTGTTCTTTTTTATATATGAGTTTTCTTTTCTGTATAATGTATTTTATTGATAATTAGTGTTTGACTAAACTATTTTGGCACAACTTTTGGCTTTAAAGACAAAAATCCGCTCAGAGAAAACATTGAAGATATTCACATTATTCAAGTTTTTATAGTTGCAGGTTAGTGAGCGAACAGTTTTTGTAGGAAGTTTATTTTAATGCTTCTTGAAACACAACTCTTTATTTGTCTCGAGTATTTACGGCTGTAAGATGCTGTGGTAGATGCGGTGATGTATAGTCCCGTCAGGATTTATCCTCCAGATGAATCTGCTGTGTGAGGGCTGAACTCAGAGACTTCCAGGCTCCTCTCTACTATTGATTGCTGATGTACCTGCAAAATCTGTTGTTTTTTTTGTGTGTGTGCGTGTTTCACAGTCAACCAGCATGTGTGGATGTGCTCAGTTTGTTTTGGTAACTCACATCATCTCTGGAATATTGTTAGAAAATACAACTCCTCAGTTTTAATTTTGCATCTAGATGATAGTGATTTGAGGCTCACTCATCTTAATTTTATATTCCATTCTACAGTTTCGACACGTTTCCAGACAAACAGTGAAAAAGTGTGTCATGAAATAACATCATTCAGTTAAATATAACATTATTTGCATAGTCTGTTACAATACAAATCATCTCTAGGTGGTTTGCAGAGACTCCCAAGCAGATTTTAGCAACATTATTAAATTAAAGAAACAATGGCAAGTTTTCCTTTAAGAGGAAGAAGCCTTGAACAGGACCTGGATCATAGCTGATAGGCATTTGCTGATTGTGCTAGTAAAAGTGGCATATTATGCTAGTGGCAGTGCTCGTTTTTTTGCCCAAATTATGCTCAAATTATGCTCGCTTTTCAAAATTATGCTACTTTTTAAAAAAATTATTCTGTGCACAAACTTCAAACTCACAAGACAAGTTTGAAAATGTATTTTATTAACCCTGGCCTGACGTTCTGAGCTCGGTTGTTCAAAACCTGGGTAACTTTATCCGGTGGTTAGGCCTATACGGCGGATAATCTGCTATCCAGCGGATAGCTATCCAGCGAACAAAAATAGGTTGCACAAAGCCTGGATAGTGTGGTGGATAACTATCCGCGGATAGCTTGCTAACCATCGCGTGTAGCAGAGCGTGACACAGTTTCTGCAAGGTTTTGCACTCAAATGGCCTCCAGTTACCATGGTGAAGTATGCAAATTTCAAGTAAACAACGAACTGTGAGCGCGCTTAGCAGCGTGCGCTGGGTTTCAAAACTGAAAACTAAACCATGCGTTTCTGACAAAGCCCTGGATAACAAATTTAACATTGAATAATCTCGCTCGTTTCTGAACCACGCAGTCCTTCCGGTTCCGTTTCATCGAATTCCCGCGGTATCTCAACACAACTAAAAAGCAATCGCAAAATAGGAGTGGAACCAACTGTTAATAGTAATCTATCGTTTTTAGTAGCTGAGATCTTCATTTTCTTGAATTATTCTAAAATTGTGCTATTAAGACAAGAAAATATACGGATTATGCTAGCAGTGCTACTTTTGGAAAAAGGGCAAAAATTATGCTCAATTCCTCAGATTATGCCAAAAATTATGCTAGCACAATCGGCAAGAGCCTAATAGCTGAAGGTCATCCAGGTGAAGAAAGAAAAGAGGGAACTCGGACAGAGAGAGGAGAGACACAGATAATAGTGTCAATATTATATAGAACAAAATATATTAACTAAGAGTTCCATGTACTTATATTATGACTGGTACATTGTTAGTACATAAGCTACAGAGAACTGGAAGCTCTGGAAACTCTGGCCTGCAAACATATATAGAAAGAGAAAGGGGGGGGGGGAGGAAGCACAAAAAACTACAGGAATAATTGAACGATTGCTCCTAATTAACTATAGATGCAGCTGAAGGAAGAAGAGGAAAGGAGGGAGGGAAAAAGGGTGAGGACACCGTTCAGTGGACGTTAGTGTCTTGTAGATCTGTAGCAGCATAGCTGTGATGAGGCTACGTTCAAGACCAGCCTGCTCTAGTGTAATAATAATAAAATAAAAAATAAATGAATAAACATTCAAAATACAATCATTTTCTCCCACCCTTGGTGCTCGGGCCCTAAATATTGATGGCTCTAATAAATAATGTCATATAAGTGTAGTATTATGTAACATAATCCAGGTTTGAGACACAGACTGAAAGCAAAACTAAGTGGAATGCACAGATTCTCCATTTGTTTGGATTTTTTCAAACCAGTGTCACAGATAAGAAAATAAAAATGACAGATTAATATTCTGTGATATTGCAGCATATTGTGAAGCATAAATTTAGTCTGTGAAGAAATAAATACTCCAAAAACCTGGAATGAGCTGCGATAGATCAAAAATCATCAGCAGACTTGTGAAACTTGGACCCTAAACTAAAGCCGGACCTGAACCTGGACCATAAAAACAGTCCCAGACCTGAACGGCATCATTATTCTCTACACCAGGTTCATCCCAGTCAGGGCCACTGGGAGCACTGGGGGCCTGAAATCGGCTCCTGCCGGTGCTGATCCGTTAGATCAGTCTCTGAGAGGAAAAGATCTCAACTCTGACCTTCTCCTCCCACGCAGTCATGTTTGCTTACTCGGGTTATTTGGTAACACCAGATGGCTTTTGTACTTTGCTTATAGTTACTTTTGCGCTTAAACACACACAACACTTTCATCATGATCATCACAGTCTGATTATGAACACTTCTTTCTTGGATGTACTCTGATACTTCGCATGTTGTTAAATACAATATGACAACATTAACTATTTTGCATTTAAAGTGTGTCTCTTTAAGACCAGATGTAATGTTTATACTGACTAAAATACCAGTAGACATATTTGAGGCTGAGGCTGGATTACCTTTCACTGCCATTGTTGATTTAGTTCAAACCAAGGTTATTATAGTTTTGAAATTTTCTTTAGTTTTTATTTTTATTTAGTTTTCGAGTTTGCTTTTTTATTTCAGTTTTAGTTTTAGTTAGTTCAACAAGTAGTTTAGTAGTTTTAGTTTAGTTTTTATTTTGAGGAATTGACTAGTTTCAGTTTAGTTTTTATTTAGTTTAAGTCTTAGTTTTAGTTTTTCTTCTTCTTGCAGTATGCAGCAGTTTATACACCTTTTCGACTTGAAAATTGTGGACATGCGCCCCCTAGTGGCCCCGCCATAACTGGAGTGTGCGGTGCTCCACCAACTAACCCAAACAACAGCAGCGTGGAGGATCTGTTACTGATAACACAGACATGTCTTGGATTGATGATGTTAGGCAGTGGCCTCCAGTTACAGATGAAGGTAGTTTATCGCTGTTTTTAATGATTGGTTATGGAAATAGCATGATCTATTCCCATAATCAAACACTAAAAACTGTGGAACGCTGGCTATAACTAACGTCAACAAGCCATAAAGATTATGCTGCTGTAATGTTAACGCGAGCGGTAAATTAGGCTATGTGTTAATGTTATATTTAATTTATTTTATCATTCTCCTAAGTCATTCAATCATTAATTTATTCATTCATTTATAGGCTTGTGCTAGTGCCGAGGGCTACAGTAACCTCATACTGCTGTTCTTTCGGCCAGAATCGTCCGGGACTCTCAGCGAGACTATAAGTAGTACAAGATTAAATGTTAACGAAAACTCACCCGGCTGTATTCATTTGGAACAAAGTCCTTTCTGTTGATATTTTTCACCCACGTCTTCCTAACTTCTTGTTCTGCAAACAAGGCAGTCTTCGTGCATACTTTCTTCTTCCACTGTCGAATTTTCACACCATTGTTGGCACAGTTTATGACGGAACATTACTCCCACTCGACCGACTCGACATTATAAAAATATATATTTGTAGAAAGAGAAAAACACTGGTTAATCTGCGAGCCGGTGAAAGTGTCGCTCTGTAGCACCCTCCAGCAATGGCGGACGGGGTACTTCCGGGGGGGCTGGCCCGAAAAGGTCTATATCCGCTATGCTGCCCCCTCTCTGGAGGGAGGGTATCATAGCGGGCTGCTGCAGGACAGGCAGTAATCTCTATGGCAGTAATCGGGGAGAAAACGAACGACAACGAAAACGAAGCTGAATTTATCTACAATTCAGTTTAGTTTTAGTTAGTTTTACATCCTTCATTGTAGTTTTTATTTAGTTTCGTTTTTTTTTTTAATTGTAGTTTTTATTTTTATTTCAGTTAACTGAAATATTTTTTCATTGCTAGTTTTAGTTTTAGTCTTAGTTTTCGTTAACTATAATAACCCTGGTTCAAACAACTGCTGTACATAGTTTTAGTTATTAGCCAGGACTAAAATCTATCTGCAGCAGTTTACGCTGTGGTACATTGTACTTATGGAAATTTAATTGAAATTTTAGCCACTTCTAGTATTTGCTAATGTTTATTTTTTGGTCATAAAACCACTTCCAAGATTATTAAGCTCAATGTGTTTCCAAATGTAAAGCGAGGCAAGTTTATCTGTAGAGCACAATTTGTACACAAGACAATTCCAAGTGCTTTACAGAAGCATAAAATCACAAGAAGGCAAATAGAATCATTCCATAAATCATAAGAGCATAAAAAATAATCATTAATAAATTAAATTAGGAATTAATTTAAAAAGAAGGACTGGACTAATATGGTCGTATCTCCTGGTTCTAGTCAGGACTCGTGCAGCAGCGTTCCAGATGTCCTGCAGCTGTCTTACAGCTGGTTTAGAGCCCAGTGAGCACTAGGGATGTAGTGATACACTAATCTCATGATACGATACGATACACGATATTCGGCTCACGATGCGATATATATCAATATTCATCTTACAATACATTTACATCATTTTCCGAAAGATTTTAAAGGGACAAAGTGATTCTGGTGACATCTTGTGAGTGTTCCAATGACTTTGTTTGAATTAATTGAACTGAAAGCATCAATTACACATTATATGGCTGACAGGCAGCTTGCAAATGCTGGACAAACTGAATAAAAGATGTGTTGAGAAAAATAGTTTCATTTATTTAAACAGTGCAAATTGTTGCTTGCAAGCTTTTAAAGGTGGGACACGGGGGTTTTGAAAAAAGCTTAGAATATAGATTCTGGCGACTGAAAAATCGATACTCTGGGGAAATAAAATATCGATATATGTCGCAGAATCGATAAAATCACACAGCTCTAGTGATCAGGCCGTTACAGTAGTCTAACCTGGTGGAGATGAACGCATGGATTAAATCGGGTTTAGACACTATTCCTTTAATTCTGGTAATGTTTTTCAGATGGTAAAAAAGCTGCTGATGTTATTGCTTTAATGTGGCTGTTAAAGTTCAAGTCTAAATCCAATTTTACCCCTAAATTTCTGACCTGATTTTTAGGTTCTAGAGAGTCTCAAGGTGACTGATAACACTTTCTCTTTGTTTCTGTGCCACAGACAATGATTTCAGTTTTGTCTGAGTTTAGTTGGAGAAAGTTGTTTTGCATAAATACACTGATCTATTCGATGCAGTGACTCAATGAATCTACAGGCTCATGTTCTCCTGCTGTCAGTGACACATAGATCTGAGTATCATCTGCATAGTTGTGGTAGGACACATTATAGCTGCGTATTAGGGGCCTAATGGAAGCATGTACAGATTGAACAACAGGGGTCCCAGGATTGACCCCTGAGGAACCCCACAGGTCATGGCCATTTGGTCTGAGACACAGTTACCAACTTCAAAGTATCTCCTGTCCCTGAGATAGGACCTGAACCAGTTTAAAGCAGTTCCAGAGATTCCCACCCAGTCTTCTAACCTCTGTAATAAGATCACATGATCAACTGTGTCAAAGGCAGCGCTGAGGTCCAGCAGAACTAAGACTGAGACTTTACCTGCATCTGTGTTCAGGTGAATATCATTTGTCACCTTGATCAGGGCTGTCTCAGTGCTGTGGCATCAAAAAAGGAATGACAGCAGTTTTTTAAGGCCTCTGGAAATGTTCCAGTCTGAAGTGAGATGTTGGTTAAATCAGTGAGTTGTGGTAACAAACTGCTCAGCACAGACTTTAGAAATCAAGTGGGCAACTCATCAAGACAACACATCAATGGACTCAGACTGCTGATGATCTCGTTGACTGTTTTGTCAGTTACAGGTGTGAAATGTGTCAGCTCCAGGTGTCTAGTTGGTGGAAGAGTAGTTGTTTGTGTTGTGGAAATTATTGAATTTTTAATACCTTGAACTTTGTCATTAAAGAAGGCATGATCTAACAGTGCTTAGTTACACGGGGAAGGATGTGCTCAGTGAAATTACAGACTAAGAGCTGTCATTAGGAACAACCCAACCATAATAATTTAGAAGAATGAAACTAATCTCATTTGATAACAGACAGAGCTGCATCAAGAATATTTAGTCACCAATAGCTGATGTAACTGCATTTGTATAGGATTACTTTTGGAAGACTGCAATACAGAGTCATATTAACCTTTTTTCATGTCTCTGGACTCTGAGGTATCTGGGATGGAACATCTCACCGTGGTCACACAAATCAATACTCCAGATATACAGTCATGGAAAAAATTATTAGACCAGCCTTGTTTTCTTCAGTTTCTTGTTCATTTTAATGCCTGGTACAACTAAAGGTACATTTGTTTGGACAAACATAACGATAACCACAAAGATTGCTCATAAGAGTTTTATTTAAGAGCTGTTATCTTATCATTTTCCATGGTTTTCTTGATTATAACCTAAATCACTTAAGTTTTTACATCAATAGCTATGGCGTTGTACTGCCAAAAACACTGCTTTGATGCATTCAGTGTTTTCTTTTCTGTCTGTTTTAGTCACATGATGACGTTTAGTGGTACCAGGTATTAAAATGAACAAGAAAGTGAAGAAAAAATGGTGGTCTAATCATTTTTTCCATGACTGTATATGTTTTTCAAATTATGTGCCCCTGACTGTAGCATCCAGACTGTTATCAGCAACTTGTCCAAAGACTCAATGATGGTATATATTTTATCGGTGTAATGGCAGCATTGATGCAGAAAATTTCACTGAGATGAAAAAAAAACACATTTTGTGCAAAGGGATAGTTGAGGAGGAGAAGAGGAGAGTACAGGTACAGGCCTGACTCTTAAAATTAAGAATAAAAGGTTTCCTTTCCTTCCAAATTTTTTTTTTTGTAAAAATGAATGTATATTAATGGATGAAATTAAGTTAATCTGAAAAAAACACACTAACTATCTTGAGGTCATACTGAGTCCTATTGATGTCACAGAAATAAAAATGAAGAATCACTTTTTTTTTTGTTTAATTACAACTCCAGAATTGTCAGGAATGGTCTTCATATTAAGGGTTGTACAATTAAAATAATCTTTTATTTCATTTATTCCATTTATTAATCAGTCGCTTAAGCCCCTGATGGTGGCAATGACCACTTTAACCACTAGATGGCGTTGTAGCTCACTGCTCCATCACCAGTCCAGTGATACAAGATTTAACATGCTTTCACGTCTTTGATTTCATCATCTACCTTTTTTCTTTTGTTTTTTTTTTTTTGATTGCTTTGACAGGGTTTGACCTCGGGGGTCAAGTGGCCATCGAGTTCTCCCACTGGAAGAGTCCTTTCCCGCCGAGTGGCCAGAATCTCCCGAGTCCGGACTGCGTTCACTCCGAGGCGTCGGCCGTCCCGCCTGCCAGCGAGCACCATGAGCTGGTCTCCTGCCCGGCGTCGCTCTCCATCAGCCCGCTGCCCACCTGCAGCGCCAGTCAGGAGACGCTGTACGACAGCAACACAAGTATGTTCAACGCTGGAAAAAGTATTAAATTAAAACGAGAGTCTTGCAGTTAAAGAGTAAAACAGAGAGTCTGGTCCAGTATGTGACGTCTCCTGGGAATGCACACCTTCATCCTTGTCACCAATCATTCTGCAAATAAACTCCCTACCTTTGGAGATAAATGAGACCTGAGCACCTGGAAACATTTTTCTGCACTTCAGCCAGGTGTGCAGTGCATCCACGCGTAGGTGGATCGATCAGTGTCTGATGAGATTCCTCTGGTTGGTGCTACTTCTCAGTTACAAAAGGAATTTAGCTTGATTTTGCTCTCATCTGGTTTCTTTTGGCTCTGCAGCAGAGCTTAGGCAGCACGTCTTTGGACACGTCACTTCTTTTCTGTTTCGTTCCTGGAAAAAAAAAATAATTTGATGATTCAGGTAAATGATTTAGACAGACAGCAGTCTGTTTGTTTTTTTATGTTTGTTAAAAGCATATAGCGACGTGCAGATTTCAGTAATTGTAAGAACCAAAGCAAATGTGGGTGCATCCATCGTGACACCGGCATCTTTATTTAGTGGAAGGTGAAGATGTTTTTTCCTCCAGTGGCCTGTCTGGTGTTTGAATTTCAAGCTTCCATGACTGTGTTTTAATTAAAAGTCACTAATCATCTCTGTTGCACTGGAAAAAAGGCCACTCAAAAAATAAGTAAAAAAAAATTTAAGATATTTTTGCTTGTAATAAGCAAAAAAAAAATCTGCCAATGGAACAAGTGAAAATTCGCTTAATTCAAGATGCACCGTCTAAAAACAAGGTCCTATATCTCACTGAAATGTTACTCTTTAGGTGATTTTGTCTTATATTAAGTGTGATGAGATATTTTGACTAGAAATTAGAAAAATACACTTGGTAAGATTTTGAGTTTTTGCAGTGTGGGACTTTTGTGTATGCGAGCCTGATGAGTTTAGATATCTGTAATCAGATACCTGCAATCAGTGATCAAGAAGATCATATGAAGGTCATACGTGTGCTGGTGTGGCTACACAGTAAGGAAGTAGGGCTAGAGCGAGTGTGTGTGTGTAAAGGTTTATATTACATACAATAAACCTAATAACTATCCATTCTAATGATCTACCAATAGCAAAAATGTAATTAATTATCATAAAAAACCTAAATTATTCAGGTTATCATACACAATCATGTCTTTAAATATTTCACAGTTGAAGCATATTCGGGTTATCTTTTATATATTGTGAAACCAATATATTGACCAAAGGTAGTTGATTGATTACTGCAGAAACTCTTCATAGATGTAAGATCTTTTAGAGGAAGGTTTTCTTTTTTGTCTTCAGAAGCAGATAGTTTAGATTCACAGAACTACTTTTACAAAGTTATTTTCGTATGAGTTTTCCTGTTGTTATGATCTTAGTTTGGTTTTGAGATTCTTTTTTTCTGAGGTTTTCTTTTTTTTCTTAGTTCTCTCTGTTTTCTTGTGATTGTGATTGTGATATTCCTTGTACCCCGTTTTATTATTTCCTGTTTTTCTTTGAAGGCCTGTTTCTTGGTGTGTTGAGTTTTGTTTGTCCCATCTCTCCCAGTCGTTCCCAGTCTCATCAGCCCCAGTCTTTCCCCTCTTCTCTGCCAGTAGGGATGCGCGCGATTAATCGTCTAAACGATTAAACGTCCGCCCACTTTCTAGTCGGCACCAGAAATATTAGTCATTTAAACCAGTTTGTGTTTTATTCATGTACAAGGCCGCTTAACTGTCATACAGCCGCCCGCCACTAGTCGGGGCTACAGAGCCGTCAGACAGCAGCCCCCCCTCTCCACAGCAATGCTCAGTAGACTGGAGTTTTAAAACGGCACGGTGGGAAGATAGTCTCGCTAAACCAGCGCGGTTTGGCGATACTTTAATCTAGAAAATGAAAACAAGGTAGTATGTAGACTGTGTCAGAAACAACTGGCATACAATCACTCGACTGGAGCAATGAGCAACCACATTCAACTCAAGCATTTGGATGTTAATCTGCACGAGACGATGGCTGCTGATGCTAGTGGTGCTAATGCTAGCGGTGCTGATGCTAGCGGTGCTAGCCACACTCAGGCCGATTTGACATTGTTTACCCGGAGACGTGTTCTCCCGTCCGGTCTGAGAGGATAACGCAGCTCATCACGATAATGACTTCACATGATATGCTTCCACTTAACTTTGTGGAAGCTAAAGGCTTCAGGAAGCTAATGTTGCTGTTTCGATGATTCAATAAATTGTGCTAAATTTTCACTGTTTTTTGAGTGTTTTCCTTTTTTTTAGACAAGTCGACTAGTCTTAATTAAAATTTTCGTTTAGTCAACAGGGAAATTAGTCACCAGGAACATCCCTATCCGCCGGTCCATTTGCTTTACCACCCTGCTATTTCTCTCATTGTTGATTATTTGCTGATATTTTCACAGTTTTACCTTTGATTTTCTTGATTTCCTGAACTCGTAGGACCTTTCGTTTAAATAAAGGACTTCAGGTGATAGCGGTGGGCAAAGTGAAGCTTTAGCGCACAAACATTCGAGTTAATTGTGCATGAAATTGTTTGGAAGCTTCAGTACATTTGAAACGCACCTTCACATCCTTTTCCATCCTTGTTCCAGCTACAGTGGCATCTGCTGGTTATTTCCCATAGTAGTGCTGGGCGGTATGACCAAAAATTTATATCACGGTATTTTTCCAAATTATATCGGTTTCACGGTATATCCGCTTTTTTTTTTTTTTTGAAGGCACAACTGGCTGTTAACCACATTTTCTAATTATTTAGAGGAGTTGCTGCAGTAAATTGTCTTAGAATGACCTATTTTACTGTCAGGAGGAGTGAATATTGTAGAAAAACATTCATATCTACACTAGTATTAATACAGGTTTGCATGGCCTCACAAAATGATACTATTTACAAAGAGGTGGCACTCGTGATTCTAATTAAGTGAAGGAATCAGAATGATGATAGTTGCAGTTAAAATACAGAACCCTTTTATTTTTCAAATTTAGCAAAGAACTTGAAAAAACATATTTTGTAAAAAATCAACATTAACTACACAATGTAAACAACGTTCTAAAATTGTAGCCGCGGGAGGCAACACCAGCCTGGTGTAGCCTCCCGCGGCTACAACTTTAGCTCGGCAACATTTGCAGATTATTGTAGTTTGTTGGACGTCGTCTTTTTTAAATTCAAAGAACTTCCACACGACAGACACGGCTCCACGTTTAGGAAGAAGTTCCTCAGTCTCATGTTGCCGTTTTTGAGCTTCCACTTCGGGACTTTCGCTGTTTGCAGCCATCACCGTTTAACCAGAAACTAGCCTGCCTGCCTCCAGTGCAACTGCAAAACAGTCCCCTGTCAAACAATGTTTTGCGGCACTTACGTTCCGCCGCGCGGCGTTCCCAACGTTGTGTACGCTACAGTACATACTCACCGGTATTACGGTATATGAAAAATTCATATCATAAGAAAAATAAACATAATAATGTTGATATCTTAGAGAGCAAAGGCAAAGAGGTCCACGTTCCTTACTTCAAGCCTTTGAGAGTTAACATGACCTGAATGGCTGAGAGTGAACCAACAAAACAATGTGAACCTATTTTCACCATGTTATTTTTTATTGAACAAAAAATAGACCAAAAAAGAAAAAAAAAACAAAAACACTTGCTTATACATTTACTTTTAGCAGCAGTAGTTTGAAGTAGTCATTGACTAGAAGTTGTCATCAGCTGTAGTTGTTCATTGTTGATTTGTTCTCTCAAAGTTTGAGTTTAGGTCCAGATTTTGACGAGCTTATTCCAAAACCTTGATTATTTTTATCCTTTTTCACCCATTTTGATTTCCTGGTGTGGTGGTCCCTTTTTCTTTGGAAAAGAAACTCAAAACTACTTGTAAAAAGTATTTTTTATCATTATATTTTGGAGATCAGTTAATAAATTCCCACAAACACAAAAAGATCCAAACCTGTCCGGGTCGTATAGAAATACCTCAGTAACAGTCATTATCTGGAAACAAGCTTGTCTGGAACAGGTGTATGTTTATCGGTCCAGGACAACAGACTTGACAAAATGTGACAATATGTTGTAATCAGTGTGTAGTTGTGCACGTGTGTGTGTGCGCGTGCGTGCGTGTGTGTGTGTGCCCTTGAGTCCCCATCAGAGGTGCACGCTGACGCTGTAATCTTTGTCAGCTGTCATTGTTTTGGGCTGCAGCAACACCGACACAGCCAGCCCTTTTCTCTGATTGGCTACTGTCAGAGCAGCTTGACCCCTGATTGGCTGCCTGGGAAGCCCGATTAAGAATCACTATGAGTGGCACACACACCTCTCTCTCTCTCTCTCTCTCTCTCTCTCTCTCTCTCTCTCTCTCTCTCTCGACTCTGTAAACATCTCTCTCATGCTTGTGCGTTTCCCTCTGAGAGCATCTTTGACAGCTTTTCTGTGACATATCTGTTAGATTATCTGTGGTTGTGTTGTTGGCTCGGTCTGTGCTGTGATGGGTAGTATGGCGTACGTAGTGGGAATACTGGTTTCCCCTGTGGGACGTCGTGTTTGTCTGTTTCCTCCAGCGGGATCATTTTCACGCTGGTGCTGAATGGGTTTCTGCTGCGTGTCCGTACGTGCATGGCTGCTGGTGTGTGCGTGTGCACGTGGAGGAGTCGTCAGACTGTTTTGGCATTTGCTGCAGCTCAGCTGGGATGCCCCCCCCTCTGCCCACCTTCACCTGGTGAGTGTCGTCAAGCTGTCTTGCAGCAAAGGCAGCTTGTTCTCTCCAGCGGATGTCTCTCTCTCTCTCTTTCTGCTGCAGTGCTCTCTCTCTCTCTCTTTATCATGTCCTACTCATCCTCTTTTTTTCTCACACTGCTTCTCTCATGCGCAGTTTCCTGCGACCACGCAAACATATGACCTTCACACAGTCATTCATTATCCCACCTGACCCCCGTTCTGCAGTGACAACTCTTTTTCATACACTCTACTACTTCATCACCCATCATGCATCAGCTGTGAGAAGCAGATACGGGTCGTGTCGTTCCCAGAGGTGGTCTGCTTAATTTTGCATTTGCTGTAAACTTGTTCACCAAGCACCAGGTCAGCCAGCATCACCTGTCCATGCCCCGTCCATCAGGGAGATCATGCACCTGAGGGTGAATCCGTATGGAGGGAACAGTTCCCCATGAGAAGTGACTGGATACCTGGTCCCCATAGCAACACACCTCCACCATCTCCCATCTCTTTCCTGTCTCCGTTGCAATCTTTTATTCTCCTCGCAGTGTGAGCCGTCATTTCTCAGTTGTGTTCACATCCTTTACTAAGTGTTTAGTAAATCAGAGTGTTAAAAGCACAACTTTCCATATTACCTCCATCTAGTGCTGGGCAATATGACGATACATATCGTGGGGACGATATAAAAGTGTGTATCGTGCCATTTCTCTTCTATCGTTTCTATCGTTTCTAACCTAATTTTATCAATTATTACAGCAAATATGTAATTAAATAACCTGCAACGATAAATTTGATAGATTCATATCTACTTCTACAAAGTAGCCTTTTATTTTTGCACTTTTATTCATGGTTAATGCCTTAAACAGAGTTCTCTTCAACCCTGATGTTTACTTTAGACACTTTATATTGGTTTGCAAACTTTGCACTACAAGGTTACAGATTTCAGAAAGTTGAAAAATAATCTGTGTTTATTTTTTATAGCTGAACTTCAGTGCAAAAATGTGTTTTTCCTCTCAGAAACTGTTGTGCACTTTAAAAAAAAATGTGAAAGCTACTGTACCTCTGTACCTACCTGTTTTTGCTGCACTAAAATGTATGTTTGTGACAGTTCAGCTAAATGTCCTTTCAAAATAAAGTTGAAAAGTAAGCAATGAAATTTTTGTCAAACTTTTTAGAGAATAACTGAAAACTTACTTTATTATGGTAAATCGTGATATATATCGTTATCGTGATATAAAATAGTCCATATCGTGATATATGATTTTTTCCATATCGCCCAGCACTAGCGTCCATGGTTTCCTTCTGTTTTCCCTCAGACCATTTTAGATGAGCTTCAGTCCAGAGAAGATGGCAGCAGTTCTGGATTGTGTTCACATAAGACTCCTTTATGATCCAGCTTTAACTTGTACTTGTGGATTAAACAGCAAACTGTCTTCACAATCAGTCATTTCTGGAAATGTTCTTGAGTCCATCGTAGATGTTATAACCACCTGATTGGACACATTTTATAACTAAATTACTTCCGTTAGCTGATACTCATTTTGTAAATCATCTTTATTTTTATTCCTGAATCCATAAAATAACAAACATAAAATAAAAAGCAGCATTTTTTTCATGTATCTATATTAAAGTACACTGTAAATCAGCATATGTGGTCAGGATGGGGTTAACTCGTGACTGTCAAAATGCTTTTCAGTGAGTAAACATAGTTTGTAATGAAGATTGTGATGACGTAGACACTTTTAAGTGTTGTGACACATAAAAGAGACTCTGATGTCATGGCAGGTATCCTCACCTTTTCTATAAAGACTACGGTTGAATTCTTAGCTTGGTATTGAGACTGTGAACTATAAATATGGAAAACTGTATGAAATTACCTTTTGTTGTCTGAGGAGACGGAAACAAAGGCGCAGCTTCTAAACAAGCATAAAATATTAAACAGTAATTAAATATGTATCTGTCGGGCTCAAATAAAGGGTGTAACCTACTTATTCATTTTCGTGAGATTCTTTCAAATATCTGGAGATCCGTATTTAAAATTGTCCGGCTGTTTACATTATTGATATGATGCACTGACAGGAAACTGACGGTGGGATTATGTAGATTATTAAAGCAGAGTCACAGCTGATTTCTCTGAGCTTCAAATCAGCAGATGATGAATTTCATACTGACTGATCAACAATTGCGTGGTGTGTTTAAGGGCTGGTGAAAACCTGGGCCATCTGGACTTTGATCATCAGATCTGTTATTTTCATGATTATTTCATATATATTTTCATGTAATACCAGATGAGATTATCAACCTTTGATTGTTTGATGTGCTGTTTGCCTCGTCAGTCTTTGCTAGTGTCAAACATAAAACAGTACCATAAAAAACATAATAAAACTAGAAAAGCACTCGGAGAGCGCAGACCTCCGCCAAGTGCAACAGTTCTCCCATATAGTGATTTACAGATTGCGATTAAATCCGCGTTCTGGATCAGATCCAGATCAGCCTTTGAAATTTAATTTTGTCAATTGTTAATCCCTGAGTCAAATTTCATGAGTTTTGGGCAATAATTAATCTGGAAGAAATCCTGGATTCTGGATCACTTTAAAATTTCAAATTTGAAACTTTCAAATTTTCGATAACATTGCAGTCAATAAGGGCCGAAGATTTCTGGATATTGTTTCTCAATATCTCCGTTAATTATTGTCCAAAAGTTTTTGCACTCTTCTACACAAATGTAAATAATATAATTGCACTGGACTCTTTTTTTTTTAACAACTACCTCCTCACACTCCTGTATAAACTGTCATAATCATGTAAATACTGTTCAAATCTGTGTAAATCTTATAATCACATCTCTGCTCATAATATATATTTATTCATCCAAATCTGGCCTGCACTTTACAACAATAGTTATTTATTATTTTGCCCTATGTACATACATACATATACATACATATATATATATATATATATATATGTATAGTATATATATATATATATATATATATATATATATATATATATGTATATGTATATATATATATATATATATATATGTATATATATATATATATGTACTGCACATTGTATTTATTTCACTGAAAAATACTTCTGGTTAGATGCTAACTACATTTCGTTGCCTTGTACTTTGACATGTGCAATGACAATAAAATTGAATCTAATCTAATCTAATTTGTGTTGTGATGAATTTCATTTAAGAGCATTAGCTCAACCGTTTTTCTGCACAGTAACTTTTCCACATAATCTTATCCTGCATCATAAATATCACCTGAATTACTTTATTTTCCTCTTAAAAGAAGGAAGTAGCCTTTGTCAGAGTTTAAAGGCTACTTCACTCAAAATAATTTGGGTTATTTTATTTCATTATCTATCATCAAATGTCAGTTTTGCAGAGCTGTGAGAAAAGTGGCCTGGTTCATAAGTTCATCTTCAGCTGCTTCAAAGCTTTTTGTATTTTTTTTTGCCACAAAATCTTAAAATGATGCGTTCGCTCGCTTGACACTTGAGCTCAGATATGACTGCGTTACAGTCGTACTGCAGGGCTGTTAAAGTTTGATAGAAACGTTGTTTAACAGGCCACAGCAGTGTGGTTCAGGATAATAAGTGGCGCCTCAGTCCTCCGAGAGCCAATATTTATAGTAAGCAATTCTCCCTTCCACTAATGAGAGCAGGGGTGGAGAGCTGTGGCTGCTGAGGAAATGGTGTCATGGCTGTCTGGAATACTGGAGCTAAAGCTAATAAACCAGTACAATCGATCACAGAAACTCCAGTCTGTACGGGACAAAATAACACGATGAATAAGCTTCTCAAGTCCATTTCTTGAAGTAAAACCATTGCAATAAAGAGAAATAATTGGTTGAGTCATAGAAGTGAGTTTGAATACTTATTTATTCTATTATTATTCAGTTTTACTGTAATTTACATTGATCATTTGTTATTACACTCATAAATAACTGAACCATAAGTTTTTACTCAACACAAAGGAGAGGAAAATGCAGCAGTTGTATGACCAACATAATCGCAGAATAAGATGAGATTCATGCGACGTTTATGTTCCTCTAATGGCTGCAGCTCCTTTTTAAAAGTCTAAACTGAGACAGGTTGGTAATCTGATAAAGATTACCTGCGCAGTGGTTTTTCTGACTTGCGGGAAGTTTATCGTCTCTTTTTTAACACCATCCTTGGACTCCAGCGTTCCAGAGCATCAACCAGTGATTAAAAGCTGCCTCCCCCACGTCCATCTCTGTCCCGACTCAGCAGAAAAATTTAGCTGAGTCACCTTTCCCGTCACAAACCAGAATTCACAGTACAGACTTCTAAGTCCGCCGTCCTCTCTTTTTAAGTGTTTAAACTCTCCAGAGGACTGAAGGGAGAAGAAAAGCATCCCGACCTGTTTACACTTAGTTGATTTAAGCTGTTTTTCTAAGCTTTGAGTTATATCTTTCCCCATGAGCCAATCTGGTTGACAAATAGAGGCAATTAGCTCGAGTACATGTGGAGATGGTCTGTCTTTAAAAGGTGTTTAAATGTTAATGCTTACGATGCAGAGAAGTTTTTTTCTTTTCCTTATCCCACCCTTTCATTCTTTTTTCATAGTATAATTAACTGTTGGAAAAGTTTATAATGACGCTGCAGTTCAGTCCTGTGAACGTTATAAAACAAACTTCTACTGTCTAAGTCTGTTCACAAGGCCTTCCAGCTAAATCAGTGCTAACCAAGTTAATCACACTGTGTGTAGTTGGTGTTGACTAATAAACCATTTTAACTGAATCACAGTAAAATGGATTGAACTGGAATATGGACTGAACTGGGACGGCATTGAACTCTCTGAGTCAAGTGTCTGTTGTGAGTTGGCAATATGCAAATAAAGTTAAGTGAAGTGAGCAACTCCTCGCCCACAAATGCATCTATCTAGGAGCCTAAAGTATAAATAGTTAACAACCCAGTAGTTATCCATGGCCAGTACATTAATTTCTCATTGAAACTGTTGAAGAGTTTTAGCACAACATTTTTAATGGCCTATCACCATGGCGTGAGCATAAAATTTTAAAGGCGATCATTAGACTGAGTAATCAGAGCTTATTAATTCAGTCAGCGCTTGGACACCTGCCAGTATACTGTATCTGTCTGTTACTGTAAAAAGGAAGTTCTCTCTCTCCCTTTCTTGCTTATCACCCCATACAAGCCAGAATCTAATTGTTGAATTGATTCAATCCAGAGCATTCCTTACCTAGACAACTACTACAAACCCATATTTTTATAATCGGACTGTCTTTATTTTGCTTGAATTGACCTTGTTTACTTTCTCTTTAAAGCATCCTGGATTGACTTTTCTTGGTGCCATTGAATTGAATGGAATTAATTTGAATTGAATTGAATTGAATTGAATTGAATTGAGTTGAATTGATATGGAAGTATTTCTGTGCCATCTGAGTTTGAATACGAATTTTTAAGATTGAAAATTTTCAGCATCAAAATCAGACTTTGAATTTTAAAAAACATCAGATTGTTAAATAAATTCAGTGTTAAAAAAATTGTTGTCTTAAAATATTCAGTTTTTCAAAATTCAACACGCAAAGAAATTCAACATCCCAAAAAATTCAGTGTGAAAAAAAAATCAACATCTCAAAAAAATTCAGTGTAAGAAAATTCAATATCTAAAAAAAAATCAGTGTAAAAAAATTCAACCTCAAAAAATTCAGTGTAAAAAAATTCAACTTCAAAAAATTCAGTGTAAAAAAAATTCAACCTCAAAAAATTCAGTGTGAAAAGAACCAGACTCAACATCCGGGTCACCAGGGAGAAGCAATCGATCCCTGTCTCAATTCAGCCAACGTCCAGCAAATCACGTTACGCTCCATTGGTCATGTGACACCCACCCAGATAGTAAGATGGACCGGTCGGGCATCTATCTGGGTGGGTGTCACATGACCAATGGAGCGTAACGTGATTGGCTGGACGTTGGCTGAATTGAGACAGGGATCGATTGCTTCTTCCTGGTGACCCGGATGTTGAGTCTGGTTCTTATTACACTGAATTTTTTGAGGTTGAATTTTTTCACACTGATTTTCTTTTTAGAAATTGAATTTTTTTACACTGAATTTTTTTGGGGTGTTGAATTTCTTTGTGTGTTGAATTTTGAAAAACTGAATATTTTAAGACAACAATTTTTTTTAACACTGAATTTATTTTAACAAAATAAAATTCAGAGGCAAAGACAAATTCAGTGCTAGAAATCTGATGTTTTTTTAAAATTCAAAGTCTGATTTTGATGCTGAAAAATTTCAATCTTAAAAATTCGTATTCAAACTCAGATGGCACAGAAATACTTCCATAAATTGAGTTGAACACATAACAGCAGTGGATTAAAGTCACAATATATGAGGAAACAACTTGAAATAAAGCCGTCCTTGTTCTCCAGATGTGAATTTATCTCTACATGGATCGGAGCCTCAGCAGCAGCCCCCCCACCCTCACAGCGTCCTGCTGCAGACCTCAGCTTCTGGCTTCCAGGCGGTGGACAGACCTCTCATCTTCCCGCACTGTGGGAGGGAAGACATAATGGAGGAGTCCTCAACCACGGCCCTGGAGTCCAGTACCCAAGACCATGACCCTCCGCTGGGTGAGGCGCAACAAAAACAGGGCCTCCGATTACAATCAAAATAAGTTAGCTTTGCTCCTGTTTTAATACTTTTTAATGAGCGAAGCTAGGCAGCGACAATGTGAAAGCACCAAGAAAACTCTAAACTCTAAAGCTCAGTGTTAAAATAATGAAAGTTTTTCTAGCGTTGCTTCTTCGTGATTGGTCGCTGGGTTTATTCATCTCCACAGCTGTGAAGGATGCCACCATGCTGCAGGAGAATGAAAGGTCGGAGGACACCATCAGCCCGTCCAGAGACGACGACTCCACCCTGCACAACCCTGGAGCGCACGGCAACATCCCTGACAACAACACCAAGTCCAATTTAATAATCCCAGAGGTCAGCGATGCAACTATAGCTGTAGTGTAGTTTTTGTTGTCCCAGCTAAAGACACAAGCTTGTATTAAACATCAGTCTTTTCTTTGAGTTTTCAAGACCGTATGATAACCGCCTATCTGTTATCAGGGGAAGAATAAACCCAGAAGCCTTTGCTTCAGCGATGGAAAGAGCCGCATAGACTACATCCTGGTTTATAGGAAGTCCAACTCACAGTCAGCGAAGAGAGAGATATTTGAGCGGAACATCCGTGCAGAGGGCTTACAGATGGAAAAGGAGGTAAAAAAATAAAATAAAAACAAGCTTTTAGGCCGTGTGACGATGCTCAAGTAAGTGATGATTCCCAAATCCTTAACAAAATACTCAAACATTTCAGTTCTAAATCTAGATTTCAGTTGAAAACAGCTTTAAAATTCATTATATTATCTATTTTATGGGCACAACACAGGTCACAGGTGCTGAAAAACAACCTCGTCAGACTTCAAGTAAATGAGAAGCTTAAAAGGTTCTTGTAGTAACACAGAATAACGCTGTCTTTAAGCGCTTTATCTCAGTCTTATAACACATGTAAGCTCACTGGTCCCATTTCTGAATTTTAAAATGCTCTGTGACCGTTCACAGATGACTTATTAACTTTTTTTCTCTGCTGCTACACTTGTTCAGTGTCAGTTGAAGTGTATGGGACTATTTCATAGCACTGTTTTCTATTTGCCAAAATCATGTGTGTGTGTGTGTGTGTGTGTTTGGCTTCCATACAGGCCTCTTTAACAAACAGTGATGTGATCTTCTTGAAGCTTCATGCACCATGGGATGTTCTCTGTCGCTACGCAGAGCTCATGAACATCCGCATGCCTTTTAGGTGAGACGATATTTCTTAGATGCTAACAATCCAGACGTGAATTTGCATTCAGTCTTTATCAGTAAAACGTTTATGTATATACTAGGGCTGGGCAAGTTAACGCGTTATTATCGCGTTAACGCATTAATTTATTAACGCCGACGTTTATTTTATCGCGCGTTAACGCATGTTGATCACATGCTTTTGTTTTGAAAAGTCTGTTACTGGCTGCTGCGGAACCGGAAGACAATTGGCAAATAAACATGCAAAAACACCTAAAACAAACATGAAAAACGATAAAAATCTGTGAACTTTACAGTTCGGGTACCAACTCAGGTAGCATTATTAACAATTCTGTCTGAAAAAGAAAATTCTGGACTGCAACAAAACGCGTCATTCCTCCATGTTACATCAGACTTCAGCGCGGCTCCATCTAGTGGCACAGATGTGTAACGACAACAGAAAGTCCAGTCCTCAATTATTAAACAAATTCAGTTCTGTGGCCCGTTTTTTCATTTTGTATTTTTGATCTAACTCTAAAATTTAAATATATATATAAAAAAACTGGCATTTTTTCATTTTTTTTGTGTTAGATTAAAAAATGAAAAACGTAATAAAATGTCACTTTTTAATTTCTTTAATTTTTGATTGACAATTGAACATGGAAAGAATAAATGATACATTTTTACAAAATGTCATTTTGTTGGAATTTGTTTTTTTTTTTTTAAAAAAACAGGAAAAACACTACTTTCGAATTCATTATTTGATTTTGCGTATACAATGCGATTAATTATGATTAATCAGGGAAATCATGCGATTAATCTCGATTAAAAATTTTAATCGTTGCCCAGTGTTAATAGATACCAGTTAAAGAAGTGTCATTTGTTTTTCTGGTCTTAACGTTCAACTGGATCATCCTTTGCTCAGTTTTTTTTATTTCTCAACTTCTCCACAGGAGGAAGATCTTTTACAAACA